>CM075807.1:87512340-88012857 GCA_037975025.1 Excoecaria agallocha
TTAATATTAATGTGGAAGTAATTTGTTAGATGATTCAAACAAATGTGCAAAATAGAGAAATGAAGGGTAGTGGGTTACTACTTAGCCGTGCATGAACCTTGAGTGGCCATGCATCTCACAAGCTTTTAATCTTGCTTCACCATGCATTACATGCTTTAAAGCTTGCTTGGCAGTGCATTACAAGCCTTTAGGGCTTGCTTGGCCGTGCATGTAAGCTTTTAAGCTTTCTTGGTCGTGCATTCCAAGCCCTTAGGGCTTGCTTGGCCATGTATGCAAGCTTTTAAGCTTGCTTTGCCGTCATTACAAGCCTTTACGGCTTGCTTGGTCATGCATGGAAGCTTTTAAGCTTATTTGGCGTACATTCTAAGGTTTAGAGATCCATATCATTTCAAAGTAAATATAAGGATTTCATAAGCCAAAACATCTTACAAAAACTCATCTTAAACCAAAATTCTTTCACTAACCATGTTATACTTCCACTAAAGAACCAAAGAACTCAGATAATAAAACCCTAATTTCTATAGAACTATCTACCTACAACAAGGAAAACATTGATACTCCCATACCTGAACCGTGACTTTCTTACTTCTTCAAGATCCCTTTGCCTTTATCCTTGCTTGACTCTACTATAAAAAAACATATAAAGATACTAAGCTTTCCATCTTGCTTTCATAAAATCATGCATTAATAGAAAAGATAGAAAGGAGAAATTCTTCTTACCAAACCCTAATTCCAAACTCAGTGAAAGAGAAAGAGAAACATGTAAACGAGAGAGATGGTCTTCCCTTTTTAGTAGATAGTGATATCCTTACTGGAATCATGTGGGAGAGGCCACCAATTACACTTTTAACCCCATTCTCCATTTCTTTCTCTTAAATTAACCCCTTCCAACTCTTAATTTATGATTTAACCCTAAATAAATCTTAAATCCTAAGTCTTACCCCAACATCTCTTATATCATCCAAATAATCCATTTTTCATGAATTAATTAAAATTACCATATTGCCTTTCAAGAAGCTTTATTCCAGAGTGGCTATAACCAAAAAAAGAATTAATTGTATACATAGCTGTTAGTGTAAGCCCTAGCCCTAATGCATTGTTATAAAACACTTAAATTAATAAATGAGGCATTCATTTTATCTATTGTATTCCTGTGCATATCAATTGATAGAACTATCCAAGAATGTTGTTTTAGTTTAAGTTATCATGTGTGAGGCACATGGTTGTAAGACCTTGAAACAATAGAGACTTCATTTTAAATATCCATAGTCAGTCATTATTATGGGAATAACAATAAATTAAGACTAATGTGCTCTCTCTGAAAAGATGAGTTCTGTCTTTTGGATCATAAGGACAAAAAGTGTCAATCAGAGATCATAGATACATGTTTAAAACATGGTATCTGGATTTAATCGATTCATGAAAACATTGCATGGTACTAGTCATAAGTGTTTCTCATGCGTAAGTTTTTCATCAGAGTTCTTAGACCTAAAATCTCTATGAAACTCTTTATGAATTACTGTCTACTTTGACATATACCTAATGTACTCGTAACAGGGTGACAAGTATGGGTATGCTTGGGTATGCACTAATTCATGTTAAAGAGCATGAGAGAAGTAAAGGGATTACCCCTCTCAATAAGAGAGAAAATATCATCAGCCACTTGATAAGTGAATTGAGAAGTGTATGGCCATACCGAGATGAAATAATGAGTAATCATTATTTATCCGAGAGTTCAGTATCACTGAAATATCAAAAAAAGAATTAGTATATATAAGGATGACTAGTTCCATGCCTTATATTAATTCTGATATTTAAGGGTAAGGGACTATGTAAAATTGTATTAGGTCATTAAATGCCATTTGCATTTTCATTTAATTTGGAATGCTATAATATCTTGCTAGAGAATATATATAGCCTTTGAATTAATTCATTAATTCATTGCCAATATTAAATGGACCTATAGGATCGAACACAAAGCATTGGGCTTAAAATATTTAAATTGAATATTGAGCATTAATTTGGGCTTTTATTTAAAGTCAAATTAATGGGTATTAAAATTGCTAAATGGACCTTAGTCCATGAGAGAGGGAATTTCGGCCCATGTAGATTTAATTTCAATTAATTAATTATCTCGAATTAATTAATGTAATTTAGTATTAAATCCTAAATTTTATTTGAATCAAAATAAATTAATTAAATGGGAGATAATGTGACAGAAAATTCAAGGTAGAATCCTAAGGAATTTTGGCATCAATAAATCCCTAATAAAGTGATTTGTTTTGATTAAATGTCTTATGTTTATTTTAAATTAATTTGAATTTAAAATTTAAAGGAATTTGAATTAATATATGTCACTTAATAAGGAAATGATGGAGGCTGAATTTACTACCTAAAGATAGTAAATTTCGGCATTTCACACTTAACCTAAACAAGTGATATATATTAATGAATTAAAAGGAAGACTAACGCTAGCCGTTTTTTGCTCTCTCTCTCTCTTAGCCGAAATACACAAGGGGAAAGAATTCTTTCTTGGTCTCTTGTGTTCTTAGGCAGCAAAAGAAACCTAAAAGAAGAACAAGATCAGATCTTGTGGCTAGCAATCCATTTCCATTGCCAAATATTCAAACATAGAATTAGCACTCTCAGTTTTAAGCCATCTTTGCAAGTGTGTGTGTGAGAATAGAGAGGAGTGGCATAAAGGCAACTCCTTGGCATTGGTGTTCTAGATCTGAAGTATATAAGTTCATCTTATATAATTTCCATCGTAAAATTCAAGTTTTGAAGAGCATCCAAACTTGTAAGTTGCAAAAACCCTAAAATTGCATGTTTCGATTCTATGTCATATATTGCATGACATGAATGATCTATATTTTTTTTATTTTTCCACTGCATGATCTTAATGTATTTGCCATGTGATATCCCATCAATAACATCATACAATTAAGCATATTCCCTGCTAGTGTCAAGATTAGGCCCTCACAATTCTTCCCCTCTAAAAAGAATTTCGTCCTCAAAATTCATACCTGGTTTAAACAACTGAGGGAACTGAGCTCTCGTCATTGCTTCTGGTTCCCAAGTTACTTCACGAAGGTTATGATGTTACCAAAGTACCTAGACAAGTGGGACCTACTTATTCCTTAATTGCCTAATTTCCCTAGCCAGAATCTCTTTAGGCTCTTCATCGTAGGTAAAATCTATCTGAACTTGAATGTCTTGCACTTGCAGCGCATGGGATTCATCTGAATGGTACCTTCAAAGCATTAAAATATGAAATACATCATGCAACATAGATAATTCCATAGGAAGTGCTAATCTATATGCCACTGGTCTAACCCTTTGTAGAACTTCATAGGGACCAATGAATCTTGTACTTAATTTTCATTTCATTCCAAACCTCAAAACCTTTCTCTACGGCAAAACTTTTAGAAATACCTTATCCCTAACTTGATACTCGACATCTTTTCTTTTCAAATCTATATAAGATCTTTGCCTATCACTTGCTTCTTTTAATCTTTGCTTAACAACTTGAACTTTTTCTTTAGTGTCTCTAACTAGATCTGGCTTAATTATCTTGCGTTTAGTTAACTCAGTCTAACATACCGGGGTCCTGCAACTTCGACCATACAAGGCTTCATATGAAGCCATGCCCAGACTAGTCTGATAACTATTATTAAAGGCAAACTCCATCAAGGCTAGGTATTTGTCCCAACTGCCAAAAAAATTCAAAACACAACCCCTTAGCATATCTTCCAAGACTTGTATCACCTGTTTCGATTATCCATTAGTCTGGGGATGAAAAGCCATACTAAATTTTAATCATGTTCCCAAAGACTTCTATAAACTCTATTAGAATCTAGAGGTGAATCTAGGATCTCAATCCGATATTATAGATATCGAAATACCATGAAGTCGGATGACCTCATTTGTATATAATTCAGCCAACTTGTCCATGGAATAATCCATCCTGACCAGCAAGAAATGAGCCGACTTGGTTAACTTATCAACAAGTACCCACACTGCATTATACTTTCACTGGATAAGAGGTAGTCCGGTGATAAAATCCATAGTGATATCTTCCCACTTCCACTACCCCATTGCAACACCATAGATGTTATAATTCTTTTGCTCAAGTCATCTGCTACCACATTAGCCTTACCCGGATGATAGTCGACAATACAATCATAGTCCTTACATAGTTTGAGCCATCTCCATTGTCTCAGGTTGAGTTCCTTTTGAGTAAGTAAATACTTAAGGCTTTTATGGTCTGTGTATATTAATAATGGTGATTTATATGATATTTTTATTATGTTTTTAGGTGTTTAGTTAAGTTAATTTTGTGTTAATTAGGTTGAATTTGAGTTTAATTGGTTAATTTTATGTTTTTGGAGTTAATTGTAAATTTTATTGTTTTTCAGGGTTATTTTGCAAGAAAAAGGACTAATTGCAAAAGGCATGAAGATTTAGGCCAAAACTGTGAATTCGGAAAATTCATGCAAGACAATTAACGTGAAGTCTAGAAGACTAATGAATGGCCGTGTGTCACAAAGAAGAAAATAATGCATGGTCATGTGTCTCAAAGAAGGAAATTATGCGTGGCCATGTGTTACAAGGAAGATGGAATTGAGTGGCCGCATGAAGAAATACTAAGAGGAGATGAGTGGTCGTGTATGGAAATGTATAGAAGAATACATGGTCGTGTGTCCATTAGTGTATGAAAATGCATGGCCACGTGAAACACAGCAAAGACAAATGCATGGCCACGTGAAATTTAACAAAGGGACCTGCATGGCTATGTATCTCAAAATAATTGATACACGGCAGTGCATCACCAAAGAGGAATTTTTGCATGGCCACGCATAAGACACTCCCATGAAACGAAGGATTTTTTATTTTTCCAATTCAAGAAGGATTCTTTTTCTATTCTAATTGAGGAAGTTTAGAAGGCTTCTACAACATATTTTGCCTATAAATAGAAGACTCTAACACCAAAGAAGGGGAATCAATTAGAAGAATCATCAAGAATAAACTAGTAGAATTCAATAGTTTTAGTTTTACGTTGTTTTTTCAGTTTTTCTGTTTTTGTTTAATATTTTCCTTTTCAACTTTTTTTTATAGTTATTTTATGTTGTTTTAGTTTTTAACCATGTTCAGGAAGTAGTTTTTCTTCTTTTGCTAATGGATTCTTGAAAACTTACATTTTCATTGTTATGACTTTATTTTGAGCTTAATTTCAATATTGATTGATTATTTCTTGGTTTTAAGCATATTCTTATCTTTGATTGTGTTAAGATTAATTGTTGGTTTATTGAATAAATAACTAAAAATTTGTTTTGACATAGTTAATGATTTGCATGTTCTTGGGTTAACTCTTTAATGTTTATGCATGATTATTATCCGAAATATGAGATGATTATGTGTTAATTTTATTGGTTAATATTAAAAAAAGAAGAAGTAAGAATGAATTGAAGTTGAATTACTTGAAAAAGAGTTCAATGAATTTTTAGGAAGTTAAACTGGATTTTGATGCTGAGTATTAGATTTGTCTATGAGTTTAATACTAAGAGTGATATACTTGAATAAAGATATCTGGCTTTATTCCTAATTTTTCCATAATCACTGGTGTTTGTATTGAATTTAAGTCATTACAATGAAAGTTAAGGTGGATAGTTCGTTTAGCAAGAGAATTTTAGTTATTATTTTATTTTTAATTCATGTTAATTTAATTTTAGTTTTTTTTTGTTTAATCATTTATTTAGTTTAATTTTTACTTTTAAATCGAAAACATTTGGGAAACAATCTCGGATTAATTTAATTCATACATAGGTATTCTTCTTAGCAATCCATGTTCTCTTGGGTACGATATTTGGGGTCTTAATCTATATTTTCCTATATTACTAGTCGATCTAGTACACTTGCTAGACACCAATCATATATCCTACATCTTTCGTCATATAGGTAGTGCCGCCAAATCTTTAAGGCAAAAACTACTGCTGCCAATTCCAAATCATGTGTTGGATAATTTTGCTCATACAATTTAAGTTGTCTAGATGCATAAGTACCTTACCCTCTTGCATTAAAACACAACACAACCCAACTCTAGAGGTGTCACTATACATAGCATACTCCTTTCCAAACACCGGTTGTGTCAAAATTGGAGCTCTTGTTAGCATGCTCTTTATTTGATTAAAACTAGTCTCACATTGAGCATTCCTGTAGCACCCTTATCCTTTAACCTATACATATCACTTTATTCTTCTCATTACATAAGTTTAATAGTGCAACTTAAACATAAACCAACTATACAGAGAACATATATTCTAACTTAATACCTAAGAGTGCTATACTATTAAAACTTTCCAATATACATTAAAGTCTCTTTACAAAATACAACAACTATTTAACATCTTTATATACAATATCTCTTATACCACAAAAATTTTACTATATACAATTAGTCCAAAATAAAAGTCTACAATAGTCTCTTTCGATGACTTGAGTTGGCCATCCTGCAGTAGATATCACCTCATAAACCTACACGGATGAAACAACTGTGCTAAGCTATATAGCTTAGTGGGGAAAATAAAACATAAGGACGACCTCTTTTAAAGGTCATCAAAATGTAAATACATACAATTATACCCTTAAGCATATGAACCAATCATTTAAACTATGTTCATAATATTTTTACTTTAGGCACTATATTATACACATTATCCTTATAACTATTACAAATTGCTTAATAATATTTTGACTGCTTATTGGTCTTACTCTTATTAATATTCATTTAACCCTTAAAGTCTTACACATCAAGTTTACTTTGGATTCCTGTATGTTATTCTTGTCTAATCACTTGACTTACCAATCTTTCTTGATTATTTATCAGATTACTCATGTGTTGACTTATTATCTTACTTACATCTTAAATCTAAATCATATACAGTTCACTAGTTACAAGTTTATAAGTGACTTATTATTACATATAAGATATCGCATATCATTTCCCAATGGAAACAATTGAATGAGTAATTATAAGAAAATCATACAAGACCATACAATAGTTAAAAGACATCACCAACATACATGCTTATACATATCTCTTACATTTTGATCTCCAAATAAATCAAATTCACAATTTATGAGTTCATAGTTCACTAATTATTACCGTATAGTGAGTCATACCTACCACTTATCTCATTTACTCAAAAATCAATAATTATCATGTATTGGTGGTGATATACCTTTACATATCAGCACTTTAGCAAAACAACACATTTTTTTAAGTACAATTTCATGTATCATGCATTCCTAAATGTACAATTTAGCATCCATAAATTTCTATTTTTCAAATATTGATCTACATACATATATATAAGTATATGCATAAATATAATACATCCATTAGAAATACTGATAAACATATGCCTTACTATACTGAAGTAGACTATGATGCAATTATATTATAACTTAGCCTGCTTAAGTTTTAAAGGTGGATAACGGGATCAGTGGATACCCAAGAGTATCAAAATGGTGGATATTTGAGATATCAAAACTATGGACCCAAACAGGGACAACTGTACGATGGACAGGTTAAGAACCCAAACGGGGTCAACAAACAACCCAAATGGGGCTGTGCATGATCTAGTACGATCAACTATACTTTAGACCTAAAAAGGTCAACGATGGCAACTGTAATATCCCTATAGGCGCCTATCTATCCACAATTGAACTCTAAAAGCAGGCAAATATATCTCTTTACTTTATTTTCCAAATGTTGCTTTACTTTGTTCAATCATATACATACATGCATGTGAAAACCTATGTATAATGATGTCCAAGGTAATCATATCCATGTTTATGTAATACTTTCTTTAAACATGTAATCATACATATTATTGAGTATTGTTATTTTCTACTTGAAATTAGTTCAAGGAATGATCCCTTTTCAATCATGCATTTATATACATAGTAGTATAAATCTATTCATGGCTATGAGCAGGATAATCATAATCATATACATGTGCAGAAATAATGTTCTATAACACTATATCATGCTCATGGTTAAACATCTTTGTTCCATGCTTTACTTTTTCATCATTATATACGTCTAGGTATCTTACATACATAAGTGTGTATATATATATATATATATATATATATATATCATATCATATCATATCATATCATGCACACCTTGGGTTTAATACCTTACAATACTTGAAACTTGCTTTACAACATGTAACTCTTTCACATGCCATCTTATATGACATTCAAGTATTTATAAATGAATATACCTAATTGCTCTCTCATGCTTAAGCATAATAATTCATATTCATAAAATATGTAAGCATGTACACGTTATCTCAACTAAATAATAAGTATAATAGGTCATACATTTGTTATATGACATGTTTCATTTAACTATGCAATACCATCATATATTCTTAAACACATATTATTTATATAAATTTCATTTATCATGTTTAACATTTCATATATCATACTTGTACTAAATTATAAAATTTGTAAATGTATGTGATGAAAAAAAATACCAAATCTCTAGTGTATAAGAATGTAAACACATCATATAGCACAATCCACACGTTTTTTCTCATGTAAATAATCGATGAAAAGTTATACCTTTATTAGTGTACATATATGTATACACAATCTCATCAAATATAAACAATTGCAATCATGCACTTTGCTCGATTATCGATAATTAGATACATCCATGTAACCATGCTTTATCCATTATTTTCTTTCCATTTATACTTTTGATACAACATATAGGTATAACATATAATCCTCATATAGTGCTATATTCATATTATCTCAAGTAGGTAAATAATAATTTACCTTAGCATTGCAATCACCATGCACATTCTTTGCCACATAATCATGCTTAATACTTCTCATTAAGATAGTATTATAATTCATCCATTTAATTCCCTTTATTGCTGCTTTTATAATACAAAGATACTCAAGAGAGGTTTAAGATCGTTCTTGGCAAACTCAATAACAAATCTGCATAGAGATAGAATTTAATGTTCATTTTGAAAGCTATATTTGACTTATTTAGAGACATATTATGTCGAAATAATCTTCTAAAAACATGATCTCTTTTGTTTCTAGTTTGAGGAACTTTAAAAATAACTTCAATTTCATTTATAATTTTTAAGATATTACAAAAAAATTAAGATATTTTGCTGAAAAAGTGCTGCCATCAATTTCAAAATTAAGTGTACCTTTTTACATATTTGGAGACATAAATAAATCATGGTTTCTTCATAAAAGTTGTAGATATATAAGTTTAGTTTCATCATAATTTTGAATCATAGCATTTTGACCTACATAAAATTAATTATACAAAAACACTGCAAACTATCCTCTGAAAAGTACTATCAACAGTTTTGAATTCAAGTAACTTTTTGACATATTAAGAAATAAAATCAAATTATGTTTTCTTAATAAAAGTTGTATATATATAAGTGTAATTTCATCAAAATTTGGAATCATATCATTTCAACCTCTATAACAAGTGATACACTCAAATTACTAAAGTCCATTCCTATTCCCCAAGCAGCACTTTACTGCACCCAAATCCGTTTTTATCACCAATTAATAAATTCATATAATAAAATAGGTATAGAATTAAAACAACCTTACTTCATAAAAATGATGCTCTTATGAGTCTATTTTAACCAAAATTTTGTTTCAATGGATTTCGACTTCTCAACAAATAATTATAGCAAAAATACTATAACATGATCTTAACAACTAGGTAGCAGCTCAGTCCGAATTTTAAATTAATTTTAGGAGCACTTAGAGGTAGAATTAAATATAGGTTTCTTCTACAAAATTATAATTCCAAATCTTAAGAGTAACTACCAACTGAGTTTACTCAAATTAGAGTTTTAAAATTCAAGATATCCACGAAATACAGTAATAGGTTCCAAGATCCTTACATGAATTTCTCCATACAAGCAAACCAAGACTTAATTTTTACAATCCTTATTCTCCTTTTTATGCAATAAACTATTCCTTCTCTTCATTCTATAACATATATGCATGAAAATAAACCACCTCAATCCCATACCTTGGCCGACCAACTCCTTCACTTCAATCCTTTGCAACTTTCTTGCCTTTCTTTATCTTTCCACTACAAAGAACAGCGAATTAGCGACGAAAAATTCCATCGCTAATAAATGGAATTTAGTTGCTAATTAAATATAGCGACGGAACAACTGTTAGTCGCTATTTGGCCGTGGCTGGTGATTTTAGCAACTAAAGTAAAAAACACTCGCTAAATTTAGGGACGAAAATTCCATCGCTACAATTAAAAATCTATCGCTAATTAACAACTAAAATCAGTCATCATTATATTCAAAACATTTTAGCAACCAATTGTTTCTTCGCTAATTTTAGTCGCTGAAAATTAGAAAAAATTTTCAACAGTTTGGCGTAATTTAATTTCGTCACTAAAAATTACCGATGAACTTTGGAGTCGCTATTACCGTCGCTAATACATATTTGTTTACTGAATTAGCACATTTTTAGCGACTAGTACACTCGTCGCTATTTTTGTCGCTATATTGACAATGTTAAATTTTTTAAATTTATGAATTTATTTTTTTACATATAATTAAACAATACATTAATTCATTGTTTACCTAATATTTAATAGAGACCATACATAAATATGTAAATGCAAATTCAAATGTAATTTATAAATTTATAATATAAAACATAATGTCAAGTCGTAACTAGTATACAATTATAAATTACTTGAAGTAATAAATGACTTTGTGACTCCATAAAGTATCATCCTAAATAATAAACAATAATATTAAAAATAACATCCAAATTAACATTAACAATAATGTTCAAATAAAGCAATCAGTAAATAGTGGCGATGGCAATTTTAAAAAGTTTCGTGATTATCGGATGGAGAATCATTATGTGGATTATCTCCTTGTGCACCTGAAAGGGAAACATCATCATGTGCAGGTGCTGTAGTACTAGTATGAGGCTTAATAGGTGGTTGTTGAACTCCCAAGTGAGGAAGTAATGATCGAATAGTCTGTGCGACAATTTCCTCGACCTCTTTCTTTGTCAATAATGTCACATTCGAATTGGAGGCATTGCTTGTACCGACACAACTTGATGTACCTGATGGTGAAATAACAGGCGGGACATATGATCCAAGTTCGTATACTTTTTTCCTTTTATTACATCGTGCAGCCTCAAAAAACAACTTAGACTCATCCATAGATGACTCATCTTGTGATATCTCAGATCAGAGATGCTCATACCTCTCCTATAAAACCACAACAATTTATAACTAGCATAAATATTAGAAAAACTCATTATTGACAATCATTTGCCATTTAAATAACTGTGAAAACTAAAAAAATTGTATGCCATGTTACTTACATGCACCACCCTGCTACGATCGGCCACATATGTCTTCCCATCATGATTTATAGTGTGTGTGTGCAGATAGGCCTCGGGAATTGTAGGAGGCCGACCATACTCCTTCTTCTATATCATTTGCAACATAAGCAAAACTATTAAAATGATATATTTATATCAATTTTTGCACTCAAACAATACTCTTTTATTGTAACAGTACTACCACCATGCATCATCACTAAACATATGTCTACTGACATAAAGACAAAGCATGCAATGCAAGTACCTGCTACTCAAAATTACTGCACTTAAATCAAGGAAGCCAAAAATACATACACATCAAGCTTCAAGTGCAAACACCCATCATGGAAATCCAAAATACATACACTTACATGCTACTCAAAATCACTGCACTTAAATCATGTAAATCCAAAAATATAGAAACATCAAACTTTAAGAGCTAACATATAATTTTAGTTTAGTCAAATCCTAATATCAATTAGAAAACATTATGCAAAATGATATTGTCACTAATTTTAAAGTACAAATTCACATTCTAATTAATATATATACTTACCAATAGTGAGATATGCTCACCAATAGAAATCATCCCACCAGTATATGATCTAGGAGCTTTGTCTTTATTTCCTCCATAACGATTGAGCTTTTTTGTCTTTGACACTTGAATGCACGTAGGGAGATTGAAAATTTGATTCCACCTAGTCCATACTAGTTTTGGAAAGTCTTTTGGCTTTTCTTTAGACACCTTTACATTGTAAATGTAATCCTTATACCTTTGAGCGGCCTTTATCTCCCAGCCTATCCTAATGTGACTATTGATTTCAGCATCCCAGCAGCACTTTTTCTGAAATTATATTAGCAGTAGTTTATTATTAGTGATAATTATACATAATATAACTTAAATGTATAATTGTTTATTAAAAAATATATACATATACCTTGAATTCTCCCTAGTAAAACTCCTTGGTTTCTCTTGAAACCTCCTTCCAACTAACTCCATTGATGTTTGTGTGCTGATGAAAGCTCATGGTTATAATCCTAGAGCATTGGGAGGAAGGTTCCAACCTGCAAATTGTATTATATAAAAATAGAGATCAAGTTACTGATTTTTTTTCACTTGTTCAGAATTTGTTGAGATGAAAGCACTCACAATCCCTTTGGATTCATTATTATGTACAATTTGCTATTGTTTGCATTACTTTCCTCACATGTGGTTGATGTAGTGCTATTGGCAGTGTGAGGACTTTGAGTTGATGCTGAAGCATTACTAGAATTTAAAGGATCAAGTGCTGGTTGATTGATGGTAATATTTGGTGGGTTGTGTGGTCCACCTAGAAGATCTGTAACAGGTTGGGGTGGTGTAACCGGCTCAGTCAAAATTGTAAGTAGTTTGGTCTTCTAAATTAAAAGGTTACTAATGGGTGTCGCTATTAAAATTAGCTCCGGCTGTATCGACAACCATTTGCTGATATGGATTTCTTACCTCGAAATATGGTACTGTTTCATTGATTATTTCATATGGATTGTCATCGTATGCCGTCATATCCATCTCTCCATGGAAATTCCAAACTAAATAATCCAAAGGGATTGTGATAAATAATATAGAGTTTTATATCTATTTTACAGGCTAGTTTATATAAAATTTTGATAAACAATCTTGCTCAGATCTTTAAAGAAGAGATATTCCTAATAATTCCACAGATAATGAGGCTCAACAACAAATTCCTTATTTCAAATCAGGTAAATAGGAAAGTAAGACCCATACTTACTCAAGAATTTATCGAATAATATGAATCAAGTGGCTATAAACTCATACAGGTAACGCATTAGAACTCAGGCTGATATTGTTATCCCAATAATTTGCATTTCTTGTATCAAAGTAAAATTTTAATATATTAAAATAAAAAAAGTTATAATATGTTCGATGGATTTTCAATTGGTAAGTAACTACAGTCAAGTCAATCAACGTACTTTTGAAAAAATAAATTTACACTTGCTCCACAATAATTTAGATATTCTTTTTATAGAAATTACAACACTAAAGTTACATAAAATGAATGCCACATTTTTTTTTGATAAACCAAAATTGTATTAAACATATGCAAAAACATTACAAATAGGAGATTGTAGCAGACTTGTACAACTTAACCCATAGACAAACCCAGAGTCTCTAGTGTTGAACTAGGTCCTTTCACAAAGAATTTCGAATTCTTCGATCGATAACCAGAAAGACTAGCAAGTTTGCTCTCTTCGGCTAACAGTCTTGAGAGCTGAGTGAAAAAACTAAAAATTTAATTCAATCTATGATCAGTGGAGAATTGTAATAGGATTTGCTCTAAAAAGCAAAAAGTGGAGTTACCTTATTGGTGAGTCTTGGCTGGGTTAGTGTTTTAAGAAGATAACATTATTGTCACAGAGCACTGCAAACACAGGCTATAAAACTAATTTCCATTCTCAAAACCAGACCTCCTAGAGGAATAAAAAAACCAGATAAATCATAGATAACAATAAATCAAAACCATTTATAGCATCTCAAATTTAACATATAAATACAAACTTCTCATCTTCAATTCCACATCAGCAGAATTATCAAATTTTTAAATTGCCAAAATCCACCAAACCTATAATATCAGACAGGAACCAGAGCCTGAAATGTCTTTATATTTACCATTAAGTCTTCCAAGTTTTTTAGCGATATACACCAAATTAATTGTGAACAGAGCAAGACACATTGCAAACACAGTTGCTTCCACTGCTAACATATCCTATAGGATTCAACAGTCCCCCTATCATGTCCCATGTTTTGCAAAGGAGCATAAAGTTGCAAGGATCAAAGTTGCAAGTTTAAAAATGGGTTCTTTCTATATCAAAACATTATCCTTTGGTCTTTATTTGGTATATAGTTAGCAACTCGTTTGTCTAGCCCTTACATTACGAAAAATTGATATCTAAAGAATAAATGTCTTATTCTAATGTCACTTGCTTAATCAAACATATTGAGTGTTTTTATGATAATAAATTAAAACACTTCTCTTTATAAAAAACAAAAATTATAAATCCATGAAATGTGGTTTTCCCGATTAGTTTAAACTCTAAGTGAAAAATGATTTTTAAAAAATAAATAATAAAAAAAAAAGCTATTTTTAGTTTTTAAGAAACTAAAGATTCACTGGTTAAGAAACTAAAAACTAAAAATTATGATACACATATAATGGAACAGCTTCATGTATTATGTGCTTTATATCCTAGGTTCCATTCTAAAGAAAATGGTCAATACACTACACTTAATTACATAGTCATAGACCCAATGTTAGCATGAAAATATTGAATAAATGAAACAGGCAACTAAAGATGCCTCTATTAATTATGAATTCAACAGACATGGTATGCAATCCAGGTTGTGGGGTAACCAAAGCCAAAGACAGACAACAGATAAGCTTGTACAAGCAGAAAAGTTCTGTTGTAGTTTTAGAAATTCAGAACTATTTTTTGATGAATGGCCAAGCACATTTTTAATACATAGACAAATCCAAGGAGATTAATATCACTGCTTGAACACAATATAATAGCCTATACAAGTATGCTTATATACTTGGCCTTACTCATCCAGAACAAATTTAGTTCTTGGCCATGCTAGGCTGTAATATTTCTTAAGGATAAAGTTCTAAACGTATACATGTTAGAATATGTCATCCTCGATTGTTCTTTACTATATGAGAAAGAGTGTAAAAGTGTATTTAGGAGAGAAAATATGTAGTTTCTTTTGTTTCTTGTCAGAAGGAAGGGAAGAAAAAAAGCATAAAACAAATTAGTACTGAATGGTCATTTGTCCTGACTAAAATATTATCTAAGGATTAATAAAGCATAAGAAAGATAATAAACAACTTTTTTTCGGTGCCAATACTTAGTTTTAAAATAAAGGCCGCTCTTTATAAAGAGCATCATATGCTTGTGGGGCCTGAAAGATTGTGGAATCCAGTCAAATGAACGATGCACAAATAGAAAAGTGTTAGCATGTTTTAATAATAGCTCCACCTTCACTGAGAGAGATTAACGGTACCAGATTGCATAAAAAGATGCGAAGCAATCAATAGAGTTTAGATTATTAAGAAATAATTCTATCTGCAATGTTTAATCTTTTGGACAGAAATTAATTCTTGGATTTCAATAATAAGGAAAAATGAAGTTTCATGTGCTTATTTACAAATCCATTAAGAATAAAAGTGGATGCCATACCAAAATTCGCTAGTTAAGAAACTAAAAACTAAAAATTTTAAACCATGCCAAACGAACCCTCAGGGATTTTGATTTTCGTTTATCTTACTGTCTCTTATATTCTCTTCTTTTTTTGCTCTCCTCCACCTTCCAAATAGAAGTTTCCTACTATCAAAAGCTTAGATCTGATGTTTTGTAGTTCAATCTTAAAACATTTTGAGTAGAACATAAGTTTCCTACTATCAAATGCTTAGATCTGATGTTTTGTAGTTCAATCTTAAAACATTTTGAATAGAATCGGTGTTGGCAGCTATCCAGCACATTATTTTCTTGTTTTATCTAGAAAAGTAAAGTTAAAAAAGGAGATTAAAGTCATAAAATCACATATGTTTGGTGAGAGCATCAACAGAATGAAGAGTAAATCCAAATTGATAGCTTCATTCTTGCTTAAACATCACCGAGAGAAAAAAATGAGAAGAGGTCTTGGCAATGATTATGGCCTCCGATTTGATGAGCGGCTGTGAGGGAGAGATATGAGAGAGGAACGGCTGTGAGGGAGGAATTAGGAGAAGCTAATGGCAGTAGGGAGAAGGAGTGAAGTTAGGGTTGTGGTTGAGTGCATATTATATAAAATGACACATTTGTAAATAAATAAAAAACTATAGATACATTTGTAATCAATGAAAATATTAAAAAGACAATAATTAAATTTTGGTTAGAACTTTTTATTAATATAATTTCAAAATGAAATATGAATTTTATTGGAATTGAAAAAAGCCTAAACTTTCAAATAATTTCATTATAAATCGAAATTATGATATATGTGTATATTTTTAATTAATATTATAATATTTGGTAAAATCAATAAATAAAATTATAAATTCCTTGAATTAATTATTTTTTGGTGATTTTAATCCTCAATTTAATTGAATTAATTTTTAATCTTAATTAGTAACAATATATATGTATTTTTATTTTTCATTTATATTATAATGTTTGAAATAATTGAAATTATAAATTTTTGAAAAATAGGCAAATAATATCATATAAAATATTTTTAAAAATTATTGAAAATAACTAGCAAACATTAATATGTATGTATATTTTTAATTAATTTTATAATGCTTAATAAAATCAATAAATAGAATTATAAATTTATTTAAAAATTTAAATGAAAATAGATAAATAATACAATATAAATTAAATAATTTTAGCGACTAAATTTAGCAACGCATTTCCGTTGCTATTTTTTCGAAAAGTAATTAACAAATATTAAATTTAAGAAACAGTGTTAGTTACAAAAATTATTGTCGCTAATTTAGTCGCAAAATAAGGCACCAATTTTTCCCGCCAAAATTAGCTACTATTTTTACTGTTTAGTTGCTAATTTTATGCCAAATATATTTCCACGACTAAACTATAATCCGTCGCTAAATTTCGTCGCTATTTCCCTTTTTTGTAGTGATAAATATGTATTTATATTTTTAATTAATTTTATAATGTTTAATAAAATCAATAAATAGAATTATAAATTTATTTAAAAATTTAAATGAAAATATATCAATAATATAATATAAAATAAAATAATTTTAGCGACGAAATTTAGCGACACATTTTCGTCGCTATTTTTCTGAAAATTAATATACAAATATTAAATTAACAAAGTGTTAGCGACAAAAAATTTCGTCGCAAATAAGGTTCCAACCTTTGCCGCCAAAATTAGTGACTGTTTTTAATGTTTAGTCGCTAAATTTATGACAAATATATTTCCACGACTAAAACTATAAATAGTCGCTAATTCGTCGCTAAATTTCGTCGCTATTGCGCTAGTTTTTTGTAGTGTTCTAGCTTCCTCTTAAAACAATCACATTTCTTATACAACCATGCATCAAATTACAGCATTATTTATCCTTTGAAAAACAACCTAACTATATAGAAGAAGAAGAAGAAGAAGAAGAAGAATAAATTAATTAATATCTTGAATCCATTTACCTTTAAAAATTCCTTGTCAAAACCTCTTAATTTATAACATGCAACTTAATCTCCTTGAGAGTTTAAAGATGAATGAATGGAGAACTTTAGAAAGATGAGAAATGAGAGAGAGATGAGAGAATGAGTATTTTGCCGTCCCTATCTCCCCTCTTATATCTCTCTTCCTTACATGCAACCAATAGGAGATTAAAGTGGAAGTAAAAGTTCCTATTTGGTCCTTCCAAAATTCTTCTTTTAATCCTTTAAGTTATTGCAAGCCACACAAATTTCACTCATCTATTTGCATGTCATATTTTGATCCCATTCAATTCTTTAATTCCATTTCAACCCCCATCAAATTCTATTTCTTTTGAAATTAACCCCACTTAATCATTATTGTAACATTAGCATCTAAATTTATATCCTCTTTTAATTGGACCCCAAATAAATATTATATTATTATATTTGACCCTAAATTTTTTATTATATCAAAATTGACCTTTGAAATTAAAATTTTATTTCAATTGCAATCATAAATATATAACAAATTTATCCTTCAATTCAATAATTTATAATTTAATTTCAATTGACAACTTATCTTTAATTTCTTTTCAATAATGCAATACTATACAAAATTTTTTTAACTCTCTACTCTTCTATCACATAAGACCACCAATCCTTTAGGTCTTAACTTATAATATTTCATCTAATTAATCTTGATTAAACATTACTGATCATGATTATGCCTTGAATTCTACTAGGGCCTATTTTGGGTCCTTACAATTCCATTCAAATTTAACATTCTTCCTTAATAGCTTAGTAAGTGGAGATGCCATCACTGAAAACCACTTTACAAAACAACAGTAGTAACTGGCTAAACCCAAGAAACTCCTTACCTCAGGTACACTTTAAGGTGATCTCTAATTGACAATAGCCTCAATTTTTGTTGGGTCAACTCTAATACCTTTCAAAGATATCACATGGCCAAGGAAGGAAATCTCTATAAGCCAGAACTCACACTTGCTTAATTTTGCAAAGAATTGATTCTTCCTTAAGGTCTGTAGTATAATTCTCAAATACTCAGAATGCTCTTCTTCATTCTTAGAATAAACCAATATATCATCAATAAAAACCACCATAAATTGGTCCAAATATGGTCTAAACACCCTGTTCATTAAATCCATAAATGCGGTAGGGCCGTTCGTTAACCCAAATGGCATTACTAGAAACTCATAATGTCCATATCTAGTTCTAAATGCCATCTTTGAAACATCCACAGCCCTAACTCGGAGTTAGTAGTACCTCGATCTCGGGTCAATCCTTAAAAATGCTCCTGCCCTTTTCAACTGATCGAATAAATCCTTAATTTGAGGTAATGGGTACTTATTTTTCATTGTCATTTTATTTAACTGCAGATAGTTGATACACATCCTCATGAAACCATCCTTTTTGTTAATAAATAGGACTGGCGAACCCCATGGAGATACACTAGGCTTGATAAAATCTTTGTCAAGCAGTTCTTGCAACCATATCTTCAACTCTTTCAATTCCTTTAGGGCCATTCTATGAAGGGCTCTTGAACTGTGTGCTGTGGCAGGAAAAATCTCAATAGATAATTCCATAGCCCTATCAGGGAGGAGACCAGGTAAGTCTTCAGTGAACACATTTGAAATATCATTCACTACTGGTATGTTCTAGAGCTTAACTTATCCCTTTTTGAATCAAGAATTAGGGCCAAAAATGCCTCACACCCTTTCCTCATCAATCATCTAGCTTGAATGGCAGATATTACATTGGTCAAAGGTGTAGCACCCCTCATGCAAATACCCTATTTTCACATGTATCATGAATACTATTAATCATGCTCATACTGTTTCATATACTAATATTTGTGCCACCTGTCTGTTCCTATTTTTCATTTCATGCTTAGTATCATGCATACTAACTATATGGATATTACTTCATGCATATCACATGCACACATGTTCTTTCGTAGCTTTACTACTAGTGAGTTACATTATCCCACATAGGTTATATACATATCAAAATATGACTGGCCATTATACAAAACATATGATAGCTGTATTACAAAAAAAAATATCCTACATCAAGGTTATAAGTCGATGGTTGGCCCTTCCTGATGCAGAGAACGTCCCTGAGCAAAAGTCTTTCTAGAAGGTACCTACACGGATAAATAACCCGTGCTAAGCTATAAAGCTTAGTGGGGAATATCTACAGATGGATGGCCATACACAAGGCCATCAAAACATACATATACAATATGTTCATATACTATAATCAACATGTCCAACATAACATGGCAACAATAACATATACTTTAAAGCATAAGCATATTCTCATGTACATAAGCATTGTACCCAAGAGAGAGAGAAACACATATTTCTTTTTCATAATTCATATAGATGGCAATATTCCATGTGAACATATTCAATTGAAGCATAATTCCTGTGGTAAACCAACAATATAAGCCACATATCAATCTTTAGTCAAATAACTTTAACTGTTTACTCTTGATCATTACTATGAATAACGTTTAGCCTGCCTTAGCTTTATCAGTGGATGCGGGAACTATGGATACACAATGGTATCAAATGAGGGATATCCGAAGATATCGAATCTATAGACCCAAATGGGGCCAACTGTACTATGGACCGGTCAAGCATACCCAAACGGGGTAGCCTATCAACCCAAACGGGGCTGATCATGATCCAAACGGGATCATATACTATGGACCCAAATGGGCCAACTATGGCAGCTGCAATTTCCCTATAGGCGCCTATCTATCCACATCTAAAACTCTATCGCAGGCGGAACTATATTCGTGTTCAATTCACATTTTAATACTGTATTCGTAGTATACCATTTGCACATATGCATAGTCTTATCAACCTGTGAATTCTCTGGTGCATAATCAAATACATGCACATTTCATATGCCAAGATATATATATCTGGCTCATCTATATCTGTATGACTATATCATTTGCATCATATCATATAAGCATGACATATAATCATCATATCATAGACTTGATCATGCCCTCATTAAGCATTTCACATGTTCATAGTCATGCTAATTCATCTTCTATCTCATAGGCAATTACATGCTCATATACTCATATACATAATCATAAATGTACATACCTGTGGGTACATTCGCATATAGTCGATTTATTCTTACGAGCATGTTTCCAACACATATATATATATACCTTTATCATCATTCAAGTCATGTGCTATACAAAATATCAACACGTTTTCATATGGCATATACACATGCCAAGGTCTATTATTCTCTTTTTCTTATCACAAGTGCATATAAAAAGGTGCACTTACATGTCATAAGATTTACATGTATGGGTTCGATAATTCCTTTCTAGTCTTTATTCATATTCACAAATGAACGCATGTGTATGCATACAATTCCTTCATTGACAGTCATATTACATGCATTATTCATTTAACTTTCTATCACATAAGCAAATAGCTGTCTCAATCAATTAAAGAATCATATTATCAAGTGTAGCAACAATCTGTTCATACTAGCCATTTCTGTTACATAGAGTAGTCTAGAAAACTAGTCCGGATTCAACTATAGATTACATGTACCTAGAGACAGATTTAAGCTTAGGTTTCTTCATGTGAAATATAGGTATGGAAGTCTATTTTTCAATGCAAAAAGAATCACTCAATTTGCTGTTCTATAGCTCAACTTATGAGCAAAACATTCAAGACAGGTCATTCAATCGTGAAGAGGAGTTCGACTCGTGAAGGGATTCACGAGTGAAGCAAATAAGGTGATTCTCACGACTCGTGAAGAGGTTCACGAGTGGAGAAGGAACTATACTTCACGACTCGTGAAGTGGCTCACGAGTGAGGAAGAAAAGCTGAACTTCACGACTCGTGAAGAAGCTCACGAGTGAAGAAGAAAGACTCGACTTCACGACTCGTGAAGAGCTTCACGAGTCGGACTGATGTTCACGACTCGTGAAGTCATTCACGACTCGGCAAATCTGTCTTCTTCAACCTTTCAACAATAAACTTCCAGAAAAACGTAAATTCAATTCTGTAAATTCTATTCACTTCCAGTAATCCATTTTTACATGCAATATGAATGGCCTAAATTCCCATACCTTGGCTGATAAACCCAATGTCTTCAACCTCTATCAAGTCCCTTTCCTTTGATCCTTCTTCCTTCCTCTTCTCCTTCATAAATACCATCACCATGAACATACATTTCCAGCAAATGTCATATTCTCAGTCAACAGAAAATGAAGAAGAAGATGGTGATGATGAAGTGTTAAAATGAGAGTTTAATTACCTTAGCTTAGAGCCTTAAACTCTTGATTAACCAACATGCACCATTAACATCTAAATGCTTGAGGTAAATCTATGGAAATCAAAGAGGAAGAAGAAGATGAATTTCTGGTTTTGCTCTCAACAAATGCCGATTCTCACAATCAAATTCTCTAACCCAAGCCTTTTATACCCACATGACAATCTCCTCTTTAGTCCTTCATCATTTTGCATGTCACACAAATGCCACAAGCCTTTATGCATGTTAGACTTTAACCCCTCTACTAATTCTTTTTCAAACATTAACCTATCCATTTAAGCATTCTTTCAATTTAACCTTGAATTAAATTCTTCTCTACACAATTGGCCACCAAAATGCCAAAAATACCAATTAACCCCAAATTAATACCTTTATCCTCAATTGTATCCTTAATTAACATTAAACCATACTCTTTTATTATATTTTCATGCAATTAACATAATAACATGTTAATTTACCCCCCTTACTTAATTACAATAATATGCAAATTAAATTAGGGTCATGTTAGGGGCCTTACAAAAGGTGGTGTCGGAATGCCTGTAACTATTACTTCATTGCCTTCTTTGTCACTAAGAGTTACAATTTTAGCCCCAAGCCCCACAATTCACCACTGTATGATGCTTAGACAACCAGTCCATGCCCAATATAGCATCAAATTCTCAAAAAGACAGCTCAATAAGATAGGTTAAAAATTCTCTTCCATGTATCAAGATGGGACAATCAGGGAACATTTTATTCACACACACACACTGTGCCCTACTGGTCTAGTTATGCAGATATCATATTCCAATTGATGCACCTTATACACACCCCTACTCATACTCTCAAGGAAAACATATGAATGGGTGGATCTAGGATCAATAAGTGCATGAATATTAGAATCATAAAGTGAGGAAAATGCCGGCTATGATTTCTGGAGCATCTTGATCCTCTTGCACCTTTATAGCAAAAGCCCGGCCTGAGAAAGCTAGTGCAGCCGGTCTATCCACTGAATTGGATACATTATGAGACCGAGATCCATGGTGACCAAAACCACCTCGGCCCTTGCCTCTTCTTCCAGTTCTTGCAGTCAAGAACATATTTAAAGCTCCTCTACTACCTTGCTGTATGGAGTCTTGTGCCCACTGGGAAGGGTAGTTAGCTATATAATGGTTAGTAGTGCCACAATTATAGCACGCTCCTGATTCTTTCCTACATGGAGTCCAATGTCACCTGAAACAATAAGGGCACTCAAGTGGCTAACCTCTTTATGCTCTAATGGGGTATGCTGACTTGGCTTGGACACTACAGCAGATCCTTGCCCCTTCACCTTGCTAGAAGGGTGATACATTCCTCTTACTTGTTGGACATTTTGTGCTCCTTTAAACCTTTTCTCAATGGACCATCCACCCCTAGCCCCACTCCCTTTCATTTTCTCTCTCTCTTAGCCAACTCATGCTTCTCCACCTTCATAGCAACCATCACTAGCTGATGAAAGTTCACATTCTGAATAGATGTAGCCCCTATTAGTTTCTCCCTAATCTGGTGATTCAGCCTATCCTCAAATTGTCTACTCTTGAAAGCATCAATCAGCATCTCTTTGGGAGCATATTTGCACAACCAGCTGAATTTTTTTTCAAACTCTGCTACAGACATAACCCTCTACTTCAATGTTAGAAACTGTCTTAGCTTCTCCTCTTTATAGGCCTCAGTAACATATCTCTTTTTGAATTCAATTTCAAAGAATTCCCAAGTAAGAGGATCCAGTGGTTGATGTTGTTTGAGTACCAGCTTCCACCAATCGTATACTGGTCCTTGAAGTAAGGATACAGCACATGATACCTTATAATGAGCAGGGCATTGAATATCATCTAAAATCCTTTCCAGCTTTTCTAGCTAGAATTTAGCTTCCTCGGATTGCTCCAAAGTGGTACCCAAAAATTCTTCACCACCATACTTTCTAAACTCAGAGATTGGGGCCTTAAGTGCCATCATCCTTTGTAGAATATGTTCCATATCCTGAGAAATTTTTAATAATGCCTCCCCAGGAATAGTAGTGGAGATCTCATTCTGATTTGATGATAAAGATCTCGTATCCGAGGTACCCTTTGTAGCCGATAAATTACTTTTCGCCAATTCCGTAATAGCATCTCTAGAATTATCCATCTTTGATCTATATGAAAACAAGGACTTACTACATTAGGCCAACAAGACATGATACCATATCTAAAGTTTCTAGACCTTTATTGCCCAGAAAAGGCTAAACCTGGGCGCTCTGATACCACTAACTGTAACACCCTAATACCATCTTTCACCCATAGCATGCATCATGCCTTCAACAACTATAACTCACGGTAATCATGCATCAACATATCATCATATACTTATAAGGTGCATGAATATCCCAAATTAACCTGGAACATCATGCAAAATAGTTATAATATGGCAATCATGCATTGGCCACCATAACCTGGAAGGACATACAAGCAAGGTAGTTTTCGTAAATTTTACAGTCCTCCATATTACATTTTCCCCCACTGAATCATGGCAAAAATATAAGACTAGACAAAAAGAAACTATCCCCCAAAATATCCTACATCTAAAAGCTTGGACTGACTCTTGTTGGCCAATCGATGCAGAATTAAGTCCCTATGCGACCTTCAGTCAAACCTACACGGATGTAAAGCAACTGTGCTAAGCTATAAAGCTTAGCGGGGAGGTAACATACACAATAATATATGATCAATTCAATAGCATCAATCGAATATAAATATAATTACACTAACATTTCAATAAAACATCAACATGTATTATGAGTTCATCTCAACTGACAATATAGCTAAAAAATGGAGATAAAACATGGTAATCAATCATTCACATGCTTACATTATATAGATGAAGAAATTGATACATGTATTTCCTTCTTTCTAAAAATTCACTTAAACTCAATAGCTTGCATAAGTGCTAGTGAAAAATGGGTGGATAACGGAACAATGGATACCCGAAGGTATCAAACAATGGATATCTTGAGGATATCAAACAATAGACCCAAGGGGTCGAACTATGGTTCCTTCAATGGAACAAACAATGGACCCAAACGGGATCAACTATGGCAACTATAACTATATCCCTTTAGGCATGCCTATCTAATCCATAACTGAACTAAGACCCGCAGGCCTATCCACTTAATCAAAAGAATATTTGATTCATTAAGTTCCTTCTTACACATTACAATATTTTATCAAGCCATAATTCACATCCGCATTCACATTCATACTCATATGATGGCATTAATATTTATTACCATGACTTACAAATCATATACCGTATATCCAATCTCATTTAAGGACAATTATCATCATACTTTGGATAAATATGCATATCTTTACAGTAATTTCATGAAATCATGACATTAATATCATTACAGTCACATGTCATAGTAAGTTATAATTAACACTACTTGATAAATCTTACCTTGACTAATTTACCTTGATCGATACGGCTTGACAACAAGAGCATGGCATATAATAGTCACATATTACCTTTAACAAACATACTCATTAAATATGACAATTAGGTTGCATTAAAGGGTTAATTATCTTTATAAAGAGTGTTGACTTAGTCAATATTAATGTGGAAGTGATTTGTTAGATGATTCAAACAAATGTGCAAAATAGAGAAATGAAGGGCAGTGGGTTACTACTTGTCTGTACATGAACGTTGAGTGGCCATGCATTCTCAAGGCAATTCCTTGAGTGGCCGCATATCTCACCAGCTTTTAAGCTTGCTTGGCCATGCATCACATGCTTTGAAGCTTGCTTGGACATGCATGGCAAGACTTTAGGGCTTGTTTGGTCGTGCATGCAAGCTTTTAAGCTTACTTGGTCGTGCATTGCAAGCCTTTAGGGCTTGTTTGGCCATGCATGCAAACTTTTATGCTTGCTTGGCCATGCATTGCAAGCCTCTAGGGCTTGCCTGGCTATGCATGCAAGCTTTTAAGCTTGCTTGGCCATGTATCCTAGGGTTTAGAGATCCATATCATTTCAAAGTAAATATATGGATTTCATAAGCCAAAACATCTTACAAAAACTCATCTTAAACAAAACTTCTTTCATTAACCATGTTATACTTCCACTAAAGAACCAAAGAACTCAGATAATAAAACCCCAATTTCTATAAAACCATCTACAAACAACAAGGTAAACATCGATACTCCCATACCTGAACCGTGACTTTCTTACTCTTTCAAGATCCCCTTGCCCTTATCCTTGCTTGACTCTCCTATAACAAACCACATAAAGATACTAAGTTTTCCTTCTTGCTTTCATAAAATCTTGCATTAATAGAAAAGATAGAAAGGAGAAATTCCTCTTACCAAACCCTAATTCAAAACTCAGTGAAAGAGAAATAAAAAAACGTAAAAAGAGAGAGATGGTCTTTTCTTTTTAACAGATAGTGATATCCTCACTGGAATCACGTGGGGGAGACCACCAATTACCCTTTTAACCCCATTCTCCATTTCTTTCTCTTAAATTAACGCTTTCCAACTCTTAATTTACGATTTAACCCTAAATAAATCTTAAATCCTAAGTCTTACCCCAACATCTCTTTTATCATCCAAATAACCCATTTTTCATGAATTAATTAAAATTACCATATTGCCTTTGAAGAAGCTTTATTCCAGAGGGGCTATAACCAAAAAAAATTAATTGTACACATAGCATCATACGATTAAGCATATTCCCTGCAAGGGTTAAGATTAGGCCCTCACATCTACCCTACAGCCTAACAAAAACAAAAAAAAAAACTACATAAACAAATAAAGACATGGGCTGCCACGTCAGGACAAAGGATAACAACCAGAGCCCTAAGACCAACAAATATAAGAAGATTGAATACATCAAACTTAACCCAAAGAAGATATAGCTTATTATAGGTCAAAAATATTCCTATAAAAGAATAATGATCAGCCGAACCAAATCTGTAAAATAGTTCCTGTAAAAAATTAGGAACCAGCAGCAACCCTAACAGGGGTTAGATTTCAAAGAATTTGCAACCATATAAAACTAAGTTGCTTACCATAATCGTCCCAACAGATTCTTAATTCCTCAAAATATCTTAGAGTTGGTTTTTTAATCAAAAAGAAATGCCCTATTTTCATATTTGAATGGAAGAAGATCAAAATCATAAAGCAATATTCAACTAGTATTAACACATAAAAAAGTTTTTTTTTTCAATCTATCACATATAATCGCCAATTTCACAGTGCCTTAGTTCGATTGAAGCAACAAAAATAGATCAATATAGCCATACGGATAACGTTTAAAGCTTCTTCTACCATTTTTATTAGGTTTGGGATTTTCATTTTGTAGGAAAGGGGTTTGGAAGATAGAACATGATAGGTTTACGTTTTACAAAAAAAAAGGATTTTGCATTTTTATACAAGGAATAGAAAATGTTGGCCTGCATTTTACAGAGAATAGATTTGCATTTTTCCCTAATTTTTCACTTCTAGTATTTTATATTTTATTCTTTATAAAATAATTGTGAATTATTTTTGGAGGCAAATGAAAGCAAGTCCCGCCACTTTCTTAAATGCAGTAATGATCGAAATCCTCATCCTTTAACGACTGGATGTAAACCCTTCGTTAAATAATAATAAAATTTTAAATCTAATGATAGGATTAAATTCCCTTCATTATTTGTATTTTTTTACAACCTGATTTTTATCCTTCACTAAATTTTGGTCGTCAAAAATCAATTTTCCTGTAGTGTCATGAAACCCTTTTTAAGGGCATTTTTCCATCTGATAGAAATAAGTAGGATTTTTTTGCATTATAATATCTTTTAGTTTATTTTTTATTTTGTCTCTTTTGAAAAAGTTATTTCAAAATTATTTTTGAAGAGCTTTGTGGGTCCTATTTTTATTTTTGTTTTAGACCCATTTATTGACATGGAGATTATTTGAAGGAGAAAAAAACTACAGTCGTGCATCACCTAAAGCACCATACATCATTTAATATGCAGCCAATTAAATAATGGTGTAGACACCGTGACCTGAAATAGCCTAGATCAGGATTACCCAATAATGAGAAAGAAGTATATTTCTAGCTAAGAGCATGAATCTTAAAGCTTTAACATTGATTTCCACATTTTTATAAATGTTTTGTGGTTTTCCAACTTGATCTTGAAAAGTGTTGAAAAGAATTTCAAAAACCTTGAGTTTAGACCTTTAGCAGTGACAGATGGAAGCCTGTCATATAAGGATAGCCATTTATGGCTATCCTCATTTAGTCCAGATCAGATCAAGGGTATTTTTTAAAATTCTAAAGAATCGTGTGAAGGATGGTAGTCGATCATTAATGGATGCCCTTTTGTAGGGTTATTTCTATATTTTCTATGCTTTCTAATTTTGAAATTCTAGATAAAAGATCGACTATTAAGGATATGATTAAGGCAAAATTTTAAGGAATTTTTAACTTCCTAATCTAAAAAGAAAGAATCAGAGTTGACCTCCAACTCTTGCCTAGACATAAATGGGAAAAAATTAGGGTTCCAAGGGAGATTTTTTCTCACACTTAAAAAAATAGCAAACTTTTGAGAAAAAGAAAGCTAATTCTTTGCTCTTAGAAGCAAAAGTTGTGGGCAATCCATCACACCAAAATACATACATATTTTCATTGAATGTGGGAATCAAATTTGGAGCTTCGGATTGTTGTTCTTTGGAGTTATAGAGTTAAGAGTTCCTGAGGGTAATATTATAGGCCCCAAGTTCCTTTCTCTCTCTAGATTCATAACATAATTATATAGTTAATTATGTTTAATATATGTTCATGATGCCATAATTTTTGTTTCTTTTATATTATATAATCATTTATGCATTTTCATGAATGCCACGATGATGTGGTATTGTTCAAAGTAATAGAATAACATGTTAGGTTTTATATTCTTCCATTGATGCATGATAGAATAGCTTAAATTATTTTCTATAATTGCATGTTTATTTGTGTTAGCATGATTTAAATAGCATTTTATTGTTGTTTCTATAGATTAAACACGTTTTAGGGTTTTAAGATTGTATATTTAAGGTTTAAAACCTATTTATTTCCTTGTTTTTGAGTTGAAGACCTATTTTTGCCTATGTTTTATTTGGGAAGAAGACATTAGAAATGACTATCTATCAATGTGACAGATGGGACATCGTGGTGTTTTCTCCTTATCCCATCTCTCCTTTTTGCCTTAGCGTCTGTCTCTTACCTTAACACATATGTGGCCTTTTTTCTCCTTTTTAGCATGTTTTATTTTTATTTTTGTTAATTTAGTTAATTTTTAATGCTTAAACCTATTTTTTAATTTTATTTTGCTTCTACTCCTACATGGTTTACATTCTGCCCAATTAATATTAATTCCATTTGTGTATGTTTATGTGTTTTAATTTCATTATTTGATTTATATTATGTTTTATGTAATAATTAATTTGTTTTTCTATGTTTCTTTGAGCTATTACTTTTTATGAATTTGTTGGAGTTTTTTGAAGAATTATTCTACCTTGAAGGTTCAACCCTTGGGTGGTTCCTTTCTACCCATTTTACTTTTTATTACACTTAGATTATATTTTATTTTAATTTGATTTATTATGCTTTATTTATAAGTTTATTTCATTTATTTGGGTCTTTGATTTATTATTTATTTCTCTTTTTAGATGTAATAATTTAGTAAAAATGAGTTTTTAGCTCGTTAATTAATTAAAAATCACTTAAATGTTTTATATATAATTAAATTGGGAGTTTTAGATAAAATGGACCAATGTCCACTTTTTATCCCAAAATCACACAATAAAAGAAGAGTTTTATTTTCATCAAAATTGGGATCACTCATCCCATGTTTTCTTAAAATTAATAAAGAATATTCATTTTGCCTTTTGCAAACATGTATAAGGGAACTAATGCTTCCAAAATTAATGAATAAATCTTTTTATGTATGTATTTTATTCTTTTAGTTAAATGATTTGCTCTTGTAATAGTTTAATTAGTGGATTTATTTTATTTATTTACTCTTTTTTTACCGCTTTATTTACTTGATTGAAGTATTTATTTATTTTCTTCGTAATATATCATGTAAGAAGGGAGGTAATTGGTTAACAAATAAAAAATCTAATTATAAGAGACACCTAATTGCGATGTTAAGTAAGAGTGATGTCCCACATTAGATGTCTTCATAGGATGACCTTTAACAATAATTTAGGCCTAACCTTTTTTTGTCTTCATAGGATGACCTTTAACAATAATTTAGGCCTAACCTTTTTTTATAGTGAAGTAGCAAGTTTATGATTTATAATGAGCCTTGTCCGATCTTGGATCTTAAAAGCGAACCTCCAAAAACCCAACCAAAATCGAGCGGGTTCCAACACGCATCATAATGGTAACTCCACTAGGGATTAAAGAGACCACCCTCCTAATAGCATCTTGGTTAAGTTAGTTATAATTAGGTTTTTCTTATTAATCCTACCTCCATTTAAAATTGCATTTTTACATTCATACTAAAGCCTTAAAATTAAGTTAGGCATCCCTTTTTAGCCTCGATGTTATCCTGAAGCATGCCTTACATTCCTTCAATGTGGGGAGGTGTCAAAAAGACCTACCAACCCACATTTAGTACCAATTGGTATATAAAATGGTGACCCATCAATCATTATGCTCATGATGAGTTATACCTATTGGCAGGGAACATATTTTGGTAGCCATAAAGTTTCAATCACCTGATTACAGTCTATGTAATGATAATAGCTAGTCCCTCTAGGTTGTATAACCTTAACAAATTCGTGCTTGTTATGTGGGCCTTTATGTATTGACCAATCACAAACAATTAGGAGGATACCAATCAAAGTCTATCATACCTCAGAAAGGGCTGTAAAGACCAAAAATAGACCCTAGTAGAATTTAAAAGCAAGAACATATTACTAAAGTCTAATACTATTGGATGAATTATTAGTAGTTAAGATCTAATGAATTCATGGTCTTATATGATAGAGGATACAATAGTCAATTGATATTATAGTATATAGTGTGCATAATCGGAATAAAATATAGTTAAGAGATTAATTGGATATAAGTGTTATTAAGTTGTAATTAATTATATGATAAATATGTTAATTATATGGTATAATTTTATAAGGGTATAATTAAAAAGGAAAAAATAGTTTGAGGGATAAATTAAAAGAGGATATAAATTTAGAGGCCAATGTTTAAATAATGATTAAGTGGGGTTAATTTCATAAGAGATAGAATATGATGGGGTAGAATTTTTGAAGTAAAAGTGAGTGGGGGAAGATTTTTAACATGCAAAATTGATGATGACCAAAAGGAGACTTCTCCACCCACTTTACACTATGGAGCATTGCATGTTGGAGAGAGAAAGGCCACTTTGAGGGTATATACAGAGGGAGGGATGAATTTTGAAGGAAAACATGGATTTTTCCTTCATCTCTCTCAAAAATAATAGTTGTTTCTCTCTATTTTCTCAAGGAATTTCTAATGCATGTGGCTTGATTTATGGGTTTTGAAGGTGATATGTAAAGGTAAAGGGTTTAGATCTTTATTTCATCTCTTTTTCCTCTTATTTTTTTGTTGTATTGTCTTGTTTATTGGAGGAGAAAAGCTGGAATTAATGCATAGTTGTTTGCAGTAGAAGAAGGGGGAAATAGCAAGAAGATTAAGGGCAAAGAAATTGCAAAAGATTGAAGGCTAAGGGAAATTCGGCCAAGGTATGGGATTAGGGATTTTTACTCATCTTGCATGTGGATTTAATTCGTATAAATATGGATAAAATATGTAATAGAATATATTTTGATTTGATAATATAGTTTTAAGGTTGAAATCTAAATATTATACCTTGCATGTATTTATTTATTGAAGATTAAGGAAGTAAAAATCTATTTTGGGTTATTAGGCACCAGTTTCTGAATTTTTAGCATATCTTGAGCTATAGACCTTAAAATGACTTGATTCTAGTTGTACTTCCTCCTAAGATTTAGACCTAAAATTTTGTATAAGAAATCTATCTTGATTCTTCCTCTATGTGCTCTTAAAATTAACTTGACATTCAGATTGAGCTACTGCGTAGTGTTAGGAATAAGTTGTAGTAATTTTGCTATAAAGTTTTGTACAAAAGCCAAAATCCTTTAAGACAAATTATGTTTAAAATAGACCTATAGGAGAAAAATTTTTGTGAAGGAAGGTTGTTCAAATTCTGAACCTATTTTATTCTATGAATTTATTAATTGGTGATAAAAACTGAATTAGGTACAGTAAAGTGTTGCCTAGGGAACGAAAATGGATTTTAGTAATTTTAGTGTATTTCTTCTTATAGATTTTGAAATGCTATAATTCCAAATTTTGATGAAATTAGACTTATTTATCTATAATTTTTATGATAAAGTAAAGCCTAATTATGTCCTTAAGCTTGTCAAATTTTAGCTTAATTTCGGAGATGTTCATAGCACTATTAATGGGAACAACATTCAGTTAAATGTGAATATCTTAAGTTATAGAAATGATATTGAAATTATTTTTGATATTACAGAAACTAGAACCATATAGGAACATGTTTGTAGAAGGACGTTTTTGCTAAAATTGATTTTTTCTAGACCAAAAATAGTATATAAGTCGGATTTGGAATTTTACCTTTGTGCAAAATTTTAAAGGTAGAATTTTTAATGTATAATTTTAAATGTCATTATGTTTACTATGTTTACAAGGAATATATGTATTGAGTTAATGACTATGAATTGAATATATATTGAACTTATGAATATGAACATTTAATGTTTTAATGTTGATATGTTACAAGGGATATATGTTGAGATTATAATTATAAATTTTTAATGTTTAAAGGTTGTTAAGTTAAATGTATGTATACATGGAAATACACTGATTTACAAATAACATGTAAATTAATTGATTTAAGTGTCATGTATATACATATATGTTCAAAAAGTTATACATGGCTTGTTATACAAAATTAAGTTTATATACACACACACATATATATATATATAGAATCAAAAGATAGTGTATATTTTTTATACAAATATTCACCTATGAAATTGATAAAGAAATGTTTAAGCATGATAAATGAAAGCTCGTCATGCTAAAGAGCCAAATGTAAGTAAGATGGAAATTTAGATATGTATATTTTAATCAATGAATTTAAAGTTAATTTATCTATTAGAATGAGTTATTTATGAAGTATTATGACTATAGATGCATAATTGAAATTGAATAATGTGCATAAATGATTTTATATGAACATGTGATGATGTGTTAAATATGAAAAATGATTTCAGAATGTATATAAAGTATTTTAAATATAAAGTAAAGGTAATTTGTGACACTAAGCATGTAATTAATATAATGACATATTTAATATAAGTTGTAAAAAAAAGACATTAAACATTGATGAAAAAATAATACATGAGATTTAAGCTATATATAATTATTATATAGTGGAACTTGTAATGAAAAATACATGGCTATTATATGAATACATACATGTAATATATATGTATATGTATATGTATATGTATATGTATATGTATATGTATATGTATATGTATATGTATATGTATATGTATATGTATATGTATATGTATATGTATATGTATATGTATATGTATATGTATATGTATATGTATATGTATATGTATATGTATATGTATGTAAACATATAGGTAATCACCATATGTGGGTAATACAATGTAATTGCAAATAATAACGTGCTTATTAAGTATATGCTTAAGAATATATGATGGTATTGCATTGTTAAATGAAACATGTCATATAACAAATGTATGAACTATTATAGTTATTATTTATTTGAGATAAGATGTACATGCTTACATTTATTATATGTATGAATTATTATGCTAAAGCGTGGGAGAACATTGAGATATGTTCATGTATAATTACTTGAATGTCATATAACATTGTATGTGAAATAGTTACATGTTTTAAAGCAAGTTTCAAGTATTGTAAGGTATTACTCACAAGGCGTGCATGATAAGATATATATACATAAAGCTATTGCAAAAACATGAATATATATATCTGTTACCTATAAGTATTTTGTACTTATCATAGATTGGATCTATTTTGTACTTTTCATCAGCACATTAGCCATTTGATTGATGATTATCGAGCCTTAAGGTATTGGATTCAAGATCTTAATGATAGTGAGCACATCTTTGACCTTGAGAAAAGGTAAAAAGGATTTGATATCGCCTAACTAGATCTGCAGGTGTCATAACAGCTATAGCAGGGACCAAAGGTAGTGGCATTTTTATAGAATTTGTTTTTGCATTTAAACTTTTTAATGTGAACAATGAGTTTTTATTTTAATTATATTAATAAGATGAACAATTTTGCTAACTTTTGTGACTTTTCTCCTGATTTCAAAATTCATAATCACTCTTAGTTTCTCTTTCATTCTTTATTTGACCATTACTTATTCTCATTCATCTAGATTTAGTTTATGATATATTTTGTATATAATGATTCATTTTCATAAAGTTATATATAAATTTCATCTTGGTTTATATAATCCATACCTTTATTTTATCAATCCATCTACATTTTCTAAGTATACACTTGATAACTCAAATTTAGTATCTAGTTTTAGTCCCTTTTCAGTCTAGTTTTTAGTGTCTTTTGCTTTGTTTTGCTTGAATTCAATAATCTATATTCAAATTTAGTAAATTCTAGCTTTTATATGTTTTGGAGAGCTTTTGATAGAATTCTATGCTTAATTGTAATTTTTACAGGTACCTCATGATCAACAGATTTTATCTACTGACCATGACCTATGCCTTCCATAAAAATGCACCATTTTAAGTATGTCACCATTAGTAGACATTTGTTCATATATTGGTGTTTATTGTGACTTAGGGATTCCTTTAGTACAAATCAAGAAAAGAAGGATCTCACGGTTAGCAGGTTCTTGGTGCTAACAATAAGGTAGTCAAGTTCTAGTCTAAAATGCAGAGGAGAACTATGTCATAATCAACAGGTTTTTAGTGCTGACCGTGACCCTTTATCCAGAAGAAAATTTTTACTATGTCACAGTAAGTAGGAATTTTATGCTGATCGTGACCCTATTTTAGGATTATATATAGTAGAATTGCTATTTATAAAAGGGAGTCTTTTATAGTTTTTTTTTTAGATCTAGGGTATTTCTTTCTTAGTTTCTCTCATTCCTTAGTTCATTTTATACATAGATCTATAGTTTATACTTGCAAATAGTTTAGATCTACACAAAAATACATATAAACACAAAAATATAGATTAGATACTTAGTTTATCTTAGTTATGAGCTCATTTACATTGAATTTTTGGAGAAGAAGGTTAGAGAAACTTAGGATTTGGCTAGGTTTTCTTCCTCAATGAATTTCTAGGTTTATTCTTTCCTATTCTCTCTTTATTTTGTAATGGGTAGTGAGTAGTCTCATAATTGTTTGGGGGATCTTTGAATCCCCTATCCCTTATATGAATATTAAACACACACACACACACATCAACACACACATATATATGGTTTATTCCACTGTTGCTTTATTGTTATTTCATGGATTTTAATTATCTTAAGTAAAATTCCAGATATAAATGAATGATTTTATATATATCTCCTATTTGGTCTAGACCAATTCATCTTAACCTTTTAGAACAATTTCTTAATTCCTTATTACCAAAAAAATACTAAACCTAGGGTCTAATACCATTAACTGCAACACCCTAATCCACTAACCATGGGTAATCATCAATCATCATCATAAACCTAGTAATGATTAGGTATAAATAATAAACAATAAGATAGGCCATAATTACATGCCACCATAACTAAGACAAAACTTATAAATCAAGAGACATAACATAAATGGCCTTTAAAATATCCTGAAATCCTCAAGGCAAGTACAACTTGCCAAGTCATCCCCTTCAATGATGGTTAAGCCACAATAGCTATTGATCTACTGGAGCTTATCCTGAAACCTACACGGATAAACAAACTCGTGCTAAGCTATAAAGCTTAGTAGGGAACTAAAATTTTATGGATAATTATTATTTATTTATCATCAAATGATTACAACCTTCACAATTAGGAAAACATATAAATCTATAATATTAATCATTATCATAAGCATTTCAGAGGAGTTTCCAACCTTAACAAACATTACTATTCTTACCACAACCTAGAGCATTTTATGAACTCGTCTAGTTTTTCAAGACCTTTCAATTTACTATTAACAACTCATCTCTTTCTTTTTACTCTAGCATAACTCATTCACTTCATATTCTTTTCATTCATGAATCCTGACATCGATTATCAATGATGCAAACTTCAATCCTATGCATTTCAATGTTTATTCAAAACATAAGGAGTTCATGTGTCCCATAGCTTTTACAACAGATACTATTAGGCATAATTTACTTTGCATATATCATGCAATCATAATTATATAATACATTTATAATTTATAACTTCTATTCATAATCATGAATTTCTTAATGTCGTCTTATCATGACAAGTAAATGTCACACAACATCACATTATATCCTACATTGACCTTTGCTTATGTCTAAATTATTGATATACACAATCATTTGTAACATCTATATGTATTGACTGACTAGCCTTGTATGTAATTATAGAGAATGGCATTACATATCATGAGTACTCGAGAAGATTCAATTGTCACATGTATAGATTTCATGATTACCAAAGCATATGAGACTTATTAGGTATGTTATAGCATAACCAGTTCTTATTATAACATTGTATGTTTCCATCATAGCATGGCAAAATAAATCTCATGGGTATACATTTCAATAATTTGCTTTTATGGAAACAATTTATAGAAAAAGGAATTATGATAAAGAAATATAATAGGCCACACATCATGCTTTTATTATATAAGCGAAACAATCAATATATGTATTCCTTTATTTCAATCTCATTCTTAATCTTTAATCTTTAGTAGCCTACCTAAGTACTAGTTCAAAGGGTGGATAATGGGAGTAATGGATACCCGAAGGTATCAAACTATTGACACCTGAAGATATCAAATAATGGACCCAAACGGGGTCAAACAATGGTTCCAGTAAGGAATAAACAATAAACCCAAACATGATCGAATGATGGTTACATTAAGGAATAAGACCCAAATAAGGTCAACTATAGCAGCTGTGACTGTATCCCTCTAGACATGTCTATCTAATCCACAACTGGACTAAAACCTACAGGTTTAACCATTTAAGAATATCTTTGATTCATCATATTTACTTTATTTGTTACAGCATTTGCTTTAAGCCACACTTCATATATGAATGCATAACATTCTCATCATGGATCAGCATTGAACTTTACTTATTATAACATCATTGATTAATGCCATCGTTCATATAAGAATACACATTATTCTTATCATTCTGCAATATTGAGCTCTAGGCTCCAATACACATGGATACTACCATATGATTACATAGTTGCATCAACTTTCATTCATTCATATCATAATAGGTAGATGTTTGTTCAAACAATAATAACATGTAATCTTTCATAATTAACATTGCACACCTCACATACACACATAAATATATATGTAGTATAAATCATAGTGATACATATTTTTATTACTCATACTTGTTCGCATAGTAAGTTGGACTACTTATCATAGCATGATCATATCAACTATACAATATACAATTTACATATCTCATGAATAATTCTCAATGATGTATCTTATTGTTGTTTGTCATGGGTAACTTCCATATAGCATCATAGCTCACATCAATACATATTTACTTGAATAAAATTAAAGCATATATGACCAATATAATAAGATGAATAAGTTACTTTCATGCTAAGGTCAACACCTATTCTTGTTCAACTCTTTAGTTCACTTTTGTAGTCTATTAGGTCCTAAATGATAGGGTATATTCTAACGTGATCATATGCGCATCAATCATCTTACTTGTACTTTTTATCTTATAACATTTATACTCAAGTAAGTTTATGTAAGATTATTCCATCTTATACTGTTAGAGAGTATGCCCTAGAGCCCATGTAATAGGGATGTTTTTCATATGTATGAAATTTATATTCTTAATAAAAGGCATCATTCATTTATTAATGCTATGTTTGAATACATGAGTTTGTAAATCTTAAATTAATAAATGAAGTCCTAGATATTATAAACACAGTGCAAAGGCAATCATAAAGGTGTTCATGATGTGAGATGTCTATCGTATGCAAATGTGTTAATATCTAAATATCCCTAGTCATAGAATTAATACGATAGGACATTGTTAATTCGGATAGACTAGCACATGTTGTGCTTCTTGAATGGTTCAAGCAGTGTTTCTCATAACTGTGATTATGGATGATAATCAAAGCTAACATGTGGATGCTTGTTAAAGGAACAATTTCATTGGAGACCTGTAAAGAGAATCCTCATATGGATATTAAATCTATGTCAGTGAGAAATCTCTTCATAGCGGTTGTGCAAGTATCCTTAGACTTGAGATCATCAAAGTTATCTTAAGTAGCAAGTGGTATACTTTGACTCCATAACTGATTACTTCCAACTGAGAGTGAACATAGTTAGGAGATTGGGTATATCATGACCTACTTGAAGATAGTTGAGTGATTGACAAAGGATTCACCATCCCAGATTTAACAAGGGAAGTTATCTCGCATGATTCTATAATTGCCTTGTTCAGAGAATCTCTGGCCAGAGTAATATGCCGAGATGGAAGGAGATCCATGAAGGGCATTTTAGGAACAATGGTTAAATTAATAGAACATACATAATTAGATTTATATGAGTTGACAGAAATCCATACTCAGAATCTAATTGAGATAAGAGTGGTGAAAGGAGTAATTGCACGGTAACTGTTTCTATGAAAGGGTACAGTCAAACCACATGACTTTCCTGACATTTGGGTAGTCATGATGCCTAGCTAGAGGCCAATCATGACTTGAATAATGATGTATCAAAATATCAATAGAGATTGATAAAATGATTTAAAGGAGTTTAAATCATGTGTGTTTTTAATAGAACTCACAATTACATATTATACTGCCAACATGGACAGGAATCCAATAGGTCATACACATATAGAGAAAAGGGTAAAATGGTAAAATGACAAGGATAATAATATTTGATATTATTATAAAGGTAGAGAAGAGAATATGATAATAATTAATTAAAGAGTTTAATTAATTATGATCAAATAAAATTGTCCGCGAAACTTTTGAGAAATGTTCTGTAAATTGGACCTAAATGAAATAATGTATTTCATGATTAATTATTATTGTCTTATAAGTGTTATAAGACTACTATAAGTGTTATAGGACTGATATAATAATTAATAGGACGATTGGAGGAATTATTAAGGGCCAGAGGAATGAAGAAAGTTGGCGAAAACCCTCCAGAAGAGGGCCACACGCCAACTCCATACAGAAGGGCTTGGAGGGCTTTTTCTTGGACCAAATTAATTTATATATGTTACATAAGTGTTATGGAACTCACATATTTAATTTGGTTGGATTTGGAATCCATTTGGGTATTTAAATCCAATTAGATGCACAAAGGGCCTAGTTTGTGGATTTTGTGCATGGTCTTTTATGAAAAGATTTAATATGGATTTAATTAAGCCCAAATGATTATAATTAATTCCAGAGGCCCAATTAATAATTCTCCAGCAATTTTAAAGAGCCCAATCTCATTAAGGAGTTGGAATTTTAACCAAACTATAAAAGGCCAACTAATGAGAATTAGGGTTAAGTGATTAAAACAAAAGGAAAGTCTTTTCTCTTAATTCTCTCTCCCTTTTTGCGCCAACTCCTAAGCTAGCTCTTGGGAATTTCGGCCAGCCCTAGTTAAACACCAATTTTTTGGTTCAATTTACCCCTCTCTAGTGTGGGTTACTCATTGGAGGTGTTCGATTTTGGATACTGTGGTTTGTGACAACCCAGTGCGAAGTAAAATCAATTGTTCAACAAAAATCAAAGGTGATTTTTCTTATTCTTATATAGTTATATTGTGTATTCATGGCAAGATCAGATCTAATGGTTAAAAATTTTAAAATTCTGCTCATGTATGTGATGCATATAACCGTTAAAATCCAACATATACATCACACACTACTTATGGGTATGAGTTTTTACATAATAGGGTATAAGGCATGAGCCAAGGAACAAGTATGTTCCTTTACATTAAAGCTATTTCCTATCTTCCGTTATGACCTGAAGTATAAGCAAACTTCTACCGTCTCATAGCTAAGCATAAAATGCAATACCCCACCTTTTTAACTTAAACAAAAAACATTCACATCCCTTTTATAATACTAGACCACATCGTAATATTTTCATGCCATTATAAGACACATCAAGTGTGTTGTAATTTGGGTAACACCATTTACCTTGCTAGGTTATATACTTTTTAACCTTGCTAGGGTATATACTTTTTATCAACCTTATAGGATACCTTAAATAGCATGAAATTCTTAGGTTATTATGTTGCCTCGTACTCTTCTTTAATTATGTGCCCAATATGTACCAAAACATATTATAGCAAAACCATTCATTTTAGCATTACCATATACAGCATATTGGTGACTTTAGGTAACTTAAAACTTGATTGAATCTACTCCCCCTTAATATCGTTCAAATTACTCTACTACCTCATCTTATAGTCATACTTTTCTAACCATATCTTACTAAACTTTAGCATTGAGAAGATTTTACAACTGTATTGATTCATCAATAATTTAATAACATACTAACAACCACTTTAATATACAACCACCATCATCATCATTACTTATTGCTAGCTTAGTTCACCTCAATTATATACCATAAAATAATGGTTTCATGGTTTATGAATGATTTACAGCTTGGGTAAAGAAAAACCAATAAAATGTAGTGTACAAGTGGCCGTGCATTTCATGAAAGGAAAGGCCAAATGGCCGTGCAAAAGAAGAGGGAAAGGACCCACGTGGCCAAGCAAGGAAAAAGAAAAGGAAATATGCTGTCGTGCATAAAAGAGAGGCATCCCATGTGTGGTCATGCATGGGATAAAGACATCCCAAGCATGGCCACGTATGGGTGAGGAAACACCTATGCGTGGCCGTGTATGGGTGAGAAACATATCCCATGCATGGCCGTGTATGGTTGAGAAACATATCCCATGCATGGCCATGCATGGGTGAGAAACAAAAGGCAAGTGGCTGTGTACTGAAGAATAACTTAGGGCAGAAAACTAGGTGCGGCCTCGTGCTGGAAGGAGAAAGCTCTTACGCGGTCGTGTAGTGTAATTGTTCACAGTCTGATTCTACATATCAACTGCCTAAACTCAAAATCCCAACCTTCCTTCTCACAATCATACTCATTAGGTTTAAAAAAAATCTCAATCTTATAAATATTACTAAAATCTAGCCCTTAACATCATCAAAGAGGACAAAAACACAAAAAAAGGGAAACTCCAAAATTAAATCCAGGAGAACATAAACCTAATTCCCATATCTGGTTTAAAGCTTTAATCTGTTGGATTTTAACGGTTACATGCATCACATACATGAGCGGAATTTTAAAATTTTTTTAACCATTAGATCTGATCTTGCCATGAATACACAATATAACTATATGAGAATAAGAAAAATTACCTTTGATTTTTGTTGAACAGTTGATTTTACTTCGCACCGGGTTGTCGCAAACCACAGTGTCCAAAATCGAACACCTCCAATGAGTAATCCACACTAGAGAGGGGTAAATTGAACCAACAAATTGGTGTTTAACTAGGGCTGGCCGAAATTCCCAAGAGCTAGCTTAGGAGTTGGTGCAAAAAGGGAGAGAGAATTAAGAGAAAAGACTTTCCTTTTGTTTTAATCACTTAACCCTAATTCTCATTAGTTGGCCTTTTATAGTTAGGTTAAAATTCCAACTCCTTAATGAGATTGGGCTCTTTAAAATTGCTGGAGAATTATTAATTGGGCCTCTGGAATTAATTATAATCATTTGGGCTTAATTAAATCCAAATTAAATCTTTTCATAAAAGACCATGCACCAAAATCAACAAACTAGGCCCTTTGTGCATCTAATTGGATTTAAATACCCAAATGGATTCCAAATCCAACCAAATTAAATATGTGAGTTCCATAACACTTATGTAACATATATAAATTAATTTGGTCCAAGAAAAAGCCCTCCAAGACCTTCTGTATGAAGTTGGCGTGTAGCCCTCTTCTGAAGGACTTCCTCCAACTTCTTCATTCCTTTGGCCCTTTATAATTTCTTCAATGGTCCTATTAATTATTATATCAGTCTTATAACACTTATAGTAGTCTTATAACACTTATAAGACAATAATAATTAATCATGAAATACATTATTTCATTTAGGTCTAATTTACAGAACATTTCTCAAAAGTTCCGCGGACAATTTTATTTGATCATAATTAATTAAACTCTTTAATTAATTATTATCATATTCTCCTCTCTACCTTTATAATAATATCAAATATTATTATCTTTGTCATTTTACCATTTTACCCTTTTCTCTATATGTGTGTGACCTATTGGGTTCCTGTCCATGTTGGCAGTATAATATGTAATTGTGAGTTCTATTCAAAACTCACATGATTTAAACTCCTTTAAATCATTTTATCAATCTCTATTGATATTTTGATACATCATTATACAAGTCATGATTGGCCTCTAGCTAGGCATCATGACTACCCAAATGTCAGGAAAGTCATGTGGTTTGACTGTACCCTCCCATAGAAACAGTTACCGTGCAATTACGCCTTTCACCAGTCTTATCTCAATTAGATTCTGAGTATGGATTTCTGTCAACTCATATAAATCTAATTATGTATGTTCTATTAATTTAACCATTGTTCTTAAAATGCCCTTCATGGATCTCCATCCATCTCGGCATATTACTCTGGCCAGAGATTCTCTGAACAAGGCAATTATAGAATCATGCGAGATAACTTCCCTTGTTAAATCAGGGATGGTGAATCCTTTGTCAATCACTCAACTATCTTTAAGTAGGTCATGATATACCCAATCTCCTAACTATGTTCACTCCCAGTTGGAAGTAATTAGTTATGGAGTCAAAGTATACCACTTGCTACTTAAGATAACTTTGGTGATCTCAAGTCTAAGGATACTTGCACAACCGCTATGAAGAGATTCCTCACTGACATAGATTTAATATCCATATGAGGATTCTCTTTGCAGGTCTCCAATGAACTTGTTCCTCTTACAAGCATCCACATGTTAACTTTGATTATCATCCATAATCACAGTTATGAGAACCACTGCTTGAACCATTCAAGAAGCATAACATGTGCTAGTCTGTCCGAATTAACAATGTCCTATCTTGTTAATTCTATGACTAGGGATATTTAGATATTAACACATTTGCATGCGATAGACATCTCACATCATGAACACCTTCATGTTTGCCTTTGCACTGTGTTTATAATATCTAGGACTTTATTTATTAATTTAAGATTTACAAACTCATGTATTCAAACATAGCATTAATAAATGAATGATGCCTTTTATTAAGAATATAAATTTCATACATATGAAAAACATCCCTATTACATGGGCTCTAGGGCATACTCTAGAACAATCTCCCACTTGCACTAGAGCCAATCACTCATATGTCTCAGACCCATGCTATTTATATGGTGATCATGCTTTATCTGGGAAAGTGCTTTAGTGAGGGGATCCGCCACATTGTCATATGTGGGAACCCTTTCTATTTTCACATCGTTTCTAGCTACTATTTCCCTAATGAGATGGTAGCGTCTGAGAACATGTTTGGATCGCTGATGAGACCGTGGTTCCTTTGCTTGCGCAATGGCTCCATTGTTGTCACAATATAAAGGAATCAGATCAACAATGCTAGGCACCACTCCTAGTTCGGTTATGAACTTTTTGATCCAGACTGCTTCTTTGGCTGCTTCTGAAGCAGCAATATACTCAGCTTTCGTCGTGGAATCAGCAGTTGTTTCTTGTTTGGAACTTTTCCAACTAACTGCTCCTCCTCCCATTATGAACACATAACCAGATTGTGATTTACAATCATCTTTGTCAGATTTGAAGCTGGCATCTGTATACCCATTTACTTCCAAACTGCCCTCTCCATATACCAAGAATATATCCTTAGTCCTTCTCAAGTACTTAAGAATATTCTTGACAGCTGCCCAATGTTCCTCTCCAAAATTGGATTGGAATTTGCTTGTGACACTCAAAGCAAATTATACATCTAGACGTGTACATAACATAGCATACATGATAGAACCAATTGCAGATGCATATGGTATTCTGTTCATGCTCTCTCTATCCTCTAATGTTTGCGGACACATAGACTTAGAAAGGTGTTTCCCATGCACCATGGGTATAAACCCTTTCTTAGAGAGATCCATATTGAACCTCTTCAATACTTTATCTATATATGTACTCTGAGAAAGACCTAGCAACCTATTGGATCTATCTCTATAGATCCTTATTCCCAGAATATAGGATGCTTCTCTAAGGTCTTTCATGGAGAATTGCTTGGATAACCATATTTTAACGGATTGGAGAAGAGAAATGTCATTTCCCATGATCAATATGTCATCTACATATAGAACTAGGAAGACAATTGCACTCCCACTGACCCTTTTATACACACAAGGTTCATCTTCATTCTGTGAGAAACCAAACTCTTTGATTGTCTCATTGAATCGTATGTTCCAGCTCCTAGAGGCTTGCTTCAATCCATAAATGGATCTTTGAAGCTTGCATACCTTTTCGCCATTTCCTGATGGGAATCCTTCTAGTTGTGTCATATACACATCCTCAGAAAGATTTCCATTAAGGAAAGCTGTCTTCACATCCATTTGCCAAATCTCATAATCATAATGAGCTGCAATGGCTAAAAGTATTCTTATAGACTTAAGCATCGCTACAGGAGAAAAAGTTCCGTCATAGTCAATACCTTCTTTTTGATGATAACCTTTTGCTACTAAGCGAGCTTTATAGGTAACTATATTACCTTCCATGTCAGTCTTCTTTTTGAAGACCCATTTGCACCCTATGGGTTTTATCCCTTCAGGTGGTTGAGTTAAAGTCCATACTTTATTCTCATACATGGAGTCCATTTCGGACTGCATAGCCTTAAGCCATAAATCACGTTCTGAACTGTTCAAAACTTCTTGATAGCTTGTAGGCTCATTGTCCTCTACTACAGTTATGCCTCTATCCGAATCAACGTGAAATCCATATCTCACAGGGATAGAACGCATCCTAGTAGATCTTCTAGGATTTTGTGTATAATCAGGTTCAACTGTAATCTCATCATTATGAAATTCAGTTTTAGAATCAATCGATTGGTCATCTTCTATTTGTGGGTCTTGAACTTCACCAAGCTCAATTTTACTCCCACTGTCCTCTCGTAGGAGAAATTCTCTTTCCAAGAAGACAGCATGCCTTGAAACAAACACCTTTTTTTCTAAGGGATGATAGAAATAATATCCAAACGTTTCTTTTGGATATCCCACAAATAAACATTTGTCAGACTTAACATCCAGTTTGTCTGACATTGTCCTCTTCATATAAGCAGGACAGCCCCATACTTTCATATGAGACAGCGTGGGTTTCTTGTTATTCCACATCTCATATGGAGTAACATCAACCGATTTACTAGGAACTCTGTTTAACACATAAACAGCAGTTTCTAGTGCATATCCCCAAAAAGACTTAGGCAAGTCCGCTCGGCTCATCATTGATCGAACCATATCTAATAGTGTTCGATTTCTCCTTTCAGATACACCATTGTGTTGTGGTGTATATGGAGGAGTCCATTGAGATAAAATCCCATTATCTCTAAGATAATCCTGAAACTCTTGACTTAAGTATTCTCCACCTCGATCTTATCTAAGTGTTTTAATACTTTTGCCAAGTTGTTTCTCTACTTCATTTCTGAACTCTTTGAACTTTTTGAATGCTTCAGACTTATATTTCATTAGATAGATGTATCCAAACCTGGAATAATCATCTATGAAAGTAATGAAGTAGGAGTAACCTCCTCTGGCATGTATAGTCATTGGACCACATACATCTGAATGTATTAAGTCCAAAACCATTTTAGCTCGTTCTCCTTTACCAATAAAGGGAGCTTTTGTCATTTTTCCCAATAAATAAGATTCACATGTATCAAATGATTCATAATCAAATGATCCCAAATCACCTGACTTGTGTAACTTGGTCATGCGTTTTTCATTTATATGGCCTAAACGACAATGCCATAAGTATGAGGTATTTAGATTATCATGTTTCATTCTCTTGGTATTCACACTATGTACTTCTTTAATTAAATCAAGAACAAATATACCATTCTCAATGATAGCTTTTGCATAAAACATATTGTTCTTAAAAATGTAACAACATTTGTCCTTCAAAGAAATATCATAATCGTTCATCAAACGACTGAAAGAAATAATACTTTTGGATAAGGCTGGAACATAATAACAATTATTTAATTCCAATACTAATCCACTAGGAAGAGGCAAATAGTAAGTCCCCACAACTGTTGTAGAGATGTTCTGTCCAGTAGCTGACTGCAAACATATCTCTGCCTTTCTAACTCTTCTAAAGCTTATAAGCCCCTGTAGATTATTACATAAATGAGATCCACATTCGGTATCTAATACCCAAGATTGTTTTGAAGCAATAGAATAAGTATTAATTTCAATCATATGAATACCTGAAGTAAAAGCATCAGCTTGCTTCTTCTCCTTGAGAGAATCTAGATAGGCCTTGCAGTTACGCTTCCAATGACCATCCTTTCCACAATGGAAGCAAGTTCCTTTGGGATTCTCTTTCTTGGCAACCTTCTTCTTAGAGATCCCACCATTCTTTGGTTGCGCCTTGGTTACCTTCTTCTTCTTCTGCTTCTTACCTTTAGCAAAAGTGACAACCATGACACTTTTTGGATCCTTCTTAAATGATCCATCAGCTATCTTGAGCATGTTGATTAACTCAGGAATGGATACTTGGATCTTGTTCATGTTGAAGTTAAGCACGAAAGGTTCATAACTTGGAGCCAATGAGTACAAGATTAAATCTATGTATAGATCATTATCCATAACATAGCCAAGTCTACTCAAATGCTCAATATACCCATACATCTTCAATGCATGAGTAGCAGCTGAAGTGCCTTCCACCATTTTACAACTAAATAGAGCTCGACCAATCTCATATTGCTCAATTCTAGCCTTAGAAGAATAAAGCTCCTCTAGATGCAAAACGATTGTTCTAGCATCCATCATTTCATGTTGCTTCTGAAGCTCCGAGGACATAGCACCCAGTATTAGACATGCTGCTGCTTCACTATCCTCCATGTATTTTTGATAAATGCCTTTGATCTCATCAATGGCATCATCTAATGGAAGTGGTGGTGGATCTTTATCCAAGACATAATGGATCTTTTCAGCTCTGAGAACAATTCTCACTTGCCTGATCCAGTCAGAATAGTTGTTGCCAACCAGCTTGTTATCCAAGATTGATCGTATATTATTGTTTGATGTGCTCATGATGATGACCTAGATGTGAAAAAGAAAAGATATGGGAGTATGTTCATATATATGTATGCATTAATAAGGTCTTTAATTAATCCATTTACTCCCACTATTTTATTGCAAATTAATAGCCCTCACTATATAATTCGAGAAAACCCGATGGTTTTCTTAGTGGGCCAATATCCAATCCTTGATATGTAATTTGACCTTGACTGTGGTCAACAAGCCAAATTCCATACCCTTGAAAGGTAGGTATCTCTATACCAATTGTGTCTCTACACAACTATTGGATCATTAGGTTATCAACTCTTGATGCATGCATATCATATATGCATTCCCTAATCTTGCCTCTAGAACCATTAGCCTTGACTATGGTCAACAAACTAATGGGCTAGCTAAGATGACCCATTTAATTAGATTTGAACATATTCGATATAATGTGAGCTTGACTGTGGTCAACAACCCACACTATAAAGAACTCTGGTTCTCCTCAAATTAATGGAAGGCTTATATACCTTAGTATTTGTTTGAGGGTTTTAGTTAATTAAGTCTCATCATACATGGTTGGCATACATTGGTATGCATCCTATATCTATCACATAAATATAAGCATACAAATGTGGTATAGTTATGGACTTCACTACATTGATTTCCCCGAGCCAAGAGGGAAATCAAAAGGTCACACCTAGGTAGTATGCATGATTCAAACAAGAAAAATAATTACATTATCTTCAAGCTTGTTGGATCTCCATCCGGCCCATCTTGCTCCTTGAAAATGGTCTCCATCTCTATTTCTAATTCTAATCTAAGTAATCTAATTACATATTACAATTTGAAATGAAATACAAACCAAAAACAAGTAGCCGGGACATGAAAGTCCTCATTGGGCCAAAACATGCATAATGCTCAATTACATTGGGCTTTGTCCATAACTATCCATCATGCCAATCATACACCCTTATATGCCTTTCTAATGCATAAAGAAATGGATTACTAACTTTGTTTCAACCTTTGAAACTATATTTTGAGTTATTTTAATGATGTGATCAAATTAGGAAACTTTTTCCATTTTGGAAACTTTCATTTTAGGAAACCTTTTTGCATGAATGTGTTCTTGCCTTAATAATCAATCAAATTGATTATTAATTAATTATAAATTGATTATTTAATTAATTAATCATATTAAATAATTAAAAGAATCAATTTTGGGCTTAAAACAAGTGTAGGCCGAAACCCACAGAAGAAAAACCCTAAGTGTGTTCACACACAAACTAGTTTTGTGTCATTTGGACCATTTGGGCCTTTTGGAATGAGCCTATCCCACTCCAGCCCTTAAAACCCATTAATAAACTTAATTAATGTTTATAATAGTTAATTTAAATCAGCTCCTCGGGCCCACCAAGTCATTCACTAATTTAAACCAAGTTCGTAAACATAATTAAGCCCATTAAGTGGTTTTAATGAATTAAAATTAATCAAATTAATTTAAGGCCCAATTTAATTAATCCAATTAATTAAAAACACTTTAATATATCATATATATCAAATTTAGAAGATCAAAAGTCGTTCTAACCATGAACAGATCAAGAACACACGAAGAACACCAATTTATCGAACTTTTTGACAAAACTAGTTTTCATGCAAAACTTGTTCGATTTTAATTCCGTTCGATCCTACGGCTTAATATCAAATATTAAACACATAAAATATCATCTAAATGATTTTTAAATGGATCCATAAGAAATTAAATTAGAACAGCCCCTACATTACCTAGGGTTTCATGCCAAACCCCAATGAGTTTCACGCCAAACCCTAATCTTAATCATTCAAAAATTTCGTTTTTGTTTCCACCAAATTTATTTGATCACACATACAACCAGAAATCAATATTTCTCATTCATGAAAAATCAAATCTAATATTTTAAAGTTCATGAAATAAATAACTCAAAACAAAACAAAACTTATTCCGCAGAAAAATATAGAATTGTATATCCATGGCAAAACCGTGGCTCTGATACCATGTTGGATTTTAACGGTTACATGCATCACATACATGAGCGGAATTTTAAAATTTTTTTAACCATTAGATCTGATCTTGCCATGAATACACAATATAACTATATGAGAATAAGAAAAATCACCTTTGATTTTTGTTGAACAGTTGATTTTACTTCGCACCGGGTTGTCGCAAACCACAGTGTCCAAAATCGAACACCTCCATAGTAATCCACACTAAAGAGGGGTAAATTGAACCAACAAATTGGTGTTTAACTAGGGCTGGCCGAAATTCCCAAGAGCTAGCTTAGGAGTTGGCGCAAAAAGGGAGAGAGAATTAAGAGAAAAGACTTTCCTTTTGTTTTAATCACTTAACCCTAATTCTCATTAGTTGGCCTTTTATAGTTAGGTTAAAATTTCAACTCCTTAATGAGATTGGGCTCTTTAAAATTGCTGGAGAATTATTAATTGGGCCTCTGGAATTAATTATAATCATTTGGGCTTAATTAAATCCAAATTAAATCTTTTCATAAAAGACCATGCACAAAATCCACAAACTAGGCCCTTTGTGCATCTAATTGGATTTAAATAGCCAAATGGATTCCAAATCCAACCAAATTAAATATGTGAGTTTCATAACACTTATGTAACATATATAAATTAATTTGGTCCAATAAAAAGCCCTCCAAGCCCTTCTGTATGGAGTTGGCGTGTAGCCCTCTTCTGGAGGGCTTCCTCCAACTTCTTCATTCCTTTGGCCCTTTATAATTTCTCCATTGGTACTATTAATTATTATATCAGTCCTATAACACTTATAGTAGTCTTATAACACTTATAAAATAATAATAATTAATCATGAAATACATTATTTCATTTAGGTCCAATTTACAGAATATTTCTCAAAAGTTTCGCGGACAATTTTATTTGATCATAATTAATTAAACTCTTTAATTAATTATTATCATATTATCCTCTCTACCTTTATAATAATATCAAATATTATTATCCTTGTCATTTTACCATTTTACCCTTTTCTCTATATGTGTGTGACCTATTGGGTTTCTGTCCATGTTGGCAGTATAATATGTAATTGTGAGTTCTATTCAAAACTCACATGATTTAAACTCCTTTAAATCATTTTATCAATCTCTATTGATATTTTGATACATCATTATACAAGTCATGATAGGCCTCTAGCTAGGCATCATGACTACCCAAATGTCAGGAAAGTCATGTGGTTTAACTGTACCCTCCCATTGAAACATTTATCGTGCAATTACTCCTTTCACCACTCTTATCTCAATTAGATTCTGAGTATGGATTTCTGTCAACTCATATAAATCTAATTATGTATGTTCTATTAATTTAACCATTGTTCCTAAAATGCCCTTCATGGATCTCCATCCATCTCGGCATATTACTCTGGCCAGAGATTCTCTGAACAAAGCAATTATAGAATCATGCGAGATAACTTCCCTTGTTAAATCTGGGATGGTGAATCCTTTGTCAATCACTCAACTATCTTCAAGTAGGTCATGATATACCCAATCTCCTATATATGTTCACTCCCAGTTGGAAGTAATCAGTTATGGAGTCAAAGTATACCACTTGCTACTTAAGATAACTTTGGTGATCTCAAGTCTAAGGATACTTGCACAACCGCTATGAAGAGATTCCTCACTGACATAGATTTAATATCCATATGAGGATTCTCTTTGCAGGTCTCCAATGAACTTGTTCCTCTAACAAGCATCCACATGCTAGCTTTGATTATCATCCATAATCACAGTTTTGAGAACCACTGCTTGAACCATTCAAGAAGCATAACATGTGCTAATCTGTCCGAATTAACAATGTCCTATCTTGTTAATTCTATGACTAGGGATATTTTGATATTAACACATTTGCATGCGATAGACATCTCACATCATGAACACCTTCATGATTGCCTTTGCACTGTGTTTATAATATCTAGGACTTCATTTATTAATTTAAGATTTACAAACTCATGTATTCAAACATAGCATTAATAAATGAATGATGCCTTTTATTAAGAATATAAATTTCATACATATGAAAAACATCCCTATTACATGGGCTCTAGGGCATACTCTCTAACATAATCTTCCTTCACTCATCTTGATCTAGCTCTCTTACTGCTAATTTCCTTTATCCCATTATACATAAAAGCACAATAGAATCTCTTAATCCTTCAAAACCAGAGATCAAACCGAGAAAATAATGTAGAGAGAGATCTACAAGGGGAAGCATTATCTTTTCAGATGATGTTCTCAAACCCTATGGTTCTCTGCCTTTTTCCCAATCAACAGCTTCCCCAGGAAGCCTTAAAAGAGTGAGTGGGATAAATATCTTATTCAGGAAATTCCAAGATTGCCCTTATACATTTTTAACCCTCAAAACTTATTTTCTTAACATTTAACCCCAAGCTTCTTATTTAATTCAATTGCATCTTTCCTTAATATTTTAGCTACACTCCAATACACATGTGCATAATTACCAATGTACCTTTTATATGACTTAACTTTAATAATGCAAATTAATCTAATTTGCCTTATTAAACCTTAATCCTCATTAATTTACCATAATCCGATTAGGGCCATGGTTCGGTCCTTACAAATCTCTCCCCCTTAAAAGAATTTCATCCTCGAAATTTAAACTAGAATTTTGTATCTTTATCTTTATTGCTAGCAATCTCCCAAGTTATAAACACTTATAAACATAAATGTTCTATAACTATAACAAATTCATCCATCTATGACCTTAGTACCTGTTCTTAACCTCCTGATACTCTTATGCTCGTTATACTTCTTATCAATTTTTCCATTTTAGATGGGCCAGATTAGTGATGCAATGCTTTTCATGTGATATGGGATGCTATGTAATGCATTAATGACTTCATGTATGCAATAGAATACCAATGGGTATTCTCATAAACTATAGATATCTTATCCCATCCCGATACAATAAAACATGCTCAATTACCCAAGCTGATTAGGAAAATCCTGACAGCCATATATAGAGCATCTTAATAACCTCAACATTTCGCATCATCATCAATGCCAAAGATCAAGTTCTCTTCTAGTCATATAAATTTTTCCTCAAACATCTTAATAAATAATCTAGTCATACTTATAATCAAACTTATGTTAAACTTCAATCATAAAACATCAAGGCTCTTAAGCACCTCTAATATCAAGAAGTGAGCGACACCATTAATTCCTTACATATCTTCTCACAATCTTTGAATCAAAATCCTACTAGTACTACAATATCTATCAATTGTAAGTCAATCATCTCATGAAATCATCAAAATCTGTATCCCAATAATAAAAACCCGAATATGGATATTTGGTCTAAACCAATTCATCTTAACCTTTTAGAACAATTTCTTAATTCCTTATTGCCCAAAAAAGACTAAACATGGGCTTTGATACCATTAACTACAACACCCTAATCCACTAACCATATGTAATCATCAATCATCATCATAAACCTAGTAAAGATCAGTCATAAATAATAAATAATAATATAGGCCATAATTACATGCCACTATAACTAAGACAAAACTTATAAATAGACATAACATAAATGGCCTTTAAAATATCCTGAAATCCACAAGGCAACTGCAACTTGCCCGGTCATCCCCTTCAATGATGGTCAAGCTACAATAGCTATTGATCCACTAGAGCTTATCCTGAAACCTACATGAATAAACAAACCCGTGCTAATCTATAAAGCTTAATGGGGAACCAAAATTCTATGGACAATTCTTATTTATTTATCATCAAATCAGTACAACCTTCACAATTAGGAAAACATATAAATCTACAATATTAATTATTATCATAAGCATTTCAGAGGAGTTTCCAACCTTAACAAACATTATTATTCTTAGCACAACCTAGAGCATTTTATGAACTCGTCTAGTTCCATAAGACCTTTCAATTTACTATTAACAACTCATCTCTTTCTTTTTACTCTAACATAACTCATTCACTTCATAATCTTTTCATTCATGACTCCTGACATCGATTATCAATGATGCAAACTTCAATCCTATGCATTTGAATGTTTATTCAAAACATAAGGAGTGCATGTGTCCAGTAGCGTCTATAATAGATACTGTTAGGCATAATTTACTTCACATATATCATGCAATCATAATTATAGAATACATTTATATTTTATAACTTTTGTTCATAATCATGTATTTCTTAATGTTGTCTTATCATGGCAACTAAATGTCACACAATGTCAAATTATATCCTACACTGGCCTTTGCTTATGTCTGAATTATTGATATGCACAATCATGCATGTGTAACATCTATATGTATTGACTGACCAGCCTTGTATGTAATTATAGAGAATGGCATTACATATCATGAGTATTCGAGAAGATCCAATTGTCACATGTATAGATTTCATGATTACCAAAGCATATGAGACTCATTTGGTATGTTATAGCACAACCAGTTCTTATTATAACATTGTACGGATTCCATCATAGCATGGCAAAATAAATCTCATGGATATACATTTCAATAATTTACTTTCATGGAAACAGTTTATAGAAAAAGGAATTATGATAAAGAAATATAATAGGCCACACATCATGCTTCTATTATATAAGCGAAACAATCGATATATGTATTCCTTTATTTCAATCTCATTATTAATCTTTAATCTTTAATAGCCTGTCTAAGTACTAGTTCAAAAGGTGGATAACGGGAGTAATGGATACCCGAATGTATCAAACTATGGACATCCAAAGATATCAAATAATGGACCCAAATGGGGTTGAACAATGGTTCCAGTAAGGAACAAACAATAGACCCAAACGAGATCGAATGATGGTTACATTAAAGAAATCTTATAGGACACCTTAAATAGCATGAAATTCTTAAGTTATTATGTTGCCTCGTACTCTTCTTTAATTATGTGCCCAATATGTCCCAAAACATATTATAGCAAAACCATTCATTTTAGCATACCATATACAGCATATTGGTGACTTTAGGTACTTAAAACTTGATTCAATCTACTCCCCCTTTATACCGTTCAAATTACTATACTACCTCAACTTATAGTCATACTTTTCTAACCATATCTTACTAAACTTTATCATTGAGAAGATTTTATAGCTGTATTGACTCATCAATAATTCAATAACATACTAACAACCACTTTAATATACAACCACCATCATCATCATTACTTATTGCTAGCTTAGTTCACCTCAATTATATACCAAGCAATAATGGTTTCATGGTTTATGAATGATTTATACCTTGGATGAAGAAGAACAAATAAAATGTAGTGTACATATGGCCGTGTATTTCATGAAAAGAAAGGCCAAGTGGCCATGCAAAAGAAGAGGGAAAGGAGCCACGCGGCCAAGCAAGGAAAAAGAAAAGGAAATGTGCTGTCATGCATAGGACAGAGGCATCCCATGCATGGCCGTGCATGGGAGAAAGACATCCCATGCGTGGCCTTGCATGGGTGAGAAACATATCCCATGCATGGCCGTGCATGGGTGAGAAACAAAAGGCAAGCTGTCGTGCACTAAAGAATAACCCAAGGCAGAAAACTAGGCACGGCTACGTGCTGGAAAGAGAAAGTTCTTGAGTGGCCGTGCAGTTTAATCATTCATAGTCCGATTCTGCAGATCAACTGCCTAAACTCAAAATACCACCCTTCCTTCTCACAATCATACTCATTAAGTTTAAAAAAAAAATTCTCAATCTTATCAATATTGCTAAAATCTAGCCCTTAACCTCATCAAAGAGGACAAACACACAAGAAAAGGGAAACTCCAGAATTAAATCCAGGAGAACATAACCTAATTCCCATACCTGGTTTGAAGCTTCAATCTTCCTTTGCTCATCTATATCCAGCTCTCTTACTGCTAATTTCCTTTATCCCCTTATACATAAAGGTACAACAGGATCTCTTATTCCTTTAAAAATAGAGATCAAACCAAGAAAAGAATGTAGAGAGAGATCTACAATGGGAAGCATTATCTTTTTAGATGATGTTCTCAAACCCTAAGCTTCTATGCCTTTTTCTCGATCTCCAGCGTCCCCAGGAAGCCTTAAAAGAGTGAGTGGGGTAAATATCTTACTCAGGAAATTTCAAGATTGTCCTTGTACATTTTTAAACCTCAAAACTTATTTTCATAACATTTAACGCCAAGCTTCTTATTTAATTCAATTGCATCTTTCCTTAATATTTTTGCTACACTCCAATACACATGTGCATAATTACCAATATACCCTTTATATGACTTAACTTTAATAATGCAAAATAATCTAATTTGCCTTATTAAACCTTAATCCTCATTAATTTACTATAATTTGATTAGGGCCATGGTTGGGTCCTTACACATACATAGGCTAATCATAAGACTTGCTCTAGAATGAGACATTTTATGGTTAGAATAGCTTACTTCAAAATTGGACGGTTGGGTTAAGAGGGTTATCCCGATTTCATATATATAATTATAGGTTAATTTAATTCACATTTGTGTATGGGGAGGATGAGTGAACCCAAGCAACAATTTTAATATATCAATTTTCGTACTTGTTAATTTCTTAATTATTTTAAGCTATAAAAAATTACTGTATGTTTATTTTTAGTCAAATTCTGAATGTATACTTTAGTTGTTTATTTTTTGCATGTTAATAGTTGATAGTATAATACACAACAAAAATTTAGGAATTCTTTAGCATACATCTAATTTTCATTACTTGCATCTTTAATCCTTTGGGTATGATATTTGTGGGTCTTAAATTGAGCACCCTATATTACTTGTTGATTCAGTTCACTTGCTATGGTCGCATCAAGTTTTTGGCATCATTGCCTAAGATTGGCATGTTTGTGAGTTTTGGTTATTACTTGTTTGTGTTTTCTTTTTATTATTTTATTTTCTTTTTATTCTTTTCAGGTGATTTGTACTGAATGAATGGATTGAGATAAGAACAATTAACACCTTATGACCCTGAAATCGATAGGACTCTACACCAAAGAAGGAGAGCAAATAGAAAGAACAACATGACTCTGGATCCTCCTATTAGTGAATTTCCTCTTAAAGATAAAGAAGTGTTAAGGGCACATGGAGAAATTCTGGTTAGACAAAGAGAGGAGGTGCCTAGGCAAAGGATAATCAGAGACTATACAATACCTAGTTGGAATGAGGACACAGAACAATTTTACTGCCAAGACATGTATAGTTTGAGCACAAACTAGCCACCATCATTATGGTGCAAAAGAATCAATTCTCTAGCTTAGAATTAGAAGATCCCTCTCAACACCTCGACATATTTTTGGAAATGAGTGACACCATTCAAATTTGAAGAGTTACATCATATGCAATTCGATTGAAATTGTTCCCTTTCACCTTAATTGGAAAAGTAAAAAAATGGCTCCAAATGTTACCCAGTCAATTAATTTGGATATAAGAGCAATTATTCCCTCTTACAAAAATAGCAAGCATTCATAACAACATTATGGGCTTCCATCAATTGAATGAGGAACCTTTGCATGAAGCATGTGAGAGATATAGGAGATTGTTAAGGAGTTATCCACACCATGAGGTGGTTATTCACTAACTCATGATGATCTTTTATGCCGGAGTAAATCCAACCACGAGATCACTCTTGGTGCAGCATCGTGTGGTTCATTTTTTAATAAAGTACCGGAAGAGGCTTTTCATTTATTAGATGAAATGACTGTAAATGATTTGTAATGGGCAACTCCAAAAGCAATCCCAATAAAGCAAGGTGTGCATAATATGAATGAAGTTGCAATAATGAAAGCACAATTAGAGATGATGAGGAATGACCTAAATGGGTTAAAAGTACACAATGTGGTTACAGTTTCTCAAGATTGTATGGCATATAAGAGTGGACCATATGGGCAAGATAGTTGAATTATAGGGGATGTCAATGTAATGGGTGATTACAGGAGAAATAACCCCTATAGCAATACATATAATTGGGGTTGAAGGAACCACCTGAATTTTTCATGGAAAGAGGGAAAACATTGGCCTTCATCTTCTTAACCTTAACCAAGAGCCCCATTCAACCAAAATGTCCACCAGAACCATAGTCAATCCCACCAACCACAAGCCACAACTCACTATCAAATTCCATATGTATCCCTCTAACACCAAGGTCAAAGTCAAAATCCAAATTTTAACCAAGCCTACCAGCCACCAAGGTTTTACGCAAGACCACCCATTTAAAAAAAGAAACCAAATTTGGAAGATATGTTTGCGAGCTTCATGAATAGCTAGCAATAAATCATTTTAGGCCAAGAAATAAAATGGAAATCCCAAAAGCAGTGGAATAGAAACTAAAATGCCTCAATGAGGAACTTAGAGATATAAATTGGGCAATTGGCAAATTATTTCTCCATAAGACTAGCTGAAACTTTTCCAACAAATGTTGATCGAAACCCAAAGAAAGAGGTGAAAGAAATCACTATGAGAATTGGCAAAGAGCTATGTGATGAAGATGAGGGTAATCAATCTCAATCTATTTTGGTGGAGCCAATAACACAGGTATGTGATTCTAAACCAAAAATTGTTAAAGATGTGTAAGGACCTATTGACAAAGGTAAGAGTATTTTACCTCCAAAAGGGCATGTTATGTATGAGTCTCTGTTACCTTTCCCTATCGCAACCAATAAGGCTTGGAAAAATGATCGGTCAACTAAGTTTTTGGATATATTGAAGAAAGTACACATAAAATTATCATTTGTTAATGCTTTGCTTCATATACCAAAGTATGCTAAATTTTTAAATGAGATTTATTCTAGCAAGAAAAAGTTAGAAGGAATAGGGATAGTTCATTTGTTGAGAATCATAATGCCATCCTAACCCACAAACCCCTTGAAAAATTTGTGGACCCTAGTAGTTTTACAATACCATATAAATTTTGTGGAAATTTTGTTGGGAACACTCTGTGTGATTAAGGTGCTAGCATCAATCTAATGCCTTATTCATTTTGCAGAAAGCTAAATCCAGGGAATCTTAAGAAAACAAAAATGTTATTACAAATGGCAAATAAGTCCATCAAGAGGCCCGAAGGGATTATCGAAGATCTACTAGTGAAGGTTGGAAGGTTCATTTTTTCAATAGACATTATGGTACTTGAGATAGAAGAAGACCAAAGAATCCCATTGATTGTTGGAAGGCCATTTTCAAACATAGCAAGAGCACTGATTAATATGTATGGGTAGACAGTCACTTTACGATTTAATGATGAACAAATGATTTTCAAAGTGACCAATTTGATGAAATGCCCATCATGCGAGTTCCTAGAGCCTATTTTTTGTGTTCAAGATTCTTTTGGGGAGATGAAAGCCAAGTCTAAAGATGTTTTATTTGATAACACTCTAGGGAAATGGTTGATGCACTCCAAAGAAAAGGATGAATTGGTTGCTGGAAGCAAGAATAAGTTTACCAAATAATTTAAAAGGAAAAAGCAAAAGGATCATAATGCAAATTCTGAGGGGAAACTTAATCACTTAACTCCATGCATACTTTTGCAAGATAAATTCAAAGTTGGCGCTAGGGTAGTGAGATACAAGCCCTTTGATGTAGCTTAAAAGTCTAGCTATGGACTTGGTAAATGCAGAAATCCTTCCTTCTAATAGCTTTTGTTTTATATTTTGGTTGTGTAGCTATGGTTCAGTAGGATGTTGGTTTAGAGGCTTTTTATCTTAATATTTTTACCTATTAAAGTTTGTTAATATTAGAAGTTTTACCTCACGGTTAGTAGGTCTTATCAACTGACCATGACCTAATGGGAAGTTACATTCTGGATCTGAATGGTTCTTACCTCACAATCAGTAGGCATTTTTCTGCTGATCGTGACACAGGGGTAGTTTTGCTTTTATAACTTAGATATAGGTCACAGTGAGTAGGTTTTTACTACTTACAGTGACATATTGGCAGTTTTGATTCTATGCTAAAATTTTTCTTAGGTTAGAATTAGTAACATTTTATTGATGACTATGACCTAACTTTGCTTTTAGTCTAATAGCGAAAAAATCTTTACATCACAATAAATAGGTTTTACCTATTGACCGTGGCCCTTTAAAAAAAATTGAAACCCTAGTTTTAAAAATCATCGTTCTTTCTTTTCTTTTTAGTCTTCTCTTTTCTTCTTGTTTTCTTTTCAACATCTCTCTCTCTCTCCCTCCCTCTCTCTCTCTTTAAAGCTGCCATTATCGCTCCTTCAATAGGTATTTTTCTTCTTCTTTATTATTTTTCTTCTTGTTTTTCTTTGTTTAATGATTTTTTTCCCTTTATTTTTTCTTTTCTTTCCGACTTTCCATGGTTGCTCTTCTTTATTTGTTCTCCATTTCTCTTTCGCTCATTTCTTTTTCTTTCATTTTCTCTTCTCACTTTTTCTTCTTCTCCTTCTCTTTTTCTTACTAACTTTTTCTTTTTCTTCATCTTCATTTATTGTTTGTTTGCTTTAATTTTTTTATTTTCATTTTTACTACTATCTACTATTAACCCGTTTATTATTTCTTTATTTTTATTATGTTCTTATTTTCTCTTATTTTGTTGTTTTAGTTAGCCTTGAATATCGAAGTCTCTGAACAAGTAAATACCAATTTCCTCATTTATTTCTCATTATTTTTCTATTTCTAGGGTTTTAGTTTTTAATCTTTAGTGTTGATTTTGTTTGATTTGTTAAATTTTGTTGTTGATTTATTTGATCGTGCTTCTATATTTTCAATTTTTTGTGCATCATAGTTTTTTTTATTTTTTTAATATTTGTTTGTATTAAAGATTGTTATTTTGCTCTTTTTATTTTTTATTTAATTATGTTTCACTTTGTTTTTCACCAAAATTCTTTTTCTCTTTTTGTTGGCTTGGATTATTTTTTCTTTTCATGTCAATTGTAGTTTAGGTGTTGTCTTTAAATTGTATTTGGAAGTCTTTTTGTGTTAGTTTCTTGATGTTTATGAATGATATAAGGTAGAAAGAATATTCATAGGTATGTCTTCCAAACCCCTTTTTTCCTTTCATTTTCATTTTGTTTTGTCATAGTTTAGTTGCCTTTTTATGAATTATAGGGATTTTGATTGTTGACTCTTGTTGGGCATATGACTAATTATGTTTAGGATCCTAGTTTATTTCATTTTCTTTTATTGTTCTTGTACTCATAAGTCTTCAAGAAGCAATTTCTTCTTTATCTTTATTTTTGAAAAATTGGACATGAATGGAAGTTACGTTGCTTGATAATACTTTATCAATGAGTGAACGAACTTTTGCTTTAGATCTTGCTACAACTATTAATCTGTAAGCATGTTAGCATAATGAATCAATCTTCATTTGTTTAACTAAACTACTGCATGTTTTTTATCTTATTAGATGCATTCCTAGATGTTTCCCATACTCTAATCTTGCTTTTGTCCATTGCTTTTTCCTGCTAGCATGATTTTGACTATTCATCTTTGACATGGATTGCACACTTTTTGATTTTGATCAGTTGAATGTTTTAGCTTAAGTTGATAGGATCATGTTTGATGGCTTAAGCAGAGGGCAAAAAACAAATTTACAAATTTACAAATTCTTGCCAACTGAGAAATTGGCCATTTGATTTTGGGACTGAACATAATTTGCAATTAAGCAAGCTAGAGATTCATGCTCTATGTTACTACCACTTCTCACCCAGCATGAATGTTTTGTTTCATGGTAGACTTTCCCTCACTAGTGAATCAAATGCTTTGATTATGCATAGTTACACCTTTTAAATGCATTTTGTGCTTGTCTAATTGACTTTGGTGTTTGAAATTTAGCTATACATGTTTTTAGTATATCTTTGCTCGAAAATTTTATCAAAGTAGTGTTTGTGTATACATCAGAATCTTGTTGCGTTTTCTTTATGTTGTATCAAGGTATATAGGCTAAAACGATTCAACCTGTGGGCTACTGATTTTCAAAGGATAACTCGGTTATCATGGTTGAGTGCCACGTACCTTGATGCAACTTACTTTTGTAGTATTCATTTATATTTGCATCTATATCTCTACACTTTTATGTTCAATCATAGTTAGGCATGACCAAGTTTTCATGATATCAAAACCCTGCTTGAATCTGTTGTCATTGTTCATTGGAGGCATATTTTTTTGAGGTTATAAGTCTAATACAGGTCAAAACATATTAGAACTTGTGATTATTTTGGCTGTGTTTCCAAAAATAGTTTAATGCATTGTGATTCTTTAAGTTATGCCTTATTGCTACTAGTAGCTTAAGCTTTTTATGCCTTGTTTAGCATTAAGACTTTAGTGCCAATCATTAACTATGGTTTTCTATTTGGGCATGGTAAAACTATTTAGACTGTTATTGTTGCCTTTTATGCTCTGCATGAATTGAGATGCACATTTGTGTTAGAACCACTTAAATTGTTATACTTGCTTACTTGCACTGATTCCACTCTTTTTGGAAATTTTGCACAAATGTTCATAGGTGCTTGAAAATTGATGTTGTAGTACCAATGTTGTTGACCTCATACTCGATTGATGAGTGAGTGTATGATAATCAATCATGAAATTGCATACTATCATTGGTTTTCATCTTTAATTATGAGTTTTTCCTTGGTTGCTTTAATTCTGTTGCAGAGTCCTATCTTTTTTTTTTGAGAAATCTATTAATGTCTATTAATCACTTACATAGAGTAGCCACCCACACTTGAAGTGGTCTTACTGATACCTTTTTTGTCAAGATTTTGATCAATTGAGAAATCATTAACTTGTGTTCCCTTGTCATTTACTTTTGCCAAACATGAATGAAAAGGTTGAACTTTGTAGCATTCAGTCATTTTATCATGAGTTATCAACTACTTAAATTGGAGTTAACAAGAATTTGAAGGCTCTCAAGACTCTTTTCTTATCATTACATCAATACATTTCATTAAAGATCAATTCTCAATCAGCCATTCAAGGCACACTACATTAGGACTACTGACTTATTTTTTTTGCCGTGTTTGCACCAATATTACGGAGCTTTAATTGTAACCACTTTTTCTGTCTCTATCATGTTTTTATTGTATTGTGGTTACTTTTGACTAAAATAGTTTGGAACAATCCTTCTGCATAAGATTTATTGTGCTTTGATTGAGATTTTAGGGAAATTAACCTTTATTGTTTTGTTATTGATAGTTGCACCTAAACGACCAAGAGCAAAAGCTATTGAACTCATTTCCAATTAGCCTTTAGCCACTCACACTCTATCAGATGACCCAACCACCTGTTCAAGCTCATGTCCAGAAAAAGAAAAAGAAATCTAGAAGGCCTAAGACACCAAGCTAGGTATCAGAAGACATCAAGACCATATATGAGATTCTGTCTAATAGTGAATACTTGTCTTCAGCATATTTGGACATGAGTTTATTGCAAAAGCTGGGGATCAAAGAAAATTTAGAAAGGTATATAGCTGCTATTGGCTGGGAGAGATTCTTTGGTTAAAAAGATCTTTTTTATCCTGCCTTGACTAGACACTTTGTGGCTACTATTAAATGCCACTTTGAAAATGAAAAACATCTAGACATGGTCACTTTCTGGTTGGGTGGAAAATATTATAAGGAAACATTTGTTACATTCTCAGAAGCTATAGGATTTCCTAGTAATGACCCCTATACTTTCCCTAACTATGATAAGAATACAATGTAGGAGGAGATTAAAGACCCTCAGGGTAAAGGTCCATATATTTTAGGAATAATGAAATCCCATCATCTGAGGGATCATGCTTTTAGAATCTTGCACAGGTTTTTCTTCCTATCTCCTATATCCCATGTTAAATTTGTAAGGCATATTAACTTTCCATAAGTTCTATTTTTGGTTTGCATGCTTAGAGGCTTTCCTATTAATGGGGCATACCATTGGTGGAACAAGATAGAGGAAATCCAACAACAGCCAAACAAGCTGAAGAAGATATCATTGGGGGGTTGGGTAACTATGCTAGCCAGGGATGTTAGACAGCCTTTAAATGATGATGATGCTATCCTTGTTGTGGCTTACATAAACCAAAAGCTTTTAAAGAATATAAAGGTGCTAGTTGAGGATCCTACTGTAGAGCATGGTTTTAGGCCCACTGATAAGGAGTACTACATGTCTAAAATGGCTAGAACTTTGAGCAACCCCTAGTCCAGGCCTGATCAAGGGGCAGTCACTCTTATCTTACCATAATATACTGAGATTATTTCTTGGTTGGATGCCTTGGATGCTAAACAGGTAAAATTTTAGGAGCAGCGACACCAAATTTTTGTGGCTCTTACATATGTGGCATCCAGGCGGGATGCTTTTTTTCCTCCACCTGCTGTGAATCCTCCACCCCTATTTTTGCCTCATGACATGTGATTGCAGGGAGCTTGCCTACTTTATTTTTACTCCTTTTATGTTTAGTTTGTAGTAGTTTGCTGAGGATAGCAACTTCTAAAGTGTGGGGTAGGGGAGTATATATTTTGAACATTGATCCGTGGATTTTAGTTTAAAACTTGATGGTTTTTGTGAAGATTTAAGAAGAATAGTTCTAACCATTTCTGAAGATATCTTTTTGCGAAGTCTTGTGAAGGTTTTTTATGCATCTTTGCATGACGAAGAAGAAAGATGGTTTTAGTGCTGTTATTTTTGTGAAGCCCTTTTGAACCACAGTCCTTTTGTTTTAGTTTAAAGTTGCTACAGTTACATTTTTTTTATAGTTTTTGTTGTTAATTTGGTTTATTTAGTGAATAGCTTGGTTTGAATTTCAATTTACAGTTATTTTGGTTTTAAGTAGTTCACTTTAGTTTATATTTTCTTTACTGCTTTAATTTTTGCTTCAACTTTTTTTGTTTCCAATGGTTTTTCATTAATAATTAGTTTATTGTTAGTCCTTCAGTGGCTTTACCTTTGAGTTTAAGTTTGAATATCTATGTCTGTTAAGTTGCTGAGTTGTTGTTATCAATTTGAATTTAGTCTGAGTTTGCCCATTTTAGTCTTGATTGAATCAGCTTAAACTCATATTTGCAAACTATCTTTTTAGAAAGTCTAAGGTAGCAAGAGAGTAGTAGTATTGGTCAACAAAAATTTTTCTTTTGAATTGATCTGAATTAGTTATATATCATTCAATTTCTAAGTTAATATGCATGATGGGCTTATTTTTGTGAAAATTAATGAAAAACCTATGAGTGAGAGTAGTTGAGTGAAGGAATTCTGGGATAAGCTAGAACCTTCCTCATCACCCTTCAAAATAATTATTTAACTCAGGCAAACTTAGACATGACCTAGGCAGCCTTTCTTTGGCAGCCACTGTGAAATAACTTTTAACCTACCTTATGTTTATAATTACCATTGCTGGCCCCCTTGAGCTAAATTGGTATGCTAAAAGCATACTACTTACATTTGTTCTTGATTACACTTATAAATTTAATCATATAACTTAAATGTTGTTTATCTTCCCTATTTTAGAATTGGCCACTCTAAGTGGGGCATTATTGTGCATTTTGAGTAATGAAATTGAGTTGTTCTCAATCATTCAAAAGTGTTAAATTTGTGAAAAATGGGGTAGTGAGAACTGTGGTCTAATAATCTTAAGACATTGCTAATTTTAAAGTTTCAAGATTTGTTGGAGCCCTATTTCAAAAAAATAATCAATTTATAAAGGTTATGCTGCAAAAATTTTAATTATTACTGCAATAAATAAGTGTGGGCTACCTGGCATTTAAGGGGAAGTATTAAATGTTGAGCTAGTTTAAGAGACAAATTTTAAGTTCATTCTTCTTCTACAATTTTGAGTCTAGCTGATGTCTTTTGAGATTCATTTGTTAATTTTGCTAGTAAGAGCAGAAATTTAAAAAGAAAAGTTATTGACATTCAGAAAGCCGGCTGGTAGTTGTGGTAGTGTGGCTAATTCTAATTTGTTAACTTTATCCTTTTTTTGGATCCAATACCTTAACCTCCTATTACAACCTTAATGTAAGACCTAGTGATCTTATTTTTCTTTGAGTTGTTTAGTGGAGATGACCCTTGTGTTTTTGGTGTTAAAGGAGAGGCTTATGGCTATTCTGAGTTTCAAGTACAAAATTATCATATTCTTCTTTTTACTTGATTACTGGAATTCACTGGTAGTTTCGATTTTGAAAAGTGATGACCTTATTTTGGCCCAACACACACACACACACATAAAAGAAATTGTTCGATATAGATTAGTTAAGTCTTTTTTATTGAATTTTTCATTTGAGTATCTTCTACTAATTGTTATTCTAGATTCTCTAAATATTCTTACTCTAAATTAGAGTTTGAGTTTTCAAGATTATGGATGGTTCGGTTGCTTGTAGGTAAACAAAGTCTAAGTGTGGGGTATTTTCCATCTACATTTTCTAAGTATACGCTCAGTAAACATTTAGTATACACTTAGTATACAATTGCATACACTTGTATACACTTAGTATACATTTGGTATATTATTCATTCTTATGTATACATAACCATTCTTATATTAATTTATGTCCTAAGTATTTCTATCATCTTTTAAAGATTTGAATTATGTTTGTCTACCATTATTTCCTTATAGTTAACATTTATCTTGTCTTAATATGCCTTAATAACATTCGGCCATCATGGGACTTTACCTATATAAAGTGATTTAGTTTACATAAATTATTCTAATCATGTTTTTTAAGCATGATTAACATAGTCCTAACATTTAATCAATTTAATTCCTTTCATAACCCTAATTTTTTATACTTACACAATAGGTTACAATAATAATATTCCATTTCTAATCCTATTTTTTATAATTTAACTTCACAAATTTCATTATTTATCATTTAATTTCATTTATTTATATTATTTCAAATTAAATCGCATATTTCATATAAGAACCCTATGTGACATAATGCCTTTCTAGCTCATTTTCCTACATTTAGACATGGTTTCATGCATTTTCTTATACTAATCTCATTATTTAACATCTAATTTCATGTATTTATCATCTATTTAATTTTTACCTCAACTCACATACAAAGACCGTAACTTACATAATCGTAATTACATGAAATAAATTAGTTTAGGTATCCACATACCTACTTTTTCAACCTCTCTCTCCATTTTCTCTTCCTTTTTCACCTTTTCCTTCCTTTTTCCTTTGATTTCACTTGATTTTCCTTGAATTCCTACCTTGGCCGAATTTCTCCATGAGTTCTTTCTAAACTTTTTTGAATTTGTGCTTCAAACTTTTTCTTCACAATTACATGCACTTCCTCCACTTAAAATAGGCCTTTCAGATGGCTAAAGATAAATTTAAGACCTTAAAATTATTTAGGACATGAAATTTGGTAGGATTATGTAAGAAAATATTGAAGAAAAATGGAGTAAATGATGGAAGTGTGGAATGGCTAGAGAGGTGAAGAGAAATGGAGAAATTGTTGAAAATTTCTAGTTCCTTTGCTATTTATATCTATGCCAATGGGGCCAAATCAGGTTCAACCAATGAAGACCAATTTACTTAAATAACCAATATTTTGATTAAATTATTTTTCTACCACTTTTCTTGCTTTAATTTTCATAAAAATAGATCCATGATGATATAAAAATATTTATTAGACTACATGAATATTTTTGGATCAATTCAATGCCCTTTTTCGATCCAATAAATTTTCACAAGTCTGAAAACTCATTTTTCAGTGTCACCGTAAAATTAATTTTTTACTGCCAAATAATTTTCCATAATATTTCAAGTGAATTTGTATATTCAGATAATTTTTCTAAAGACTCTAACATTATTTTTAAACCTGAAGGTAAAATGCACCGGTCTGAAACTCAAAAATTCAAAGTTATCTAAATATTTGTTTTTCACTTTGAAACATTAATTGGATTATTTCTACTGATTTGGTGCAATCAATATAATTTACTAAGATCCATAGTATATTTTCAGGCGGGTCAAAGTTTGGTCAAACCTTAATACGATCCGGGTAAATTTTTCACTGTCCATTTTAAAGATCTATTTGACCTCAATTTCATCTCAAATTATATTAAAGAACTCATCTTAATTTGTACTTTTCTAATGGTGAAGAAATATTTTTGTGGGTTCCGAATGGTACTATTCACCTCGATATTACTATTCACAGCTTGAAAAATACTATTTATAAAAATTGAAATTTTGGGTCATTACTTAATTTTTAACATTCACATATTGGGATTGAGCTCTTAAAGCCATTTAGTTCATAACACAAATCAAATATCATTCATCCACTACGAAAAAAATATCAAAATAGCAATAAAAATATTTTCATTGCTAATTTATCAATGGAATGCAAATTTTGTTACTAATTATCAATGAAAATTTAATTCCGTTACTAAAATTGGTTGAAGTTTTTAGATTTAGCAACAAAATAAAAAATGGTGATATTCCATTGCTAAAAAAGAGGGTAAATTTTAACGCCAAAATATAGCAACAGAAATTAGCAATGGAATGCTAATACCATTGCTAAATATGGTGCCAACAGATGGTGAAAAATTTTGGAACGAAATTTACCAGTGAAAATTAAATTTCGTTGCTAAAATAGTAATCGAATAATTTTTTCGTTGCTAAAATATCAATAGAATGTATATTTTGTTGCTATTTTTGCAACGAAAAAAAATTCCATTACTATTTTAGCAACTGAAAAATTTTCTGTTGCTATTTCACTTTTACCCTAGGTATAAATAGTTCCCTTTTTTCCTTCTTTCCCTGCCTTGCTATTTTGCCTCTTCCTCCTCGCTCTCATTCTCTTAGTTCATAATCATATTGGCCCTCTACATAAGATGTAAAATCCCCATCGCTCTCTTCTATCTTTGTTACTTACATTTCCCTTTCAGATTTCTATTTTCTTCACTTCAAATCTCACACAATGGCCAAAATCAAGATCTGTATCAATGGCATGCATCTCTATTTCATTTTCATTTTTTATTTCTCCATTTTACTAATGTAGTTTGTTTTAGGATTTTGAAGAATCAGGCATTTGGTTACCAAAGTTGTTTTTCTGGTAAACATCTCCGGAAGCTAAATTCAATTTATTTCTTTTTTAGTCACTTTTTGCAATGCAAAAGATCTGTTCTTTAATTAAAGATTGTGAAGTTATTCCAAGCTGTAACTCTATTTCTCATTCTCCTTTTTTTTCCTATAGCTCTGACTTGAGACCAGTACCACTAAATTAAAGCATTTCTACTTGTTCATCACAATCAGAGCCTGATAATTTATGGCATTATTTGTTATTGTTCAAATTGAGTTAAAAACTTTCTTGCTTAATATGGGTAAAAGGGAATTTTTTGAATTCCATGAAAATTGTCTATCTCTCTCTCTTTAAAAACTCATTAATTCATAGTTCATTTTCACGTAAACTAAAGAATCCAATGGTGGGATCTTTTTTAATGTAGTATATTCAATTTTGGATTCAAATTAGTTTATGTTGTATACAGTTAGGAATTCCACTAAGATAACACATGTAATATATATATATATATTTGCTAATGGCAGTTCCCAACTATCTGTCACTCTAACACTTTTATCTTTTTAATGTTGTTCTACTTGTACGTCTAAGAATTTATATCTTGTTTTGCAGGGATTTCACAAGCATGCTTTATTTTCTAGTTGAACAGAACTCATGTCACTAGCTCTGTCCAAAAAATTTCAATCTGAAAGAGGATCCACTAGTAATCCCATTAGTATGTCCTTTGCAAAATTTTATTTTATCCTATTTGTTTCATTTTAAGATTGAAAATTTTAGACAATTGACTATTTTTGAAGCCTCATAAGTTATCATATATGACTTCATAGCATTGTCTTATATGGTGTTTGAAAATCTTTAATTCTTTTTGTTGGATTTTGAACTTACTTGTTTGTACTGAGCTTTTCAGATTGATGAGCATGTGCAGCTCTTATCCCTTTGGATCAGTTCAAAGAGCCAGAGATTTTGAAAAGTTACGATGTTAAAGTGGATATCGAAGTTCTTGATATGCTTGATACATGTTCAAGACAAAAAGAGGTAATTAATATAGTTTAGTAGTCGTATATTTAAGAAGGAAATAAATAGTTTTGAAGATTAAAATGTAATATAACAAATCAGGTGAAAGTGGTTTCAAAATTGTTCCGGCGATGAGATGCCAGAGAGAAACTTCTCGATGTTATTATTGATTTGAAGCTTCATTCTTTAGTCATGGGAAGCAAAGGACTCGACATTGTCTAGAAGTTTTTTTTACGCATTCTATAAAAAAAATTACTTTATGAATAATCATTTGTTAATTGATTAATTCTATGGTTTGAGTTTTTTAGAATCTTTAACAAAGTTAAGAAGATAAAAGAATGATTTGTAAATATTATCTTGTAATTGAAAAATTGAAAATATGAAATGGGATATTGTTGGGGAGCGTGAGCACATATGTGATGACACATACAACATGGCCTGTCACCATTGTGAAGGATCCAGTTGTAAACCCAAATAAATGAGGATATTTTGGTGCTTTACGAGTACTACTCTATGGGAATCATGGGATTTTATTTCCTTTCATCCAATAAATTATGTATTTTGTCTGACAATAATAAACTTTCATTATTATATAACATCTTATCTTTTTTCCAGTCCAATCCCACCAATGCATTCTTTAGTGATTATATCACTCTCTTATTGATATCATTCTGCCTTTATTCCTATTTTCACTATTATTATTATTATTATTATTATTATTTGCATAAATTTTGATATATATCCAAAATTTATAATCTTTTTCTGGTAATTTAATATTTCATTCATCCATCATATTTTTCTAAACTTTTTTCTTATGCCATAAGTCATAATCATTCAGTTACTTTGCATGTGTGGCTTATGTTATGATAAGATTGCATAATTAGATCATATCAAAATCAAATAATTGATTTTATTTGCTCCTCCTTTTGAGAATTTCTTACCACTCTGCTCTAACAAATTCTTAATGTTGTGCTATTTCAACACATACAAGACTTATCATATTTGCATTTATAGTCAGTCTAGGATTATAGATATTCCTTTTCTGTTTTTTACCACTTTCTTTCGTGTGTTGATGAAGCATTCATATAGGTCCTATCAGATGATTGCTTTGGTGAGGTAGGTTTGTAAGGAGAGTATAATGGGCTAGGCACTGGTTCGCAGGGGTTAAGATCTTAATCAACTTCATACCTTTCTGCAACTTCTCAAATTATCTAGTTTATCATGCTACTCTAATGTTATATCAGTTATATGTGGTAAATTTTATACCTTTGATTTTTGCATTGTAGGGAAGACATATAGATCTGGGGCTGATCTAATTTGCTTAATACATGACTTGATTATTTGCTTACTTATTTGCCATTTCATCATTTTTAGATGGTTCCTTTTGAGATATACAATGCATTTTTTGGTGATTCGGATGGGTTCTTTAGAGGAAGGGGTGAAGCAGAAGGCATGACAGATAATTTTTGAGATATGAGATACCAGGATCTGGACATTTGGTAACAACCCTATATTGTTTATTAATTATTTTAATATTGTTAAGTAGTATATTTGATTCTTGCTTTGATATGAGTTAACAAAAGAAAAAAGGAAATTGGTTGTATCTGCACATGCTCTAAATTCAGTTCAACACCTAATTTTTGCAACTGAAAAATTTCTTGTAGCCTAATTTTACTCTATTTGAAAAAAGTCATGATATAGCTGTTAACATCTTTAAGCTCCAATTTTGACCAGGATATAATAGATTATGATGATGTTAGATTTTACTGTTTAGGAGAATATGCTTGTTTGGACTACTGGCCTCTTATAAGAAGATATTGGAGATGATTCCAGATGACTGTATGGTCTTTCATTAATCATTCTTCATTTTATGATTATCTCCTTATCTTTTTTTGCTGTAATGGACTTGTTATCCTTATAATATTGTCAATGTTTTGCCTTAATCAGTTAGTTATTCTGGTTTTCACAGTGTTAGCGTAAGTATGATTCACCCTCTATATATATATTTAAGATACATAATGGCTTGTTACTTAATGGATCGACTTTCTCATTTGTGTTTTTTATGTTTAAGATTCCAGTTTCAAATTTTATCTGTTTGCTATCGACTTTCTCATATGCAAACCTTTGTTTAGTTAGTAACTAGGCTGCTCTTGTAGAATTCATTTAGACTTTATTAATTTTGTGTGGGTCACTATAAGGGCCAAAGACTATATATCCAGTAAGGATTTCTCCCTCTTCCTTATGTGAATACCAGTTGCTTATGATGGTCAACATAGCTCTTGCATTTATGGATGGAATAATTCCTTAGAAATCCAATTTAACTTCTTTGAGAAATGTTTTGTATGACAATACAGTTTCTGAAAGTGCAAGGTTTTCTAGTAGGTAAGGGTAAGGGTAAAATTGTTACTAGCACCATTGGGCAAATTTAAAATATGCTTTTTACTACCATTCATTAGCATTTTGATTCTCAAGGGTTTTGCAATTATTTTTTTTCAAGGTGCATAATGTTTTAAGGGATTGTAAGGCTTTAAATTTGGACAGTTGTTCAAGTATTTCTAGTCATATTATTCAAAAATGCTATAAATGCATATATGTGGCTTGGTCAGTAGAGGAACTTCGCCTTAAAAACAAGAAACTAGATGAAGTATTGGTTGGAAAAAAGTTCATTATATTGTTGAATGAGTTTTCTCACACATTCTCTGCTTAGCCTAAATCCCATTACTGTTATATATATATATATATATATATATATATATATATATATATATATATATATATATATTACGCAGTTGTGTCCATGAGTGAGAAATTAAAAGGAGATGAAGTTGTTTTATAGAACATAAGAAAGTCAGGCAAAGGAGATCTTTATGTAGAGTTATTATACTTTATTAGATTAGGTTTTCCTAGGTAAAGTGATGATTATTTTCATGTTTACTTCTTCAAATGATATAAATTCTCATACTAGTTATCTTAAAATTATTATCAAGGATCTTTGGAATTTGAGTTTCCAGATTGCAGTTGAATTGGGGCAATTGAATCATGTAGCATATACTTTCATACTATCGTATGACATATTTTCTTCTCATGTTATTACCAATTTAGCATTCCTATCATATTAATTTTTTTGTTCCCTTTCACATGATTTTTTGGTAGAGCTGTAATGAATTTTGGGTCCAAATATATAGTGCACCTAATGATTGAGATATAGGGAGATAAAGATTATAAAAAAATTTGAAGGGATGAATGCAATATACCGTATCTTATTTCTAAGTATGTAGAAAAAAGTAACTTCGAGTTACTGTAAAATTGCAATATTATTTGTAAGGGATTGGATTTCCATGCCTCCAAGAATTTGCATCTTCAAACCCTTTACGTAGTAAATTTGACATTACAATAGGTGACATTGAAAATTAATAGTAATTTTCTATAAAAAATTAATAATATTTTAGTGACAAAATAGCGATGAAAAATTTGTCGTAATTATTTTTTTATAATGGTGGCTCAATTTACCAACCAAATTACTAAATTCGTCACTAAAAATAGCAACAAAAATTGTCCTTTCTGTTGCTATTTTTGACCAATTCATCAAATCTTATATTGGTTGGATTTTGAAATAGAATTCAAATTTTATTGCTAAATTTAGCAATAAAAATTATTTTTGTTGCTAAAAAGAGCAATTGTCAAATTTGCAATCGATTTTTCCATTGATAATTTTGATTAGCAATGGAAAATCAACAATTTCCATTGCTATTTTAGAGTTTTCTTGTAGTGATCAAAACCAAGCTCTTGGAGCCATTCAATCTAGTAACACATATCATGACATGGTATTGCTAACTCCCTATTTGGAATGGCAAACTTATCAAATTCCTCCAATTCCACTCTAATTTTACTAAGAGCAAGTATAATTAAATTTCAATTTCAAATTAAGAATATAACCTAATAAAGATTCTTAGGCACATACAATCAACTTTATTTCCAATCCCTTTCTTCATGTACTAACTCAATTTATTACATTATTTTTAGTCGTCACCGAATCAAGTTTTAGGAACACCCTCAATCATATTTTCAAGTATAAAAGTAGCCATTTCAGGTCCTTCTATATTTGGCCAAAGCTCACTTAAACACTCAATGTCTCTTTTTCTTCAATTTAATGTCATAATTAAGTTCATGTTATATTCAAAAATTTATTAAAACATTAATTAACAATTAAACCCACTTTCCATATCCTTTAGAATTTAACCACGGTAGGTTTACTTTCTTTAAGTTTTCTTTTTCTGTCATTAATTGTCTTAATTAGGTTTTTATAATATCCAACATCAATTTTTTTCAATTCAAGCATAATGCATGTACGTGTAGAAATTATCAAATTATAATTCATAAAATCAATTTAAACATGCCATATATCTTATTTAGTCCCTAATTTAATAATTATAACATCAATTTCATAAACCCCCAATTTTACCTCAAGAACTCTAAATTACATAATATATACTTTTTAGGGAAAAATAAAATTCCATGAATATATACCAAAATTGATATCAAATTCTTCAAATTAAGCTCTAATTAATTTCAATTTCACAATCAACTTTTTACTTCCTTCTATACCTTTCTCTCTTTTCATCAATTCCTCTACTTTATCTTCATAAAAATCTATAAAATTCAATTCATACATTTATAATCATTATAACATGCAACTATCTCAAAATCATGCATTAAAAATAACTAAAAATCCATAAATTACCTTGTATAAATTTGGATATTGTTCATCTAAGAAATCCATTTGCCATTTCTTTATATTTTCTTCAAAATTCTTGCTTATATAATGATTCTAAGGACCCTAGTTGGATGATTTATGGTTTGAATATTGATTTAGAGGTTGAAAAGGGAGAATTGAAGCTTGAAAATGGAAAAAAATGAAAGCAAATAGGAAGTAGACAATGGAAGGGCTATTCTTAGTAGCCAAGAGGAACGAAAGGGAAAAATATGGCAAAAATGGCATTTGGTTATTTAAAAATTTCCTTAAAACTGCAATAGTTAGAATAAAAAAGGAACTTGATCTAATAGATACCAAACTTTCACTCTTTTACTTTATTTATAAGGTCCATGATTAACTTTTAATTTTAATCCACTAGTTAGATTTAATTCCACTAAAAATATTTTCTTTCATAATTTTAAAATCAGTAGTCAAAAATTATTCGGATGTTATTTAGTCCATGGATCTAAAATCACTCCATTAAAACTTATAAATTCTTTCTTCTTATAATAAATAATACCCATTAAAATATCAATCTCTCACATAAGTATCTTAAACAATATCATTTATTTTTCACTAACATGTTTGGGTTTAACTTTGACCCCTTCCCTAGTTAAACTTTGATTTCTGGTCAACTCTAATACTATTTATTTTAAACTGTGACTTTGATTTTATTTTGCATTCTTAATTCCACCTAAAAATCATCTTTAATAATATTTATTACTCATTAGTGCCATCAGATTTGACCATTATTGTCTCGAGTCAAACTTTGACCATTGGTCAACCTTGATCAAACCTGTCGCTATTCTTTACAGGACCGCTATCTGAATCTTATGTTTAGTTTTTTAACCCTTTAAATGAACTCATTTTGATTTCAAATTTGATCCTCAATTTGTACTTGAATAATACTATCCAATGTTAAATAAAGTGTAGTTCGAGTCCTGAGTGACATTATTCATCTTCGAATGTACTATTCATGGTTCGAAAAGTACTATTCATAAAATAAGGATTTTTAAGGCACAACCTTTATATTAAGATTTAATCTATGTTGAGGTTTAATTAAAGGTTTGTGATTTTCTTTCAACAAAATTTTATGCATGCACAAAGTAAGGCTAATCCCTTTAATATCAGCTATTGTCCAACCTATAGCTCTAATATGTGATCTTAAAACATCCAATAAATTTTCTCTTGTTCCTTAATCAAATCAATAGCTATGCTTATAGGAAGTGTAGATGATTCTCCAAAGAAAGCATACCTCAGATGAGTTGGAAGTTGCTTAAGCTCCAACATAGGAGCTTTTACAATGGAATGTGCTGTAGGGGTTAATTCCTTGTCAATCTTCTTAAAGACTTTGCTTTATTTCAGCATGATTTTCATCAAAACCTCTCCTTAATTCATTATTTCTTTGCTCTATAACCTGTACTTCATCAATCTCTACCAACTCATTAAAACACAAAAATTTAGTGGATCAAAGTTTCTTCTACATATTCATCAATAATATCACCCGATTATAATCAGAAAAATTATAAAGGTATTTAAAAGCATTAAGAACATTAAAAGTTACCACTTTTTGTCTCACTTTCAGTGTCAACTTACCTTCTGTTACATCAATAAGTGCACGTTTGATATTGAGAAAAGGTTTTCCTAAAATAAGTGTTACTTTTCTTTTCTCCTCTATGTCAAGAACCATAAAATCAATGAAAAAGATGAATTTCTCAATTTTTACGAGGATATGTTCAATTGCACCCAAAAGATGTTTGATCGATGGGTTTGACATCTCCTAATCCTAACTTTTTAGACAAAGAAAATGGCATCATATTCATGTTAGTACCAAGATCACATAAAGGTTTACTACTCTTATTATTTCCTATTTTTTAACCAATAATAAAAATTCCTAGATCTTTTAGTTTTGGAGGTAGTTTTCTCTAAATAATGGAATTGAATTTAGTTGTCAACTTTACCATCTCAATTTGTTCTAATCTTCTCTTCTTGGTAAGAATATCCTTTAAAAATTTAGCCTATGTTAGCATCTATGGCAATGCTTCTACAAAAGGAATGTTAATATGCAACTTTTTAAAGATATCTAAAAAATTTAAGGAAATTCTTATCTTTTTTATGCTTTTAAAGTCGTTAAAGAAAAGGAACTGGTGGAACACATGGCTTGGTTTGCTTGGATTCCTTCCTTTTTGCAATATCTTCTTTCTCTTTGTCATTGGGGTTCATTTTTTCATTTCTTGACACCTCAATCTCTTCACTCTTTTGCTCCCTTGGCTCTCTATTATTCCTTAATGTAATTGCTTTTAATTGTTCTTTTATATTTGTCTTTGTATTGTTAGATAAATTACCTTGAGTTTAATTTTTCTAGCTTAGGCCAACTGGCCAATTTAAAGCTCTAATTTCTTGATAGAGGCTTGTTGATTATAAAAAGTTGTCTTGGTGTCAACCATGAAATCAATAGTTGCTTTAGTTAAGTTAATAACTAAATCTTTCAGCAAAGCCTCCTTCTCTTGCTGTTAAAATCTAAGTTGAGGACTCTGCACTTATTGCTAGTTAGTCTATAAGAAGCTAGGGTTATTTTGCCATCCAAGATTAAAAGTGTTGGAATATTAGGTGTGTTGTTGGTGGCCCTAATTAGCTATATAATGAGCTTGCTCTAAATTTTCCTAAGTGGGAGCTACTCCTTTTTGGTATTCATTGGTTCCATATTGTCCAGGACACATTTAACAGACCTATACAAAAGATTGAATAGCATTCAGTCCTACTTTATCAACTTTTGTAACTAAAACATATATTTTAAAATTAAGTGCAGAAATAACACTAATTTTTAGAACTCCATTACTTTTCTTAAGGATGCTCTTGTCGAATGGGTTGTACAGAAAATTATTCATTGTAATTCCCTCAAGAAGCTTCATTGCATCATTTATTTCTAGTCCCATAAAAGCTCCTTCTACCACTGCATGAACTAAAATATGAGTGTTGGGATTGAGATTGGTGTAAAAATTATATACCAACATCCAATCTTCTATTCCATGATGTAGACACTTCCTCAAAATATATTGAAACCTCTTCCAAGTATCATATTGAGCTTTAGGGTTTCATCTGCAAAGTTATTAATTTTAGATCTTATCTTTGTCATCTTTGCTGGAAAAAAGAATTTTTTTAAGAATATTTTAGCCAAATCATTCCAAGTAGTGATTGTCCCTGCAAGCAAAGATTTCGACCAACTCTGAGCCTTATCTCTAAGTATAAAAGGAAAATTCTTAGTCTAATGGCTTTATCAGAAGCTCCATTAGTTTTAAACGTGCCATAAATAGCCAAAAATCTTGAAACGTGCAAATTTGGATCTTTAATGGTCAATCCTTCAAAATAACATGAATTTTAAAGCATATACAATATGGATGACTTGATCTCAAAGTTCTTAGCTTCAATGGTAGGTTGCACAATGCTTGGGGCTACTTCTTTAATAGTTGGGATTGAATAATCACGCAATAGGCATCTAACTAGCTCCCTAATAACTATTTCCTTTTTTGTTTCCTTAGCTTCTTTTTGTTTCCTTAACCTAGCCTTAAAGGTATGCTAAATTTCAAGATCAACGATGCCAAAAACCTTATTGTTGGTTTTCACAAGTATACGAAATTGATTCTAGTAATAAAGAGTGAATAAGTTATCGTTCCCACAAAAATTGATGATTAAATACCAAAATTATGATAATTCCTTATTATTTAGATAAGTAAAAATTAATTGATAAACTAAATGAAAATTATAATAATAAAGTCACACAAGCAATTGAAAGATTGAATGAAATTAATAGATGAGAAGCAAGGGTATCTTTGAGTTTAGTAGAATAATTTTTTTTATTTATGCCTATTAGCAATCAAATTTAATTACTTAAATAATGAAATAATAATTATAAGTTATTTAACATGCTCTCCCAAGCTATGTTGAACTTATTCATCAATTTCTCTTAACCATTTATAACAGATATTAATGAATGAAATTATAGTTGTGCTTATTCCCAACAATGTCCCGCAAGTCAAGTTATATTATTTCCATTAAAACTATATTCTTGTGTTGTTTACAATTTAATTCCAACCCTAAAATCTTCCTTCCATATTAATTTTAAGAAAATCAATCAATCAATCAATAACCAGTTATGTAACACCCCCCAAATTTGCATCTGTCATATATAGTATGAAGTAGAGCACAAATAATTATCTTAGAACAAAATTTGGGACAATTAGAGTTAAATAAGATAGGAAAATCGAAAAAAGTATAAAAATTAAACGTATTCGGGCAGGATAATTCGAAGATGGGTGACCCGATAGACGGTTTAGCTTAAGAGTAATTTATGAAAATAGATGCTAAATGGAGTCTAATGGTACAATTTGAGTGAAAAATGAGCTTAGATTGATCCTTAAATAGGACAAGAAGTTTTTACTCGGTACCGTAAAAAAGATTGATTGAAAGTTTGATCAGACTCTGAATTAGTGTACTAACCTTCAAAAATTATTTTGATTTCATAAATATATTGGTAACAACCTAATTGACCTATTAGAAGTAAAAAAATAAGTGTTCGAACAGTTTTAAAATTTTGAATTTTGAACTAGCTGCACATACCATTGAAGCTAGAAGTATACCAAAATAATATCAAAATGGGCTGAAATTTAAACTATTTGTTCTTGAATATAATTTGATACGTAGGGTAAAATTTCAGGGCATTCTAACATGGAGAACAAAAATTCAACATTCAAGGTGCAAAACCGAGACCAGATTAATTAAGGGGCCTAATTCAGAAATTTTAAGCATATGAGGATATAAAAGTCATTAATATGGAGTTATAATCAAGTACGAGAAAATCCAAAATAAATGGGTGTGTAGAGATGGAGGATGTGGTGACATGTGGCTTAATTTAAATCATTAGATTTAATAGTTAGGGAATTAATCTTGGCCATTTCTTTTACCCACTAAAATACAAAGTGAAAGAGTGTAAAATATCTAGAAAGCACTTAAAAATTACAAAATTTTTGCTTGTTTCTTCACCCAAACCCGAGACCAACACTAGCTTCCCTCTCTTCTATTTTTGCTTCATACAAGCTTTCTCTCTCCAAATCCAAAGCTTAAATTTTGTAATTAGACACTTAATGACCTCCTCTTTAACCTAGAAAGATATTTGCATCAAGAATGAGTCAAGAAAACAAGGGATTAAGGTGAGAGAAACTTTATTATATATTATATAAATATGTATAGTTATATATAGCATGTAAATTAAATAATAATAATAATAATAATAATAGTAATAAAATATTAGGAAAGTTAGTAAACATAGGGCGTCATAAGTTAATTGAAGGCATTAAGCATAATTGTAAACAATTGCAAAAGATAAAAAGTTAATTAGATTAATATAAAAAGATAAGAATTCAAGCTGTAATAAAAATAACCCTCAAAGAAATTTAGTTCATGCTAACCATGTTCAAAAATTCAAAATAACAAATCAATTCAAATAACATAATTAAAGCAAATTTGAAACTTGAATTAAGTTGAGAATCTTGGCGCTTGAGACTTCAAATTTACAAAATTTCTTTTCAATCTCTAAATCTTATGTTCTCCTTCAATTTGAGATGAAAGGACCATTTTATATGAGAGAAACTTCCTAATTTAGATAACAATGTTATTAAAATTGAAAAGAATAAAGAACTGAAGAGGCAAAGGGTTTGTGGTTTGATCGATTTGACGGAGTTCAACCGATTTGATAGAGTTCCATTGATTTTTTTATTTTTTTAAATAATATTATTTTTAAAATTTTATATAAATATTATTATATAAAATAATTAAAAAAAATACTTTAAAAAACACATTCATCACCAAACACTATTAATAAGACAATATTTTCAAGAAATTTAATATTTTTAACAAAAATTTAAGATAAATATAGTAAAAAATTGCAAATATTCAAAAACATTCATCAAATATAAATTATAATTTTCATTTTTATTTTACTCATAAAAAAATCATCAAACTTGCCTAAATTTCAATAATTTTGTATTTATATTTTATTTTTTCAGCAAAAAAATAATGTTATATAAATATAATTTCAAAAATAATTTTCCTAACTCAAACCGATTTTTTTTTCAGTTCATACTAGTTTTTCACCAATTTAGCCGGACTTTTGCCAATTTATATGGTTCCATCCGGTTTTATACATTGAACCAAGCTAAACTAGCTATCGGTTCATGAATTAAACTGATAATTTCTTTTCAATTTTAATAACATTGCTAAATTGGAGAACTATAGTATTGTTTTGAATGAAAGAAAACAAAGCTAAATAGGAAAATAGACATTTTGTTTTTAATCTCACCATCAGGTGGTGATTTTTGCCTGGTTTCACCACCTCAAGTGGTGAAATCTTCTATCTACTTAAAAATCACAGTCTCATGTGGTGAAATCCTCTAATTGTCCTCATTTTCTTTATACTTTTAAATTCAAATGACCTTCAACTACATTAATCATTGGAAATTAATAAATTAAACTTAAAATCACCAAAATTAACATAAATAAGCCAACACTATGATCAAAAACTAAAAAATTAAAATGCAATTGAAAAGATAATAAAACTTAACTATAAAACTACTATTTTAACCTAAAAGTTGACTTAAACCATATGTGATAATTTTCTGCAGAAAATTGAGGACCTGAACCAAGGATGTTGATGAAGACATCTTATACTTCGTAAATCTCCGAAAGCCTTAATCCTTGATTGAATAGTCTTCAAAGATCTCTTAAAAACTTGAGCTTAGATACCAATTGATAGAATAGAAAAATAGATGAAAACTATTGATAAATGAAAAACAGTTGAGAGAAGAAAAGAGTTGTAGAAATCTGCGTAGAACCTCTTAAATTTCCTTTAATTGAAAATAGTTTAAATACATAAGAAAACTTCATGAAGTTGTTTTGCATAATATCCAACATGAGCATTAATGAAAAACATATAAACGAAGAGAATTACCTAGAAAAATGCAAAATAAGATAAAAATTGCAAAGAGACATTAAGTAGCATAAAAGTTCCAGAACATGTCATGCCCATGAAGAGACAGTCATGGCCATGAGCAATTAGAGACTAAGATCCATAAGATAACAAAATAAGTCATGAACACGAGGAAAAATATTCATTTTAATAGAAATACCAACATATATACAACATAATAAAGATTATGAAAAAAATAAAATAAAAAATAAATTAGGCAAGAATGAAAGAAAAATTAACTCCAAGCAGGATGAGAGCACTGGGAACACATCAGTAATGGTGAGTGTCCTGTACATAACCTTGACAAAGCCTCTAAAATGCAATAAGGCAAGCAGCATAACTAAATAACTTCTACACTAAATCTTGCTGAAATTTTTTGCAACCCTACTGCTGGAGGAGTCATTACAAGCGTGACAAACAAATAAAATGTCTCATTCTTCCTATATCATCATTCTGAAAGCACCTGAGTTCAGGTTCACTTTGATGTAACACATTACTCTGAATACAGACAAAACTACTAAAAGATTGTGTTAATCAGTACACTTTATCACCAAATTATAGGAAATAGGCACAGAACTACTAGCAGCTGACGATAGTTAGTCGGACTTCATCATCCAAATTATAGATAAAAGCAAATTATAGATAAAAGAACTCTGTAATATAAAATGCTTGAGATGTTAATTACATATGTATCTATTGGTAACTTCAGCATTATGAATCAGTTTTTCACAACCTGTCAAGCTGCATCAAGAACAAAAGTTAACTGATTCCAACCTATGTTCATGGGATTAGTAAAAACACTGGACTTAATATCTAGCAAATGTTAAGACATCTTATGCAATCTGTCTTTCCAAAGCCTGAATTTAAGCTTCAAGAAATTAGAATAACTCAACTGTTCCAAGGTTACAGACCACACAGTTCTCGAACCAAGCAAAGTAATTGAATTGCTGAGAGACATTTATCTTAAGATATAGGTAAACTAAGTTAAAATAATAAACTTGGAAAGTAGTTGTAATGAAAGATTTCAAATAGGAGTAATTATCATCCTACTGCCCGTAATAATTTTCCTACTAAGCCCTTCTGATAAGAGCAATATCTACTTAGATAAATTGAGAAGTTAAATGAACAATCATAGATTCATAAATCCATGCACCCTAAGTAAAGATAACCGAGAAGAGCAAGTAATGCTGGAATTGATAATCAGAATAAATGAAACTGAAACTCTACAGATAGGAACCAACCAATGATATAAAGAAAAAAATGATGAGCAATTTAATATTCTGAGCGTGTACAAAGCAACAAGATTGAAGAAGCCAACTTTGATTTGTCCAGCCAACATCTAGAACATCCTGGAGGGGGAGACTTGAAGAAGCCAACTTGGATTTGTCCAGCCGCCATTGTTAAAGGTTGAAGTTTCCTTGTTCACACTGGCAGAAGAGTCCAACTTGGATTTGTCCAGCCGCCATTGTTAAAGGTTGAAGTTTCCTTGTTCACACTGGCAAGTTTCCTTGTTCACACTCCCAAAATCCACTATAAATAGAGGTGCAAATCCTCATTTGAATATATCACCAAAGAGTGAATAAATCACCAGGAGAGTGAATATATCACCAAGACAAGAGTGATTGTGTGAGTTTGAGAGTTTTTTTTATGAGTTTTGTAAATACTCGTATAATCTATTTTTGTGAGTAATAGAGGTTATTTTTCTCTCAAATTCGTATTTACCAACGCCCAATTGATCCATATCCCCCAACAAGTGGTATCAGAGCCTTGTTAGAGGTGTTGGTCGAATTTTGTAAGGTGATGATGTCTACAGAAGAGTCAACATCATCTGTCGGAGCCATGATTACGCTTACTGCCACAAATTACACGCTCTGGAGACCTCGGATGGAAGATCTCCTAAGCTGTAAAGATTTGTTTGATCCCATAGAATTGATGGGTAAAAATCCTGATCCCGCCAAGGAGTTAGAGTGGAAGAAATCAAATCGAAAAACTATTGGTCAAATCCGTCAATGGATTGATCATAGTGTCTTCCACCATGTTGCACAAGAAACAGATGCATATACTCTCTGGAAGAAGTTGGAAGACATGTACCAGGCCAAGACCGCTCGGAATAAGGCCTTATTAATGAGGCGCTTAGTCAACAGGAAGCTAAAAAATGAAACTTCAGTTGCCGAGCATACCAGTGAGTTCCAAAACCTGGTCAACCAATTGTCGTCTGTAGAGATGCCACTTAGCGATGAAGTTCAGGCGCTGTTACTACTCAGTTCCCTTCCCGATAGTTGGGAAACGCTGGTTGTATCACTCAGCAACTCAGCCTCTAATGGCAAACTTACCATGTCAATGGTCAAGGATGCCCTTTTTAGTGAAGAGGCAAGGAGAAAGGAGATGGGCACAGATCAGACCCATGCCTTTGTCACAGAGAACCAGGGGAGGCAACAAAAGAGTAGCAAAAGCAAATGGAGAGGCAGAAACAAGAGCAGGGGCAGGTCCACTGATGGCAGAAAACCAACATATAAGTGCCATCATTGTGGAATAGAGGGACATATGAAGAAGAACTGCTACAAATGGAAAGAGGAGCAAGGCCAGAGCAGTTCGCAGCCGAAGAACAAGGGTGGAAAAGCATTAGTTACTATCTCTGGTGATGTAGCTTATTGTTCAACCCAAGATGAGACATGCCTTCACGTCTCACGAGAAGACACGGAATGGGTGGTAGATTCTGCAGCATCCTACCACGTGACTCCATACAAGGAATACTTCACAACATACAAAGCCGGTGACTTTGGAGCTGTGAAAATGGGAAATTCCAGTTCCTCTGGGATTGTCGGAATTGGTAATGTCCAGATAAAGACAAGTTCCGGGAGCACAATCACTTTGAAGGATGTCCGCCATGTGCCAGATCTTCGGCTGAATCTATTGTCAGGAATAGCTCTTGACAAACAGGGCTATGATAGTCACTTCAGTAAAGGCACATGGAAGTTATCAAGAGGTGCTATGACAGTCGCCTGAGGACATATTTGTGGCACACTATGCAAGACTCATGTGAAGATATGCACAGACAGCCTCAACGTTGCAGAAAAAGAGGCTTCACAAAATTTATGGCACCAGAGACTCGGCCACATGAGTGAGAAAGGGTTGTCTACCCTAATAAAGAAGGAGCTTATCAATGTTGACAAGGATGCTGTACTAAATCCTTGCAATCATTGTCTGTTTGGTAAGCAGCATAGAGTCTCGTTTAATTCCTCTTCAACGAGAAGATCAGAGTTACTCAGTCTGGTACACTCTGATGTTTGCGGTCCCTTAGAGGTTGAATCACTCGGCGACAACCGATACTTTCTAACATTCATTGATGATGCTTCTCGAAAGGTGTGGGTGTATTTCTTACGGACGAAGGACCAGGTGTTCGATTACTTCAAACTGTTCCATGTCATGGTAGAACGTGAGACAGGAAAGAAGTTGAAGTGTCTTCGATCCGACAATGGAGGTGAATACTCTTCCAGGCAGTTCAATGCCTATTGCAGATCATATGGCATTCGACATGAGAAGACGGTCCCACGCACCCCTCAACACAACGGTATAGCTGAAAGAATGAACCGAACAATCATGGAACGTGTTCGGAGCATGCTCAGTATGGCTAAGCTGCCAAAGCCATTCTGGGGAGAAGCAGTCAGAGCCGCCTGTTACTTGATCAACCGATCTCCATCAGTACCATTGAATTTTGAAGTTCCGGAGAAACTTTGGTCTGGAAAGGATCCATCATATTCTCACTTGAGAATATTTGGATGTTTGGCGTACGCACATGTATCCAAGGAGCTCAGGCAGAAGCTGGATGCAAGGACCACTCCATGCATATTCATAGGCTATGGAGATGAAGAATTTGGATACAGATTATGGGATCCTAAGGAGAAAAAGGTAATCAGAAATAGGGACGTAGTGTTCCATGAAAGCCAGACAATAGAAGATATTGAAAAGCCCATAATATCTCAGAAACCAAATGTTGCTCCTCAGATGCTAGAGGCAACAGCAGAATCATTCATGAGAAATGAAGATACAGTGCCAGAAGATATTCCAGAAGTAGAAGACAATGAGGAAGAAGACGGTGTTGAGCAGGGGGAGCCACAACCCGCTCTGCCAGATGTTCCAGGACCATCACAAGACTCAAATGATGGTGGATCTCCTCACATTCCAGAAGTTCGTAGATCTGAACGAGGTCGGATTCCATCAAGAAGATATCCAGAATCCGAATACCTTCTACTTACTGAAGATGGAGAACCAGAGAGTTTCCATGAAGCAGTATCTCATAAGGACAAAGAACAGTGGTTGCTCGCAATGCAGGACGAGATGGAATCTCTGCAGAAAAATCAGACTTATGAGATTGTAGAACTTCCAAAAGGGAAGAAGGCACTGAAAAATAAATGGGTGTTCAAGCTGAAGAAAGATGGCAGTGGAAAAGTGGTGAAATACAAAGCACGGTTGGTAGTCAAAGGATTCCAGCAGAAGAAGGGAATTGACTTTGATGAGATTTTTTCACCCGTAGTCAAGATGACTTCAATCAGAGTCATACTTGGATTGGTCGCAAGTATGAACTTGGAGCTTGACCAGATGGATGTGAAGACAGCGTTTCTTCATGGAGATTTAAAAGAAGAAATCTATATGCAGCAGCCTGAAGGTTTTGAGGTTTCAGGAGATAACCTCGTGTGCAAGCTGAAGAAGAGTTTGTACGGTTTGAAGCAGGCACCAAGACAGTGGTACAAGAAGTTTGACTCGTGTATGGTGAGTCAAGGGTACAAGAAAACTACCGCAGATGAATGTGTTTACATTCAGAAATTTTCAGACGGGAATTTCGTTGTTCTTCTACTATATGTAGACGATATTCTGATCGTGGGGAAAGACACAACGAAGATCAATCAGCTGAAGAAGGAACTCTCTAAGTCTTTTGACATGAAAGACTTAGGACCAGCTCAACAAATATTGGGAATGCAGATCACCCGAGACAGGAAGAACCGGAGGTTATGGCTATCTCAGGAGAAGTATATTGAACGAGTGCTTGCACGGTTCAATATGAACAATGCCAAACCAGTTAGCATTCCATTAGCCAACCATTTCAAGCTGAGCAAGAGTTCCTGTCTCTCATCCAAGGAAGAGATTGGGGAGATATCGTCAGTACCATATTCTTCAGCAGTTGGAAGTTTGATGTATGCTATGGTGTGTACAAGGCCCGATATTGCTCACGCAGTGGGAACGGTGAGTCGTTTTCTCTCCAACCCCGGGAAAGAGCATTGGGAGGCAGTAAAGTGGATTCTTAGGTATCTTAAGGGTACAATGAAATTATGTCTTTGTTACGGGGGAGCTGATCCAATCTTGGAAGGCTATACAGATGCAGATATGGCCGGAGATCTTGATAGTAGAAAATCTACTTCAGGATTCATTTACACTTTTGCAGGGGGAGCTGTTTCATGGCAGTCACGACTACAGAAGTGCGTTGCTTTGTCCACAACAGAAGCTGAATACATTGCTGCCGCTGAAGCTGGAAAAGAGATGTTGTGGTTAAAGCGTTATCTCCAAGAAATTGGAATCAAACAAAAGGAGTACAAGGTACATTGTGACAGTCAGAGTGCTTTGGATTTAAGCAAGAACTCCATGTACCATTCCCGTACAAAACATATCGATATTCGCTATCATTGGATACGCGAGGTGATGGATCAACAACTGTTGAGACTAGTGAAGATCCATACGAAGGAGAATCCAGCTGATATGTTAACAAAGATAGTTACTCGAGAGAAGTTGGAGCTATGCAGAGATATAGCAGGGATGTTTATTTCAGATATGGCTGGAGGGGGAGAATTGAAGAAGCCAACTTTGATTTGTCCAGCCAACATCTAGAACATCCTGGAGGGGGAGACTTGAAGAAGCCAACTTGGATTTGTCCAGCCGCCATTGTTAAAGGTTGAAGTTTCCTTGTTCACACTGGCAGAAGAGTCCAACTTGGATTTGTCCAGCCGCCATTGTTAAAGGTTGAAGTTTCCTTGTTCACACTGGCAAGTTTCCTTGTTCACACTCCCAAAATCCACTATAAATAGAGGTGCAAATCCTCATTTGAATATATCACCAAAGAGTGAATAAATCACCAGGAGAGTGAATATATCACCAAGACAAGAGTGATTGTGTGAGTTTGAGAGTTTTTTTTATGAGTTTTGTAAATACTCGTATAATCTATTTTTGTGAGTAATAGAGGTTATTTTTCTCTCAAATTCGTATTTACCAACGCCCAATTGATCCATATCCCCCAACAAGTGGTATCAGAGCCTTGTTAGAGGTGTTGGTCGAATTTTGTAAGGTGATGATGTCTACAGAAGAGTCAACATCATCTGTCGGAGCCATGATTACGCTTACTGCCACAAATTACACGCTCTGGAGACCTCGGATGGAAGATCTCCTAAGCTGTAAAGATTTGTTTGATCCCATAGAATTGATGGGTAAAAATCCTGATCCCGCCAAGGAGTTAGAGTGGAAGAAATCAAATCGAAAAACTATTGGTCAAATCCGTCAATGGATTGATCATAGTGTCTTCCACCATGTTGCACAAGAAACAGATGCATATACTCTCTGGAAGAAGTTGGAAGACATGTACCAGGCCAAGACCGCTCGGAATAAGGCCTTATTAATGAGGCGCTTAGTCAACAGGAAGCTAAAAAATGAAACTTCAGTTGCCGAGCATACCAGTGAGTTCCAAAACCTGGTCAACCAATTGTCGTCTGTAGAGATGCCACTTAGCGATGAAGTTCAGGCGCTGTTACTACTCAGTTCCCTTCCCGATAGTTGGGAAACGCTGGTTGTATCACTCAGCAACTCAGCCTCTAATGGCAAACTTACCATGTCAATGGTCAAGGATGCCCTTTTTAGTGAAGAGGCAAGGAGAAAGGAGATGGGCACAGATCAGACCCATGCCTTTGTCACAGAGAACCAGGGGAGGCAACAAAAGAGTAGCAAAAGCAAATGGAGAGGCAGAAGCAAGAGCAGGGGCAGGTCCACTGATGGCAGAAAACCAACATATAAGTGCCATCATTGTGGAATAGAGGGACATATGAAGAAGAACTGCTACAAATGGAAAGAGGAGCAAGGCCAGAGCAGTTCGCAGCCGAAGAACAAGGGTGGAAAAGCATTAGTTACTATCTCTGGTGATGTAGCTTATTGTTCAACCCAAGATGAGACATGCCTTCACGTCTCACGAGAAGACACGGAATGGGTGGTAGATTCTGCAGCATCCTACCACGTGACTCCATACAAGGAATACTTCACAACATACAAAGCCGGTGACTTTGGAGCTGTGAAAATGGGAAATTCCAGTTCCTCTGGGATTGTCGGAATTGGTGATGTCCAGATAAAGACAAATTCCGGGAGCACAATCACTTTGAAGGATGTCCGCCATGTGCCAGATCTTCGGCTGAATCTATTGTCAGGAATAGCTCTTGACAAACAGGGCTATGATAGTCACTTCAGTAAAGGCACATGGAAGTTATCAAGAGGTGCTATGACAGTCGCCTGAGGACATATTTGTGGCACACTATGCAAGACTCATGTGAAGATATGCACAGACAGCCTCAACGTTGCAGAAAAAGAGGCTTCACAAAATTTATGGCACCAGAGACTCGGCCACATGAGTGAGAAAGGGTTGTCTACCCTAATAAAGAAGGAGCTTATCAATGTTGACAAGGATACTGTACTAAATCCTTGCAATCATTGTCTGTTTGGTAAGCAGCATAGAGTCTCGTTTAATTCCTCTTCAACGAGAAGATCAGAGTTACTCAGTCTGGTACACTCTGATGTTTGCGGTCCCTTAGAGGTTGAATCACTCGGCGACAACCGATACTTTCTAACATTCATTGATGATGCTTCTCGAAAGGTGTGGGTGTATTTCTTACGGACGAAGGACCAGGTGTTCGATTACTTCAAACTGTTCCATGTCATGGTAGAACGTGAGACAGGAAAGAAGTTGAAGTGTCTTCGATCCGACAATGGAGGTGAATACTCTTCCAGGCAGTTCAATGCCTATTGCAGATCATATGGCATTCGACATGAGAAGACGGTCCCACGCACCCCTCAACACAACGGTATAGCTGAAAGAATGAACCGAACAATCATGGAACGTGTTCGGAGCATGCTCAGTATGGCTAAGCTGCCAAAGCCATTCTGGGGAGAAGCAGTCAGAGCCGCCTGTTACTTGATCAACCGATCTCCATCAGTACCATTGAATTTTGAAGTTCCGGAGAAACTTTGGTCTGGAAAGGATCCATCATATTCTCACTTGAGAATATTTGGATGTTTGGCGTACGCACATGTATCCAAGGAGCTCAGGCAGAAGCTGGATGCAAGGACCACTCCATGCATATTCATAGGCTATGGAGATGAAGAATTTGGATACAGATTATGGGATCCTAAGGAGAAAAAGGTAATCAGAAATAGGGACGTAGTGTTCCATGAAAGCCAGACAATAGAAGATATTGAAAAGCCCATAATATCTCAGAAACCAAATGTTGCTCCTCAGATGCTAGAGGCAACAGCAGAATCATTCATGAGAAATGAAGATACAGTGCCAGAAGATATTCCAGAAGTAGAAGACAATGAGGAAGAAGACGGTGTTGAGCAGGGGGAGCCACAACCCGCTCTGCCAGATGTTCCAGGACCATCACAAGACTCAAATGATGGTGGATCTCCTCACATTCCAGAAGTTCGTAGATCTGAACGAGGTCGGATTCCATCAAGAAGATATCCAGAATCCGAATACCTTCTACTTACTGAAGATGGAGAACCAGAGAGTTTCCATGAAGCAGTATCTCATAAGGACAAAGAACAGTGGTTGCTCGCAATGCAGGACGAGATGGAATCTCTGCAGAAAAATCAGACTTATGAGATTGTAGAACTTCCAAAAGGGAAGAAGGCACTGAAAAATAAATGGGTGTTCAAGCTGAAGAAAGATGGCAGTGGAAAAGTGGTGAAATACAAAGCACGGTTGGTAGTCAAAGGATTCCAGCAGAAGAAGGGAATTGACTTTGATGAGATTTTTTCACCCGTAGTCAAGATGACTTCAATCAGAGTCATACTTGGATTGGTCGCAAGTATGAACTTGGAGCTTGACCAGATGGATGTGAAGACAGCGTTTCTTCATGGAGATTTAAAAGAAGAAATCTATATGCAGCAGCCTGAAGGTTTTGAGGTTTCAGGAGATAACCTCGTGTGCAAGCTGAAGAAGAGTTTGTACGGTTTGAAGCAGGCACCAAGACAGTGGTACAAGAAGTTTGACTCGTGTATGGTGAGTCAAGGGTACAAGAAAACTACCGCAGATGAATGTGTTTACATTCAGAAATTTTCAGACGGGAATTTCGTTGTTCTTCTACTATATGTAGACGATATTCTGATCGTGGGGAAAGACACAACGAAGATCAATCAGCTGAAGAAGGAACTCTCTAAGTCTTTTGACATGAAAGACTTAGGACCAGCTCAACAAATATTGGGAATGCAGATCACCCGAGACAGGAAGAACCGGAGGTTATGGCTATCTCAGGAGAAGTATATTGAACGAGTGCTTGCACGGTTCAATATGAACAATGCCAAACCAGTTAGCATTCCATTAGCCAACCATTTCAAGCTGAGCAAGAGTTCCTGTCTCTCATCCAAGGAAGAGATTGGGGAGATATCGTCAGTACCATATTCTTCAGCAGTTGGAAGTTTGATGTATGCTATGGTGTGTACAAGGCCCGATATTGCTCACGCAGTGGGAATGGTGAGTCGTTTTCTCTCCAACCCCGGGAAAGAGCATTGGGAGGCAGTAAAGTGGATTCTTAGGTATCTTAAGGGTACAATGAAATTATGTCTTTGTTACGGGGGAGCTGATCCAATCTTGGAAGGCTATACAGATGCAGATATGGCCGGAGATCTTGATAGTAGAAAATCTACTTCAGGATTCATTTACACTTTTGCAGGGGGAGCTGTTTCATGGCAGTCACGACTACAGAAGTGCGTTGCTTTGTCCACAACAGAAGCTGAATACATTGCTGCCGCTGAAGCTGGAAAAGAGATGTTGTGGTTAAAGCGTTATCTCCAAGAAATTGGAATCAAACAAAAGGAGTACAAGGTACATTGTGACAGTCAGAGTGCTTTGGATTTAAGCAAGAACTCCATGTACCATTCCCGTACAAAACATATCGATATTCGCTATCATTGGATACGCGAGGTGATGGATCAACAACTGTTGAGACTAGTGAAGATCCATACGAAGGAGAATCCAGCTGATATGTTAACAAAGATAGTTACTCGAGAGAAGTTGGAGCTATGCAGAGATATAGCAGGGATGTTTATTTCAGATATGGCTGGAGGGGGAGAATTGAAGAAGCCAACTTTGATTTGTCCAGCCAACATCTAGAACATCCTGGAGGGGGAGACTTGAAGAAGCCAACTTGGATTTGTCCAGCCGCCATTGTTAAAGGTTGAAGTTTCCTTGTTCACACTGGCAGAAGAGTCCAACTTGGATTTGTCCAGCCGCCATTGTTAAAGGTTGAAGTTTCCTTGTTCACACTGGCAAGTTTCCTTGTTCACACTCCCAAAATCCACTATAAATAGAGGTGCAAATCCTCATTTGAATATATCACCAAAGAGTGAATAAATCACCAGGAGAGTGAATATATCACCAAGACAAGAGTGATTGTGTGAGTTTGAGAGTTTTTTTTATGAGTTTTGTAAATACTCGTATAATCTATTTTTGTGAGTAATAGAGGTTATTTTTCTCTCAAATTCGTATTTACCAACGCCCAATTGATCCATATCCCCCAACAAAGATTTGAGGTAAATCATGGCACAATCAATAGAAATAATTAAGCAACAAGAACTAGCATTTGAGAAATTAAGATAACTTGGGCTTGTAGTTAATAACTATTATGATTAACCCCCTGCTTGATTTATGATGGAGCTTTCAAATTAGAAATTGAAGTTAATGCAAACTTAAATTATAGCAGTTTCAGAGAAAATGCATTCCATATAAAACCTAAATCCACATCTAAAGTGATAGATTCTTGTATTTTCATTATTCATTTCACTTCTAAGATAATTCTGCCCACGGGGAGGATTGAAACTACAAATAGAACATAATATACCATAGGAAAAAATGATAATAATTCCATTCAGTGAGCAACAATACTACTATCACCATTTAACAAATTGATAACTGGATCTGGTGAATCTGATATTGGACTTGAAGGTCCGGAGCTCAGAAACAGAACTGATCTGGTAGCCACAAGCTTCTTCCTTTGAGGGCATCTTGGACAGTAGATCCTGCCCAAAAGCAAGGGAAGTCGTCGATAGTATTTACTTGGGGCTGTACCACAATGGAAGGAGAAGACGGTGGAGAAGCTCGTCGGGAAAGACTCTGAGACAGCGAGTTAATTACTCGATGCGATCTGGCATTGATTTGTGAGTCTCTGAGTTGTGCTAATGCTCCCGGATTGAGAAATCTGAGATAGGGCTCAGGTGCGATTAGGGCACAAGTTCTTCGCTTCATAGTTAGAGAGGGAAGCGGGAGGGGGATGCTGTGAAAAATTTAAAGAGAGAATGAGATTAGGGTTAGAGAAATAGGGGATTTTTAATAAGGAGTCGGAGGCGGGAAAGGGAGGGGAGGGAGGGAAGTGGCAGTGCAGACATTTTGAAAGATAGGAAGGCGCAAAAGGTTTTTTTCATTCTACTTGTTTTTGTTTTATTGGCGACTTACTTTTTCTAACTTCTAAAAAGCAGCCACGTGTACTGGGTGGTCCGCAAGGGAAAACAGCCAAATTTATTTTTATCAGGGACAGGCACGAGTTGATCAGTTTATTAATATTAACTTTTTAAAATTATTAACTATTAATTAATTTATTATATTCGATTAAACAGTTTATCAATTTCAATTTTTTAATTTAATTAATCAATATTTTTCGATTAACTATTAATATTTGTAATATAAAATTATATAAAAAATTAAATAAAGTTAAATTTAATTTTAAATGTGTAAAGTAATTTAATATAAAAATTATGAAATAAACATAATTTAGTAACCAAAATTTATATTTTATAAATTAATATATAATATTATAAAATAGATTTGATATTTATTAAAAATTAATATGTTTGATTTTAAGTCAAATAAAATTTTAAATAATATTAAATATTATAACAAAAACTTCAAAATAAAAAAATATATATAATTAAATGCTATTAAGTAAAATATGAACATCAATATATGATAAAAAATAATATATATAAAAGTTAATAGGATATTATATATAAATATTATAATATAATTAAAAAATGATATAATATAAATTTAATTTAAATTATTATAGAAAATTTATAAAAAAATATAAAAAATTAAGGTATAAAAATTAAAATATAGAAACCAATCTAATGCATCATCCGTTAGGGTGGAAGTAAAGGGTTTGTGTTGATTATGAATCGAGCTTACACATCAGATACACGGAAGAAATTAAATGCTTGATTCGTGGTAGTGTTAAACCAGGTAATTATTTGAACAATTGAACACGTCTTATTAGGTTGCCATAAGCAACTGATGTCCAATCTTTGGGCACCTTCAGAGTATCCATACCAAAGGTTGATCGAAGAACATCGCATGCTAAGTAACGATGGAATTGATTTAGGAATTGGTAAAATCAATTCGATTTAGAGAACAGAAGAAAATAGATTTTCTTTAGCGGTTTGTGATTCTAAATCACAGAGTGAAAAGGATTCACCTAATTATGATTTAAGAGGGGTATTTATAGTCCCTTTTGTTCATATTTGTTTTAGCATTAGTAAAAGCCCAGTAATTAGTTAGTTACCACATAGGCCCAAACTCACGTATCTGCCAAGTTCACAAACTCAGCATTTTCGGCCGGTGTTCACAATTCCAGTGCCTCGTAAGTATTTTTCAATTTCCCGCCAACTCAACAATTGGGCTCTAATTGAAATGGGCCTGTGCTAACAAAAATTGGATTTACTGGCCCAAAATTAAACAACCTAATTTTTTTTTGGAAATACGATATTAAGCTAATATTATTACAATAAATAAATATTGTAAAAATATAAAGCACATCATTATTCATAATCATATAATAATTAGTCTTATTTGTCTTGTTGTTAAATATAAAAATATACTGATAAGATATATGTCTTGTTGTTAAATATAAATAAATAAATCTGATAAGAAATATTTCATTGTATGTATAAATGAAGACAGAGAAACGCCAGTGCAGTTGGTGACCAAAGAAAATCCATTATAATAGCAAGCAACCAGTTAGTACATTGAAAAATTGTTCAGATTTGAACCATTAAGAGAAAGTGCGAAAATTTTAGATCTCGCAAATTTATATGTGTCAAACCCATCTTTAAAGAAGAAAAAAAAAATGCATTTGAAGAGCAAACATGCGGACAGTTGCTAGAATATTTTAAATATGTGGTGAACTACTGGTTAATCGGTATTTAAAAATTTAAATCATAATCATTAACAAAAAATGTAAAAATTAAATATCATAATCGCGTCCATCAGATCGGTTTACCGTAAAAATCGATTTGATTTCGAATCGATTTTACAGTTAGCGATATTTTCGAATTTTTCACCCCTAGTTGTTATAGGGTTAAAAAAAATAGTGTGTATTTGTTATTTAAGTATATTTTAAGTAAACTTGGTAATTAAAATATTAAAATAGTATATATTTATTCCTCAATATATTTTTAAGCTAAAATTATTTATGTTATTATATAATAATTGGCTTAAATAGTTAAATTTGTCACTAAAATTAATATAATTGTAGGTAAGTAAATAGGAAAATACATGATAGACTAATTAAAGTCATATAAACTTGTTACATATATATTTTAAATTGATACCATATTTTAACTTTCAAAAAAAATATTAAAATTTCTTATAATCATTTTTTTTTGTTTACATAACTGAAATCTAGTTATTTTGACCATATTAACATCATAAATTTTAACTTTTTTCATGAGTTATAAAAAAGTGCCAATTTATTGTTGGCAATGGACAAATTTATATGGCTTTAATTAACTTATTATGTATTTTTTTATTTACTTATCTAGATTTTTATTATTTTTAATGGCATATTTGAGCTAATTATATAATAACAATTGCAGTTTTGGCTCAAAAATTATTTAAGAGGCAAATGTGTACAATTTCTATATTTTAGGAAAATTCTGGTCCAAAAAATACTGAAAGGATAAATGTAGGGATGAGCAAAAAAAAATCCGAAAAAATGGTTAATCGAAAAACCGATCCAAAATCGAACCGATTTTTAAGGTTAACCAAATCGAAAAAAAATTAAGGTTTTTAAAAATATGAATTTTCAATTTTCGATTCGGTTCCAATCTACGGTTTTAAAAAATTATCAATTTCGATTAACCGACTGATTTACTTTATTTTATATATATATATATATATATATATATATAAACCCTACCTCAAACTAACCCTATTTTTCTATCTACCACTCCTCACGACAGCCGCCGCCCTTCTTTCAGTCCATCAATTTGCCCCTCTTCTTCATGCCGGTGGCCGTTCTACTCCAATCTCCTACCTCTGTCGCTCTTCATACTCCGATCTTTGTGGTATCATTTCTGCTTTTAAAGGTATGTTCTTTGTGATATTTTGGTTGTTTATTCTCCATTAGTTTGTGACGTTTGTCTTTCTCAATGTGTGTGTTTACTTTGCTTCACTGCCTTTATGAAATTCCTGGTTTGGTGGTTTCGTTTTCTTATGCATCTAAATCTAGGAGAAGAATAAAACATCTAAATCTAAATCTCAGTTTTAAATGCACTTCTACTTTACTTATGCATCTAAATCTAAGAGAAGAAACTCTAATTTCTTTTGTTTAATTAGATCATGGGTAAAGGAGAGATGAGTTGTAAAGATTGAATGAAATCAAAATCTGGTAAATTGAGAGGAGGAAGTGAGAAGCGACTGTAAGTAGAGCTTACTCTTTTAATTTCTTGCATAGTCATTAAAGCTACAACCGTGTTCCTAAATATTCCTTTTTCTTCTACTATTATTCCTTTTTTTATTTCTCTTGCTCTTTCTTTTTCATCTATTGGAAACACTGCGTCAATTGTGTTATCACAATCCTTCACAAGCTTCGAAACCAAATCTGTAGTGAAAAATGGTTACTGCAACACTTTCTGTATAAATGGAAGCCTTAATAATCCACCAGTTCTCTTGTCATACTTCTTCAAAATCTTAGCCAATCCTATATATTTAAGAAGAAAATAATTTAGGCATTTTGTTAGGTTAATTTAACAAGTATAATTTAAATGTACCTGTGTAATTCATATTGCTATAGTTCTCTAGGAGCACCATTTCTCCATAAAAATTGACAATGTCTTTTCTAGTCTTGCTCATTTTCTCTTTGTATTTGGCTTCCATTAGGCCCCCATGTAGCAATCACACACTCAATCCTCTACTGTAATTCCTGAACTCGCATATAATGTGCTTTCTATTTTTTTCTTAGCATACATTTTTCTATATTAAGGTTGCGGTTGAGAATTTTTTATGTTGTCCTTGCTTTTGATGCGAGCAGAAAGTTATCCTGATTTTGGTATCTTATTGGTTTTTGGATTTTGCATGTAGTTTTTCTTAATTGGCTGATTTGGATTTGAAACAATTTAAGCAACTTGTTTTTTCAGTGTTAGGATTCGAAATATCTAAAACTGAAGCCTATCTTACTATAACCTGGAACGATTTTCAATTCGTTTGGGGAAAACATTTTCCTATATGGATATAGTGTAATTCAAATGCATAGTCTTTGAGTTCATTATTGTAATGCTCTCCATTACTTAAATACCTTATATAATTTCTTTATTTCTTCTAATGTCCTTATGATGTCTAGTTAAATTATTAAAAATTTTAGTGGCATAACGTTTAAAAATTTAAAAACCCCAAACCTGCAAAAGTCTAAATACACTTCCTATTTCAATCCTCCTTACTCCCAAACGCCGTTCAATCAAATCAACACTTCTAAATTCATCAATCACCTACATTCGTCATACATCATCACATCTCAAATAGTAAGCATATAGAATTTAATTTACATAACCGTAACTTAATTTCAATTCACTTTACATAATAATTTACAAGTCTTAATTGTTTTACATAACAAAAATATACAACAAAAATTCTTAGGTACATGCCACAACTTCTGCTTTCTTACTGTAAGTCTCGTTGTACCTGTCCCTATGCGCAGTCAAAATAAAACTACACACTGAGCAACATAGTCGCTCAGTATTGGATGCAATTATATAAAATTTCAATAACTAAATATTATTAATTAATTTAACTCAAATTATTATTTTATTCTTAACAAATGCGGTTTAATCAATTTACTTAATTTCTTTTTCTCGCTCCATTATTTAGTTTGAATTATTATAATAACAAATTTTCTTATTTTATTTTAACTATTTAATAACTTTATAAAATTCGCAATTAAGTCCCTAAGTTGACCTTTTTCTTCAATTTGACTTCAAATTTGACTCATTTGACCTTGTTTGACTTTTATTTAATTTCCAATGTATAAATTACATTTCAATCCTTCAAATTCCTCAAGGATGGCAAATTTTCAATTTAGTTCCTAAACTTTTAACTAATTATGATTTTACCCTTTTTTCCTTTATTTAGCCATTTTAACTTCCTTATTCACTCTTTTTGTTTCAAATTACCATTCTACCCTCGCTTAATTGCATTATTACTAATTTACCCTTAATTATCATATTGATCTCATTTTTCATATTATTTATTTCATGTTTATTAATATGGCATAAACTTCATCATAATTACTCTTTTATTCCAGTTTTTATGCCAAATTATCCTTTTGCCCCTAGGTGACACCAGTGGAGAATCACAAACTGGATAAACAGGATGTAAATACTATCTACCGGAGGGATCCCACCACTAGGTACGATACCAAAACCCTAGTACTGATGCATATAATACGCCGGCTATTCTGTCTTATATCTCATGGTCATTTTTGATAACAAATATCCCATATACTCATGGTATCCTACAGAATAAATTTCTATGGCTAGCCATACTATCCAAGAGCTAAAATTACCCACTGTACACTAAGGGCATCATTAAATTTTATCTTTTCTTACTTTTCTATATTATTATTTATTCTTATTACTTTATTTTAATCACATTATGCTCTCAAAATTATTCAAATAAGCTCATTAATTGCACATTCATCACATGAAAGCTTTATATCACAAGAATTTAACCAAAACATATTATTTTAATTAGAGTTGCTATTTGGTCATCAAAGAATTTCCCACTTAAAATTTGTTCTTTGTTCCAAATTAATACCATACATTATTTTATGTCCATTTTAAGTCATTATACAGTGGTAAATGATAGTTACACATAAAAATTTACAAGTTTCACCAACTTTTTACATTATGTAACTATGACATAATGTTTCCTAATAATAATTTTTCATTTCATTTAACATGTTTTCATTTATCATATATTAAATTGAATAAATAACACCAATTACCCAAATTTCAACTAACTTACATTAAGGTACCTTTAGTACCCTAATTCGGCCACTAAGTTAATTACCACTTAATGTTTGATTTCTCTATTTATTTAAGTCTCTAATTACTTATTTTAGCATATTATCAATTAATATCAAATTAATTCACTATCTCAAGCCCTATTACATAGTTACATAATAGAAAAATTAGGGAACATTCAAGTAAATTAGTGAAATTAAAGGTAATTTGCATCCACTAACCTCCAAATTGCTGGAAAAAAGTTGATTACACCTTCTCATTTCCTTTATCCTTGTAAACTTGCCTTTCCTCCTCTTTTTCTTCTATTGGCTAAAAATTACAAAGGAAGATTCATGAGTTTTTGCTACAATATTAAGCTATTTAAAGCTATAAATACACTCTCCTAATCAATATCTACATGCACATATAAAATCTCCCACATATCTCATTTAATTCTCACAAAATCATAAAATTTCTCTTACTTTCTCTTACCTTTAATCTTAAAGTTCTTTGCCTCCTTTTAATACCAGCTACTTACTAAGTTAAAGAGGGATAAATTTTGAATCTAGAGTAAATTTTTGGGATGTAAATTCAAAGAGAGGAAGCTTGAGTGAATGAAAAATGAAAGAAGGATATGGAGAAGAGTGTCTCGTCTTTGCTAAGGAAAATGGGTGAATATGTTGGAATTTTATGGTGATTTCTAGATATTTTTTCCCTCTTATATAGTGCTTTAAATTTACCAAAGGAGAGGCCAAGATTCATCTTGCAACTATTGAATCTAATGGCTCTAAATAATGCCACATGTCACTCATTCAAGCATGCACACACTCCCTACTATCCTAAGCTTGGACACACATGATCACAGCCTCATAATAATGACCTTCATGGATTTTCATGGTCAGATTCATGGTTTTGACCTATCTTAGATTCATGGTTTTGACCTCTTTTCATCTCAAAAATTGAACTTTTGATCTGGAAGTCAGAATGCTCTGAAATTTTTTCCAGAGTTTTATAATATATTTAATAATATATAATAAAACCTTTAGCTCATTCCAACTTCATTTCAATATACTTTTAGTTTTGGTGGCTTGTGTAGCCCGTCCAAGATAAAAAATTATAAATTTGTCAGAATTGCTATTTTCTAGTTTCCTGAGTGTCACTACACTACTTATGACATGTATATAAAATATGAAGTCAATTAGAGATCTCTAGGGTCTCCAAAATATTCAATCAAAATTCTAGTCGAACCTACGCCGACTCAGAAAATTTTTCTTCATTTCCCCTTTTGGAGGCCCATTTGACCTCAATTTTCACTCGAATTGTACCACTATACTCCATTTAATATGTACTTTTATATTAAACTCATACTGCCCATCTAGTCACCAATCCTCGGGTTTCTCGGTTTGACACGATTAACGGTATATTCTTTTTAAATTTCCTATTCTAATAAACTCTATTTACTCCAAAAATTCAATCTAAGTTAACTATTCACACTCTACACATGTCATGCATGAAAATTGCAAACACTTGGAGGCATTACAATTATAATCTACATAAATTAGTAGGGTAGAGCCTGATTTATGTTATTTTTCATTGATTATAATGATGTTAGGTCATTAAGAAGAATTACTTGAGCCTTTTAGATTGGATTTTGGATTGTTGTTTGCTAGATTTTTCGCTTGATTCCACCGTGAAAATCTTCTCTTCTAATAAGTTTCTCATTTATTCTTACAAATCTTACTTTTAATAACCATTTGCATATATATATATATATATCTTGACGACATTGTTTTATGTTGATAGAGTTGATTTATAATTGGAAAATGGATTAAGCTATATTGTTTTATGGTGATGATATGACTTTCTGTTAACAAGAGATATTTTTGGATTATGACTTAGTTAAACGGTTCAGAAGGGATGATTGGGGAGCTTTTATTTATTTATTTTTATATTTATCATTAATAAGAATAGTGCACAATTTTTTGCTAATGGACCGGTTAACAAGTCCATGCTCATCCCTAGATAAATGTGTATGATCTTTAAAACTTTGCTGGCAAATTTAACCCTTATTCTAATTTTAAAAAGAAATAGGCATATTAATTTGATTATTATATTAGTTGTGATTATTTAGATTAAATATTTAAGAAAAAACAAACTTACTTTTATGTTTATTTTGGATGAAATTTATTTTATTTTATTTTATTTAGGATGAAATTAAAGAGATTATATTTTCATTAGTTAATTTTCATGTTTGGGCTATAAATTTAAATTTTAAAGTTATTTTTCAATTAATTTAAAGTTTGGAATGTAATTCAATTTAATATTTATTAAAAAATTATAATATATATTTTTGGGTTTGAAATTCGAATAACCTAATTTAAAAATTTTTGGATTATTTGGATCGGAATTTGGATTATTTGAAATTTTTCTTAAATTTTGAATTCGAATTGATAAATGATCATTGCTGCTATTATTAACAATTATAAAAGGATTATTTTTGGATGATTAAATCTTTTTATTATATCTTTTTATTGTCAACCATCAGATCCCTCCAATTTAAAATTTTTGGATGATTAAAAATAACCCTCAATCGTTTCATCTAATTTTTAAATTTAAATCCTAAGTACCTAACCTATAATTTTAACAATTTGACCCAGCCCTAACATTATTGCTGCATATCAATTAGACTCCTCAATCTAATTCCCGCCAATAGTTATTGGCAGCATTGATATGTCACTAAATTTGGGACCCACTCATGTCAACCTACTTAGCTAGCAAAATTTTGCCTAGGCTATATAATATGTAGAAATCAACAATAACAATAAAAGTACCCAATTTCACATTAATATGGCTTAACAATAACATTGAACCTGTAAGAAAATTATGCTCATAACAAAATCATTCACATTAAATTATTAAAAATATTTTTACAACATATATGCAATTTGCCCAAATAATATCCACAATGTTGGTCCCCATTAAAGTTGTCAAAGTGAACAAAATACTATATGCATAAGCTTGTAATAACAAAATCAATTCGAAATTTTAGTTAACTTATCCAATGGACTCTGTATGATTTTTAATTTTTACATTTTAGGTTTTTTGTTACGGTTTCAATATATATATATATATATATATATATATATATATATATATATTGTAACTCCCCTAAATTTTCATTTTTCATGCATGAAATATTGTAGAGTATGAACAGTTATCCTAGATCAGATTTTAGGGTGATTGGAGTTGACTGGGATAGAAAATTTTGAAGAAAGTGCACCGTTAAATGTGCCTGAGCGAGGACACTCGAGGAAGGGGGATCCGTGGGCAATGTGGGTTTAATATCAAATATGAAAGTACATGTTAAGTGGAGTTTAGTGGTACAATTTGAGTGAAAATTAAGGTCAAATAAACCTTCAAAAGGGCAAAAGAAGAAAAATTTTTCGGTTCGGCGTAGGTTTGACTAAGATATCGAATAACTATTTGTAGACCTTAGAGACTTCTAATTGACTTTAAATTTCATATACATGCTATTTATAGTGTAGTGACACTCGAAAAACTAAAAATTAGTAATTCTGGTAATTCTAAAAATTTGGATTTCGAACTAGCCGCATAGACCGTCGAAGCTAAAAGTATATCGAAACGATATTAGAATGGGCTAAAATTTTACCACATATTTTATAATATATAGTGACACTTAGGGAAAAATTTTAGGAAATTCTGACATCGGGATCAAAAATTCATTTTTTGGGGGGCAAAATCGAGATCAGGTCATTTAGAAGGACAAATATGAGAATTTGACTATGAAATTTTATATGAGTGACTAACTTGGTATGGTGATTAAGTGTGTGAGCTCAGGGTAATAGGATAAGCCTAAGTGCCTAATTGAGTGACAATTGGCCAATTTTAATGCCATTAGATTTAATAGTTACAAGATCCATTTTAGCCTCTCTTTTAGTACACTTAAAACATCATATATAAGGAGTCAAATATCTGAAATCTCTAGAAAAATTGAATAGGATCTTCTTTCTTATGAGAATTCGAACCTAGCTCTTCCTCTGTCTCTCTTCCATTTTCCTTCCTTCTAAGCTTTCTCTCTCCATATTTCTAGCTCAAATCATACCCTTATACTCAAAATTTCTTGGTCTTTCATATAGGAAAGGATTTGTAGCAAGGGAAGGCCAAGAAACATAAGTATTGAGGTAAAACTCCTAAGATATACTTTTATAGTTTTATGAGTTTGAGCTAGGATTTAAGAGAGATATTATACTAGCATATAAAGTAGAGTTAGAGGATTATAGTAGTGTGTTTAAATTTCTTTAATTGATGAGTTAAATTACTGATTTTCTTCCTTTCATTTTCGGCCAAAAGAAGAACAAAATGAGAAAGGCCAATCTAAAGGAGGGAAAGGCAAAGACAAAGTGGAATAGGTGATAAGGAAGCTAAAATAAGGTCAGTGGATACAATTTACATTTAATTTCAATTATTTCTATGAATTTTCCTTGAATTCTCTGTTATGTAACTATATGAACAAGTGTGAATGGATGAATTAATTTAATATAACTTGATATTATGATAAAATTAACTAGTATAAACTTATTTTAGTGAAGAATAATTTAAAAGTGGGAACTCTAGTGATGGCCGAATGGTATTCCTTAAGTAATTACTATGTAATTCAATATATGATTATATTTAGACAATATAAGGCATGAGAAAGGTAGCATACTTGATGAAAATGAAAAATGACAAGTGTATGTGAATATGTATACAAGTACATAAGATGGAAGTTTGTGACACTTGGGTATTTGTGTGCAAACCAATCATATTTTGATATAATGATGTTTAAATGAATGTAGAAACTTGTATAACATAAAAAGGAAGAATAAAAAGTTATGTATGTGATGAATGCTTAAGTGACCGAATGTTCTGTGTATGCAAAATTGCTTGATTAGGTGTTATGGCAACATTATGCGTATTTTCGAGAAATTTGCAATTAATAAGCTTAAAAGAGTGAGAACTTAATTCTGAGCATGCTAACATAAAGCAACTATTGTGTATGGTGGTATAAAAATAATAATAAGTATGGAAATATAATAAAATATTATGTCCTTAGTGTTAGTGGGTGATCGAGGACCTTAAGATAGTATGGCTAGCCATAGGGGCACTTACCCCGCAGTATTCTATCTCTGTATTATCATTTTCTATTATTATTTTGGAAAAATAGTGATTATTTTGTTAGCCAGCACACTTTCGGTGATTGAATTTGCTTATTCGCTTATCTGGTTCATGATTTTTTTGCTATCAATAACTAGGGGTAAAATGGAAATTTTGTATAAAAATGTGTAAAAAGGAGAGTTTTGGCTTTAGAGATGTTGAAAATGTGAACAAAAATGATTTAAGATGAAAAGTGAAGTATATATGCTTAATAAGGGTAAAATTATAATTTTGCATCAAATAAAGGGCAAAATGGTCAATTGACGGTGAAAATATAGTTAAAATGAATAAAATAATCCATTTAACTAAAAAGGGCAAAATTGTTAATAAGAAGAAGTTATAGGGACAAAACTAAAATTTTTCAATTAAGGAAAATTTTTAGGGACTAAATGGTAATTTATGCAATTAATGTTAAATTGGAGTTGTAAGAAATTAACTGGGTTGAAATCGGAGTTAAAATGAGTAAAAATAGAAAAAGTCAACCAAAAATCAAAGTCGATCAACATATTAGAAAAAAATCAACTATAGGGATAAAATGGTAAATTTCATCCGAACTGAGAAATTATTGAAATTAAATAAGAGAAAAAATTTTTAAGACAATTTAATTAGCAAATTGACATAAAAAGGAATAAATTAGGAATTTATTTTGTTGTAAGAGTTTAATAAAACAATAATGATTTAATTGAATTAAGTTAGTTGAAATTCTATGTAAATTTATCCACCACTAAGCAACTAGATTTGCTTAGCGTGTAGTTTAATAACTGCGTACAGGGACAGGTGCAACGGGATGAGTACTTGAAAAATTGTATGGCATGTACTTGGAAGATCCTGTTTTTGAAATTTTGTTATGTAATTATATGTAAATCATTATGACAAGGATGAGAATTATTGGCATGTAATATTAATTTATTTTTGGAAGTTTGATGTGAATGGATGCAGGGTGAATCATAAGTGAATTTGATTGCTTGTGGATATGTATAATGAACTGAGATTATAGAAGTGCTGTGAATTGTTGAATGAAGTTTGGGAGTAGGAGGAATATTATTGGGAGTGCAAACTTATTTTTTTTATAGGTTTGGGAACTAAGAAAATTAAGCCGTTATATTGCTGATTTTTCAATAACTAGATAATAATATAAGAATAATAGAATTAATTAAGGAACAATTTTGATTGTGAATTGACATAGAGGGTGTTACATTTTAATGGTATCAGAGTGTGATTTAGGCGGTCCTAAGATCGAAGTTAGTAGGTATCAAATTGAGTGGAGAAGGATGAATGAATTTATGAATTGTGTACATGCCATATTATTGTGATATAAAATGCTAGAATTTCAACCTTACCTATCCCTTGTACATTTCAGTATTGATTATGGCTTCCGACGGATTGTCAAGCTAGCGAGTGAAGCTGAGAGTGAGGCTTCTGCGAGCCTAGAAACACATAAGTCTATACCGAGCACTAGATCACAATAGCCCTCTCAGCCCACTCTTACTCCTGCACCGGTGGCACAAACTTTTTGACCCCCTACACCAGCAGATGTGATACGGATGATGGTAGAGTTGTTTCAGAGATTCTAACCTCAGCAGCAGGCACCTCCCCAGCCATCCAGGAGACCAATATTAGAGCAGTTGAATAGATTGGGTGCGGAGGAATTTTATGGCCGAGAGCCGATCAAAGCCATACAGGCAGAAGAGTGGTTGATAAAGATGGAAAGAATATTTGAGATTACTCATAGCCCATCAAAGGAGAAACTCGAGGGAGCAGTGGCTTTATTCCAGAGACTAGCATACATTTGGGGACACAATTAGATGCCAGAGCCAATCGGAACAAGTTACCTGGGATTACTTTTATGATCAGTTCAGAGATAAGTATATGGGCAGGAAATATTTGAGATCCATGAAGGCGGCCTTTTGATGACTATGCTAGGGTAGTTGGTTGGTACAGAAGTATGACAGAGAATTTGAGAGATTCAGTTACTACATGAAAGATTACAAGTTTCCTCCAGCAAAAATGTGCCAGCTGTTTGAGAGAGGCCTCCATAACAACTTGAGAAAGATCTTAGCTTTGAAAGAGCACACCAACAGGAAAGAGTTAGTGGATGCCGCTATCAGAATGGAAACTATCCAGCAGGAAAAAATGAGCAGAAAGGCTAGATTCCAGCAAAGGAGAAGACCAACCTCAAGGGCATCGGGCAATATATCTAGTAAAAAGGCCAGGGGTTTCGGTTCCATTGCAGCTCCTCCTCCAGGATTCCTTAGCTACTCTTGCACCTTCTTAGCATACTATGGCTCGAGCACCCTCCTCTGTAGCATCAGTGGGTAATACCCCTTAAGGCCAGGGCATCAGTAGATTGAAGATACTAGTTTATGAGCATTGCAGGCACCGACATTTAGGTAATTGTTGGAGATTGACAGGGGCATGTTTTAGATGTGGATCCCAAGAGATTTTGGTAAAATATTTCCCCAGAGTACAGACACAGGTCACTACACCAACTACACAGACTCTTGTAGGTACGCAGAGTATTCCTTTAGCCCGAGGCAGAGGCAAAGGCGGACTGAGTGGGGCTATATCAGGTAGAGGCAGTGTTCCAACTATAGATAGGCCGCCTTTGGCTAGGACTTATGCTGTCAGAGCCTGGGAGGATCAGGACGTGTTGGATGTTATTATAGGTAAGTTTTACCTATTTGGTAATTCTGTTTGTGCATTGATAGATCCCGGGTCCACACACTCCTATTTGAGCACTAGAATTGCACAGGGAAAGGGGTTAGAACAAGCACAGTTAGATCAGGACATCCTAGTGAGCAACCCCTTAGGTCATAGTGTGGTTGTCCTTGTATACAGACACAATAGGCCACCTTTCCTGCAAGTATGATCTAACTTTCATTCCACGAGTTTGATGTCATCTTAGAGATGAATTGGCTTTATAAACACTGAGCAATTGTTGATTGTTGCCTAAAAATAATTGTTTTGAACACTTCAGAAGATCAAGAGATTGTGGTGGTAGGAGAACGATCTGATTTCCTATCCAATGTCATTTTAGCCACTACAGCACATAGGTGTATTAGAAAAGGGTGTGTGGCTTATTTGGCTTTTGTCACAAAATTCGAGGCCCAGAAACTACAAGTTAGTAATGTGCCTACAGTCAAGACTTCCCTGATATTTTTCCTGATGAGGTACTAGGATTAACCCCAACAAAGGAAGTTGAATTCGGTATTGATGTACTACCCGGCACAACACCCATTGCCATAGCCCTTTATCGCATGGCACCAGCCGAGTTGAAAGAATTAAAGATCCAGTTGCAGGAACTGTTAGAAAAAGGCTTCATCCGCTTGAGTATTTCTCCTTATGGAGCCCTAGTATTATTTGTGAAGAAGAAAGACGGATGTCTACGACTATGCATCGACTACAGACGATTGAACAAAGTTACTATCAAGAATAAATATCCTTTTACCTAGAATTGGTGATTTGTTTGACCAACTGAAGGGTGCCAGCATGTTTTCCATGATAGACTTGAGATCTGGCTACTACCAACTAGGAGTAAAAGAAGCAGACATTCCAAAGACTATTTTTCGCACAAGATATGGGCATTATGAGTTTGTGGTGATACCTTTTGGCCTTACTAATGCACCAGTTGCTTTTATGGATTTAATGAATCGCATCTTTCACCCTTAACTGATCAATTTGTAGTGGTGTTCATTGATGATATCCTGGTTTATTCTAAGACACCAGAGTAGCACGACTAGTACCTAAAAATTGTATTACAGACCCTAAAGGATAAATAATTGTACGCCAAATTCAGCAAATGTGAGTTTTGGTTAAATAAATTTGCCTTTCTTGGCCATGTGATATCAACGAAGGGTATTAAAGTAGATCCTAAAAAGATTAAAGTTGTTCTCGACTAGAAGCCACCTAAAAATGTTGCAGAAGTTCAAAGCTTCCTCAGCTTAGTTGGATACTACAGATGGTTAGTTAAAGGGTTTTCCATGATAGCTTCCCCTCTTACCAAACTGCTATAGAAGAATGCTATATTTGAGTGGATGGAGAAATGTTGGCAAAACTTTGAGAAGCTGAAGAGTATGTTAACTGAGGCTCTTGTTCTCACTCAACCTGTTTCAGGTAAACATTATACTATTATAGTGATGCTTCCAAGAATGGGTTGGGGTGTGTACTCATGCAGGAAGGGAAAGTGGTGGGATATGCATCTAGACAACTAAAGCCACATTAAAGAAACTACCCTACACATGATCTGGAGCTACCAGCTATTGTATTTGCTCTGAAGATATGGAGACATTATCTTTATAGGGAGATGTGATATATTTACACAGATCATAAAAGAATAAAGTATTTGCCTACACAAAAAGAGCTCAACTTGTGATAGAGGCGATGATTAGAACTTATCAAGGACTATGACTGCTTGTTGACTATTATCCTGGCAAAGCAAATATGGTAGTTGATGTACTAAGCAGAAAGTACTTGATGGCCTTGCAGGCAATGAAGGTGAAACTGAATATGGCACAAGATGGAGCACTAGGGGCTGAAATACAGATAGAACTAGATTGACTTCAACAAATAAAAGCTGCCCAGAGGCAAGATGATAGGTTAGCCTCCATTATCTCCACCTACAAGTGCAAGCAGCTAAAAGCATCAAGTTCTCGCTTAGTCATGATAACTACCTGTATTATAAGGGTAGGATATGTGTACCTGATGATGTACATTTGAAGAAGAAGATTCCGACAGAAGCCTACAGTAGTCCTTATGCTATGCATCCTGATAGTAATAAAATGTACCAAGAATTGAAGAAATCCTACTGGTGGCCGGGGATAAGGAAAGAAATAGCAGATTTTGTGACTAAAGGCCTAATTTGCCAATAAGTTAAGGCTAAGCATTAGGTGCCTTCAGGGTTATTACATCCTATCACGATACCTGAATGGAAATGGGAATGGATCACTATAGACTTTATTTCTGGGTTACCCCTTACCAAAAGGCAGCATGATTCTATCTGGGTGATTGTAGACAGAATGACTAAGTTGGCTCATTTCCTTCCAATGAGATTAGATTTTTCCTTAACTAGATTTGCAGATATTTATGTGAATGAGATTGTGTGGCTTCATGGCATCCCTTGTCTGTAATTTTTGACCAAGATCCATGATTCAATTCCAAATTTTGGCAGAAAATTCAAGAAGCATTGGGAACCCACTTGGACTACAACACAGCTTTCCATCCTCTGACAGATGGCCAATCAGAGCGGGTGATATAGATATTGAAAGATATGTTACGATGTCGTGTGTTAGATTTTAGAGGCAGTTGGGAAAGATATCTCCAATTGGTTGAGTTTGCCTACAACAATAATTATCAGTCTAGCATTAAAATGGCTCCATATGAAGCATTATATGGAAGGAAATGCAGAATGCCTTTATGTTGGGTAGAGTTAAGTGAAAGTAAGCTAGTGGGCCTGATTTGATTAAAGAAACTGAAGAAAAAGTAAAGCTGATTCGAGACAAATTAAAAGCTACCATCGACTGATAGAAGTCTTATGCAGATTTGAAAAGGAAAGATATAGAGTTTAATGTGGGAGATAAAGTATTTCTAAAAGTCTCACCATGGCAAAAAGTGCTCCGATTCGGCAAGAAAGGTAAACTTAGTCCCAGATTCATTAGACCTTACTAGATAATCCAGCATGTGGGACTAGTGGCATACCGGTTGAAGTTACCTTTGGAATTGCAAAGGATCCATGATGTGTTCCATGTCTCTATGTTAAGAAGATATCATTCGGATCCTTCTCATGTTATCACTTTAGAAGACATACAACTGAGACTTGACCTATCCTATGTTGAAGAACCAGTGAAAATTTTAGCATGGGAGGTCAGACAACTTCGAAACAAGCAGATTTCGTTGGTCAAAGTATTATGGACATGCCACAATGTGGAAGAAGCCACATGGAAATCGAAAGATATGATGAGACAGCAATATCCCCACCTTTTCAATCTAGGTAAATTTCGAGGATGGAATTTTTATTTAGAGGGAGAGTACTGTAATGCCCAAAAATTTGTATTTTTCATGCATGACATGTCAGAGTGTGAATAGTTACCCTAGGTCAGATTTTAGAGTGATTAGAGTTGATTGGATGGAAAATTTTGAAGAGAGTGCACTGTTAAATATGTTAGAGCTAGGAAACTTGAGGAAGGGGGATACGGCGAGCAATGTGGTTTAATATCAAATACAAAAGTACATGTTAAGTGGAGTCTAATGGTACAATTTGAGGCCAAATAGACCTCCAAAAGGGAAAAAGAAGAAAAATTTCACGGTTCTGTATATGTTTGACTAAGACTTCGACTAACTATTTAGAGATCTTAGAGACCTCCGATTGACTTTAAATTCCATATACATGCTATATATAGGGTAGTGATTCCTGGGGAATATAAAAATAGCAATTTCGGTAATTCTAAAAATTTGGATTTTGGACTAGTTACAAAGGCCATTAAAGCTAAAACTATATCGAAATGATGTCGGAATGGGTTGAAAATTTATCAAATATTTTATAATATATATTGACACACGGGGCAAAATTTCAGGGCAATCCAACATTGGGATCAAAAATTCATATTTCAGGATGTAAAACCGAGATCGAGTCATTTGGAGGGTCAAATCCGAGAATTTGACCATGAAATTTTATATGATTTTATAACTTGGTGTGGTGATTAAGTGTATGTGAGCTCAGGGTAATATAATAAGCCTAAGTGCCTAAGTGAGTGATAAGTGACCAATTTTAATGCCATTAGATTTAATAGTTACAAGATGATCTTGGCCTCTCCTTTGGTGGACTTAAAGCATGAATATAAGGAGCCAAATATCTGAAACTCTCTAGAAAAATCGACTAGCATCTCCTTCTTTCTTATGAGAATTCGAACCTAGCTCTTCCTTTCTCTTTCCTCCATTTTCCTTCCTTCTAAGCTTTCTCTCTCCATATTTCCAGCTCAAATCATACCCTTATACTCAGAATTTCCTGTTCTTTCACATAGGAAAGGGTTTGTAGCAAGGGAAGGCCAAGAAACATAACTATTGAGGTAAAATTCCTAAGATATACTTTTGTAGTTTTATGAGTTTGAACTAGGATTTAAGAGAGATATTATACCAGCATGTAGAGTAGGGTTAGGAGATTATAGTTGTGTGTTTAAATTACTTTAATTGATGAGTTAAATTAATGATTTACTTCCTTCCATTTTCGTCCAAAAGAAGAACAAAAGGAGGAAGGCCAATCTAAAGGAGCGAAAGGCAAAGACAGGGTGGAATAGGTGACAAGGAAGCTAAAATAAGGTCAGTGGATACAATTTGCATTTAATTTCAATTATTTCCATGAATTTTCCTTGAATTCTCTATTATGTAACTATATGAACAAGTGTTAATGGATGAATTAATTTAATATAACTTGATATTATGATAAAATTAACTAGTATGAACTTATTTTAGAGAAGAAAACAATTGAAAAGTGGGAACTCTAGTGATGGCCAAATGGCATTCCTTAAGTAATTACTATATAATTCAATATTAAATGCAATATTTGATTATATTTAGACAATTACGGCATGAGAAAGGTAGTTGACTTGATGAAAATGAAAAATGACAAGTGTATGTGAATATGTATACAAGTACATATGATGGAAGTTTGTGATACTTGAGTATTTTTTTGCAAAACAAGCATATTTTGATATAATGATGTTTAAATGAATTTAGAAACTTGTATAACATAAAAAGGAATAATAAAAAGTTATGTATGTGATAAATGCTTAAGTGGCCGAATGGCCTGTGTATGCATAATTGCTTGATTTGGCAATATTATGGCCACGTTATGCGTATTTTCGAGAAATTTGCAATTAATAAGCTTAACGGAGTGATAACTTAGTTATAAGCATGCTAATGTTGGAATTTATCGGTTACATGCATCTCATACATAAGCGAAATTTAAAATTTTTAACCAATATTACTGATCTTGCCATGAATGTACAATATTCATATTAATGAGAATAAGAAAAATCACCTTTGATTTTTGTTGTACAGTTGACTTTTCTTCGTATCGGGTTGTCGCAAACCACAGTATCCAAAATCGAACACCAACAATGAGTAATCCACACTAGAGAATGATAGAATGAACGAACAATTGGGAGAGAACAAGGGCTGGCCAAAAATCCCTTGAGCTAGCAAAGGGAGGTGGCGGCTAGGGTAGAAAGAAAAGAGAAGAAACTTTTCTTAAGTGTTTTCTCACTTAACCCTAATTCTTAATTATTTGTATTTTTATAGTTAGGTTAAAAATCCAACTTCATAATGAGATTGGGCTCTTTAAAATTGCTGGAGAATTATTAATTGGGCTTCTGGAATTATTTATAATTATTTGGGCTCAATTAAATCCAATTTAAGCCCTTTCACAAAAGACTATGCACAAAACCCGCAAATTAGGCCCTTTGTACATATACTTGGATTTAATTACCCAAAGTAATTCCAAATCCAACCAAATTAAATATGTAGGCTCCAAAACACTTATGTAACATATTTAATTTGGTCCAAGAAATAGGCCTCTAAGGCCTTCTGTTTGGAGTTGGCGTGTGGCCCTTCTTCTAGAGGGCTTCTGTGCCAACTTCATTTCTCTGGCCCTTTATAATTCCTCCAATGAACCTATTAATTATTATATCAACCCTATAACACTTATAGTTCAATAATAATCAATTATAAAATACGTTATTTCAATTAGGTCCAATTTTACATAACATTTCTCAAAAGTTTTGATTATCTTCCATAATCACAGTTATGAGAACCACTGCTTGAACCATTCAAGAAGCATAACATGTGCTAGTCTATATGAATTAACAATGTCCGGTCTTGTTAATTCTATGACTAGGGATATTTAGATATCAACACATTTGCATGCAATAGACATCTCATATCATGAACACTTTCATGATTTCCTACATACTGTGTTTATAATATCTAGGACTTCATTTATTAATTTAAGATTTACAAACTCATGTATTTAAACATAGCATTAATAAATGAATGATGCCTTTTATTAACAATATAAATTCATACATATGAAAAATATCCCTATTAAATAGGCTCTAGGGCATACTCTCTAAAAATCTCCCACTTGCACTAGAGTCAATCACTCATACGTCTCAGACCCATGCCATTTATATGGTGATCATGCTTAATCTGGGAAAGTGCTTTAGTGAGGGGATCCACCACATTGTCATCTGTGGGAACCCTTTCTATTTTCACATCATTTCTAGCTACTATTTCCCTTATGAGATGGTAGCGTCTGAGAACATGCTTGGATCGCTGATGAGACCATGTTCCTTTGCTTTTACAATGGCTCCATTGTTGTCACATTACAAAGGAATCGGATCAACAATGCTAGGCACCACTCCTAGTTCAATTATGAACTTTTTGATCCAGACTGCTTCTTTGGCTGCTTTCAAAGTAGCAATGTACTCAGCTTCTATCGTGGAATTAGCAGTTGTTTCTTGTTTGGAACTCTTCCAACTAACTGCTCCACCTCCCATTATAAACACATAACCAGATTGAGATTTACAATCATCTTTGTTAGATTGGAAGCTGACATCTGTATACCCATTTACTTCCAAACTTCCCTCTCCATATACCAAGAATATATCCTTAGTCCTTCTTAAGTACTTAAGGATATTCTTGACAGCTGCCCAGTGTTCCTCTCCAAAATTAGATTGGAATCTACTTGTGACACTCAAAGCAAATGCTACATCTAAACGTGTACATAACATAGCATACATGATAGAACCAATTGCAGATGCATATGGTATTCTATTCATGCTCTCTCTATCCTCTAGTGTCTGCGGACACATAGACTTAGAAAGGTCTTTCCCATTCACCATGGGTATAAACCCTTTCTTAGAGAGATCCATATTAAACCTCTTTAATAATTTATCTATATATGTACTTTGAGAAATACCTAGCAACCTATTGGATCTATCCCTGTAGATCCTTATTCCCAGAATATAGGATGCTTCCCCAAGGTCTTTCATGGAGAATTGCTTGGATAACCACATTTTAACAGATTAGAGAAGAGAAATGTCATTTCTCATGATCAATATGTCATCTACATATAGAATTAAGAAGGCAATTGCGGTCCTTTTATACACACAAGGTTCATCTTCTTTCCATGAGAAACCAAACTCTTTGATTGTCTCATTGAATCGTATGTTCCAGCTCCTAGAGGCTTGCTTCAATCCATAAATGGATCTTTGAAGCTTGCATACCTTTTCGCCATTTCCTAATGTGAACCCTTCTAGTTGTGTCATATACACATCCTCAGTCAGATTTCCATTTAGGAAAGCTGTCTTCACATCCATTTGCCAAATCTCATAATCACAATGAGCTGCAATGGCTAAAAGTATTCTCATAGACTTAAGCATCGCTACAGGAGAAGTTTCGTCATAGTCAACACCTTCTTTTTGACGATAACCCTTTGCTACTAAGCGAGTTTTATAGGTAACTATATTACCTTTCATGTCGGTCTTTTGTTTGAAGACCCATTTGCACCCTATGGGTTTTATCCCTTCAGGTGGTTGAGTTAAAGTCCATACTTTATTCTCATACATGGAGTCCATTTAAGACTGCATAGCCTTAAGCCATAAATCACGTTATGAACTGTTCAAAACTTCTTGATAGCTTGTAGGCTTATTGTCCTGTACTACAGTTATGCCTCTATCCAAATCAATGTGAAATCCATATCTCATAGGGATAGAATGCATCCTAGTAGATTTTCTAGGATTTTGTATATAATCAGGTTCAACTATAATCTCATCATTATGAAATTCAATTTTGGGTTCAATCGGTTGATCTACTTTTATTGTGGGTCTTGAACTTCACCAAGTTCAATTTTACTCCCATTGTCCTCTCGTAGGAGAAATTCTCTTTCCAAGAAGACAACATGCCTTGAAACAAATACCTTTTGTTCTAAGGGGTGATAGAAATAATATCCAAATGTTTCTTTTGGATATCCCACAGATAAACATTTGTCAGACTTAACATCTAGTTTCTCTGACATTGTCTTCTTCACATAAGTAGGACAACCCCATACTTTTCATATGAGAAAGCGTGGATTTCTTGTTATTCCATATCTCATATGGAGTAACATCAACCGATTTACTAGGAACTCTGTTTAACACATAAACAACAGTTTCTAGTGCATATCCCCAAAAAGACTTAGGCAAGTCTGCTCGGCTCATCATTGATCGAACCATATCCAATAGTGTTCGATTTCTCCTTTCAGATACACCATTGTGTTATGGTGTATATGGTGGAGTCCATTGAGATAAAATCCCATTATCTCTAAGATAATCCTTAAACTCTTGGCTTAAGTATTCTCCACCTCGATCTGATCTACGTGTTTTAATACTTTTTCCAAGTTGTTTCTCTACTTCATTTCTGAATTCTTTGAACTTTTCAAATGCTTCTAATTTATATTTCATTAGATAGATGTATCGAAACCTGGAATAATCATCTATGAAAGTAATGAATAGGAGTAACTTCCTCTAGCATGTGTAGTCATTGGACCACATACATCTGAATGTATTAAGTCCAAAACCATTTTAGCTCGTTCTTCTTTACGAATAAAGGGAGCTTTTGTCATTTTTTCCTAATAAACAAGATTCGCATGTATCAAATGATTCATAATCAAATGATCACAAATCACTTGACTTGTGTAATTTGGTCATGCGTTTCTCATTTATATGGCCTAAACGACAATACCATAAATATGAGGTATTTAGATTATCATGTTTCATTCTCTTGGTATCCACATTATGCACTTCTTTAATTAAATCAAGAAAAAATATACCATTCTCAATTATAGCTTTTTCATAAAACATATTGTTCTTAAAAATGAAACAACACTTATCCCTTAAAGAAATGTCATAATCGTTCAATAAACAACTGAAAGAAATAATACTTTTGGATAAAGATAGAACATAATAACAATTATTTAATTCCAGTACTAATCCACTAGGAAGAGGCAAATGATAAGTCCCCACAATTGTTATAGAGATGTTTTGTCCAGTAGCTGACTGCAAACATATCTCTGCCTTTCCAACTCTTCTAAAGCTTCAAAGCCCCTGTAGATCATTACACAAGTGAGATCCACGTCTGGTATCTAATACCCAAGATTGTTTTGAAGCAATAGAATAAGTATTAATTTCAATCATATGAATACCTAAAGTAGAAGCATCAACTTGCTTCATTTCCTTGAGAGAATCTAGATAGGCCTTGCAGCTATGCTTCCAATGACCATCCTTTCCACAATGGAAGCAAGTTCCTTTGGGATTCTCTTTCTTGGAAACCTTCTTCTCGGAGATCCCACCATTCTTTGGCTGCGCCTTGGTTTTCTTATTTTTCTTCTGCTTATTGCCTTTAGCAGAAGTGACAACCATGACACTTTTTGGATCCTTCTTAAAGGATCCATCTGCAGTCTTGAGCATATTGATTAACTCAGGAATGGTTACTTGGATCTTGTTCATGTTGAAGTTAAGCACGAAAGGTTCATAACTTGGAGCCAACGAGTACAAGATTAAATCTATGTATAGATCATTATCCATAACATAGCCAAGCCTACTCAAATGCTCAATATACCCATACATCTTCAATGCATGAGTAGCAGCCGAAGTGCCTTCCACCATTTTGCAGCTAAATAGAGCTCGAGCAATCTCATATTGCTCAGTTCTAGCCTGAGAAAATAAAGCTCCTCTAGATGCAAAATGATGGTTCTATCATCAATCATCTTTGAGAACAATTCTCACTTGCCTGATCCAATCAGAATAGTTGCTGCCAACCAGCTTGTTATCCAAGATTGATCATATATTAATGTTTGATGTACTCATGATGATGAACTAGATGTGAAAAAGAAAGATATGAGAGTATGTTCATATATATGTATGCATTAATAAGGTCTTTAATTAATCCATTTCATCCCATTATTTTATTGTGAATTAATAGCCCTTACTATATAATCAGAGAAAACCCGATGGTTTTCTTAGTGGGCCAATATCCTATCCTTGATATGTAATTTGACCTTGACTGTGGTCAACAAGCCAAACTCCATACCCTTGAAAGGTAGGTATCTCTATACCAATTGTGTCTCTACACAACTATTGGATCATTAGGTTATCAACTCTTGATGCATGCGTATCGTATATGCATTCCCTAATCTTGCCTCTAGAACCATTAGCCTTGACTGTGATCAACAAGCTAATGGGCTAGCTAAGATGACCCATTTAATTAGATTTGAACATATTCGATATAATGTGAGCTTGACTGTGGTTAACAACCCACACTATAAAGAACTCTGGTTCTCCTTAAATTAATGGAAGGCTTATATACCTTAGTATTTGTTTGAGGGTTTTAGTTAATTAAGTCTCATCATACATGGTTGGCATACATTGGTATGCATCCTATATCTATCACATAAATATAAGCATACAAATATGGTATAGTTATGGACTTTACTACATTGATTTCCCCGAGCCAAGAGGGAAATCAAAAGGTCACACCTAGGTAATATGCATGATTCAAAAAAGAAAAATAATTACGTTGTCTTCAAGCTTGTTGGATCTCCATCCAGCCCATCTTGCTCCTTGATAGTGGTCTCCATCTCTATTTCCAATTCTAATCTAAGTAATCTAATTACATATTACAATTTGAAAAGAAATACAAACCAAAAATAAGTGTTCGGGACATGAAAGTCCTCATTGGGCCAAAACATGCATAATGCTCAATCACATTGGGCCTTGTCCAAAACTATCCATCATACCAATCATACACCCTTATATGCATTTCTAATGCATAAAGAAATGGATTACTAACTTTTTTTCAACTCTTGAAACATACTTTTGAGTTATTTTAATAATGTGTCAAATTAGGAAACTTTTTCCATTTTGGAAACTTTCATTTTAGGAAACCTTTTTGCATTCATGTGTTCTTGCCTTAATAATCAATCCAATTGATTATTAATTAATTATTAAATGATTATTTAATTTATTAATCATATTAAATAATTAAAAGAATCAATTTTGGGCTTAAGATAAAGGGTAGGCCGAAATCCACCAAATTAAACCCTAAATGTGTTCACACACAAACTAGTTTTGTGTCTATTGGACCATTTGGGCCTTTTGGAATGAGCCAAGCCCACTCCAGACCTTAAGACCCATTAATAAACTTAATTATTATTTATAATATTTAATTTAAATAAGCTCCTTGGGCCCACCAAGTCATTCACTAATTTAAACCAAGTTTGTAAACATAATTAAGCCCATTAAGTGGTTTTAATGAATTAAAATTAATCAAATTAATTTAAGGCCCATTTTAATTAATCCAATTAATTAAAAACACTTTAATATATCAGATATATTAGATTTATAAGATTAAAAATCGTTCTAAATAAGAACACACCAAGAACATAACAAGAACACATGAAGAACACCAATTTATCGAACTTTTCGACTAAACTAGTTTTCATGCAAAACTTTTTCGATTTTAATTTCGTTTGATCCTATGGCTTAATATCACATATTAAACACATAAATTATCATCTAAATGAACTTATAATGGATCTATAAAAAATTAATTTAGAAGAGCCCCTAAATCTACAAGTTCTTCATGCAAAAACCTAGATTCTTTTATCAAAAGAATCGTTTTTGTTTTCGTTTTATTTATTTGATCACACATATATCCAGAAATCAATATTTCTCATTCATGAACAATTAAATCTGATATTCTAAAGTTCATGAAATAAATGACTCAAAAATAAAACTTATTCATCAGAAAAATATAGAATTGTATATTTATGGTAAAATCGAGGCTCTGATACCATGTTGGAATTTATCGGTTACATGCATCTCATACATAAGCGAAATTTAAAATTTTTAACCAATATTACTGATCTTTCCATGAATGTACAATATTCATATTAATGAGAATAAGAAAAATCACCTTTGATTTTTGTTGTACAGTTGATTTTCCTTCGCACCGGGTTGTCGCAAACCACAGTGTCCAAAATCAAATACCTCCAATGAGTAATCCACACTAGAGAATGATAGAATGAACCAAAAATTAGGAGAGAGAAAGGGGCTGGCCAAAAATTCCTTGAGCTAGCAAAATGAGGTGGCGGCTAGGGTAGAGAGAAAAGAGAAGAAACTTTACTTAAGTGTTTTCTCACTTAATCCTAATTCCTCATTATTTGGATTTTTATAGTTAGGTTAAAAATCCAACTTCATAATAAGATTGGGCTCTTCAAAATTGCTGGAGAATTATCAATTGGGCTTTTAGAATTATTTATAATTATTTGGGCTCAATTAAATCCAATTTAAGCCCTTTCATAAAAGACTATGCACAAAACCCGTAAACTAGGCCTTTGTACATATACTTTGATTTCATTACCAAAATGAATTCCAAATCCAACAAAATTAAATATGTAGGCTCAAAAATACTTATGTAACATATTTAATTTAATTTGGTCCAAGAAATAGGCCTCTAAGGTCTTCTGTTTTGAGTTGGCATGTGGCCCTTCTTCTGGAGGGCTTCTGTGCCAACTTCATTTCTATGGCCCTTTATAATTCCTCCAATAAAGCTATTAATTATTATATCAATCCTATAACACTTATAGTTCAATGATAATCAATTATGAAATACGTTATTTCAATTAGGTCCAATTTTACAGAACATTTCTCAAAGGTTTCGCAAACAATTTTACTTGATCATAATTAATTAAACTCTTTAATTAATTATTATCTTATTCACTTCTCTATCCCCATAATAATATCAAATATTATTATCCTTATCATTTTACCATTTTATCCTTTTTCTCTATATGTGTGTGACCTATTGGGTTCCTGTCCATGTTGACAGTATATTGTGTAATTTTTAGTTCTATTCAAAACTCACATTATTTAAACTCCTTTAAATCATTTTATCAATCCCTATTGATTTTCTTGATACATCATTATACAAGTCATGATTGGCCTCTAGTTAGGCATCGTGACTACCCAAATCTCAGGAAAGTCAAGTGGTTTGACTATACCCTTCCATAGAAACAGTTACCGTGCAATTACTCCTTTCACCACTCTTATCTCAATTAGATTCTGAGTATGAATTTCTGTCAACTCATTTAAATCTAATTGTGTATGCTCTAATAATTTAACCATTGTTCCCAAAATGCCCTCCATGGATCTCTATCCATCTTGGCATATTACTCTGGCAAGAGATTCTCTGAACAAGGCAATTATAGAATCATGCGAGAAACTTCCCTTATTACAACTGGAATGGTGAATCCTTTGTCAATCACTCAACTATCTTTAAGTACGTCATGATATACCCAATCTCCTAACTATGTTCACTCCCAATTAGAAGTAATCAGTTATGGAGTCAAAGTATACCACTTGCTACCTAAGATAACTTTGGATCTCTAGTCTACGGATATTTGCACGACTGCTATGAAGAGATTCCTCACTGACATAGATTTAATATCCATGTGAGGATTCTCTTTATAGGTCTCCAATGAACTTGTTCTTCTAACAATCATCCACATGTTAGCTTTGATTATCTTCCAAAGTCACAATTATGAGAACCACTGTTTGAACCATTCGAGAAGCATAACATGTGCTAGTGTATCCGAATTAACAATGTCCTATCTTGTTAATTCTATGACTAGGGATATTTAGATATTAACACATTTGCATGCAATAGAGATCTCATATCATGAACACTTTCATGATTGACTTTGCACTGTGTTTATAATATCTAGGATTTCATTTATTAATTTAAGATTTACAAACTCATTTATTTGAACATAGTATTAATAAATGAATGCTGCCTTTTATTAAGAATTTGAATTCATACATATGAAATACATCCATTTTACATGGGCTCTAGGTCATAGTCTCTAACAATCTCCCACTTGCACTTGAGCTAATCACTCATATGTCTTAATCCCATGTTATTTATATGGTGATTGTGCTTTATCTAGGAAAGTTCTTTAGTAAGGGGATTCGCCACATTATTATATGTGGGAACTCTTTCTATTTTCACATCATTTCTAGCTACTATTTTACTTATGAGATGGTAGCATCTGAGAACATGCTTGGATTGCTGATGAGACTGTGGTCCCTTTGCTTGCGCAATGGCTTTATTGTTGTCACAATATAAACGAATTGGATCAATAATGCTAGGCATCACTCCTAGTTCAGATATGAACTTTTTGATCCACACTACTTCTTTGGTTGCTTTTGAAGCAACAATGTACTTAGCGTCTATTATGGACTCAGCAGTTGTTTCTTATTTAAAACTCTTCTAACTAACTTCTCGTCCTCCCATCATGAACACAAAACCAGGCTGTGATTTACAATCATCTTTGTCAGATTGGATGTTGGCATTAGTATACCCATTTACTTCCAAATTGCCTTTCCCATATACCAAGAATATATCCTTAGTCCTTCTCAAGTACTTAAGGATATTCTTGATAGCTACCTAGTGTTCCTCTCCAAAATTGGCCTGGAATCTGCTTGTGACACTCAAAGCAAATGCTACATCTGGACGTGTACATAACATAGCATACATGATAGAACCAATTACAGATGTATATGGTATTCTATTCATGTTCTCTCTATCCTCTAGTGTCTGCAGACACATAGACTTAGAAAGGTGTTTCCCATGCACCATGGGTATAAACCCTTTCTTAGAGAGATCCATATTAAACCTCTTTAATACTTTATCTATCTATGTACTTTGAGAAAGACCTAGCAACCTATTGGATCTATCCCTATAGATCCTTATTCCTAGAATATAGGATGCTTCTCCAAGGTCTTTCATGGAGAATTGCTTGGATAACCACATTTTAATAGATTGAAAAAGAGAAATGTCATTTCCCATGATCAATATGTCATCTACATATAGAACTAGGAAGACAATTGCACTCCCACTGACCCTTTTATACACACAAGGTTCATCTTCATTCCGTGAGAAACCAAACTCTTTGATTGTCTCATTGAATCGTATGTTCTAGCTCCTAGAGGCTTGCTTCAATCCCTAAATGGATCTTTGAAGCTTGCATACCTTTTCGCCATTTCCTAATGTGAACTGGTAATGGTCATTTATATAGTATTTTGAATATGTTTTTAGGTGTTTAATTAGGTTAATTTTGTGTTAATTAGGTTGAATTTGAGTTTAATTTGTTAGTTTTATGTTTTTAGAGTTAATTATAAATTTTGGTATTTTCAGGGTTAATTTGCAAGAAAAAGGACTTAATTGTAAAAAAGGCAAAGATTTGGGCCAAAACTGCAAATATGGAAAATTTATGCAAGAAAGTGATCGTGAGGTCCAGAAGATCGATGCATGGCCACATGAAAATGAATGAAGAAGGAGACATGGCCACGTGAAAGAGTTTTTTAAAGAATGAAGTAAGGACATGTGACTATGTGTAAAACAAAAGAGGAAATCACGTGGCCACGTGTGAGAAAGGCCAAATGCAACACATGGCCACGTGTGAATTTATACTAGGGAACACATGGCCACGTGATGGTAATTCCTACTTCGCGAAGGATTCTCGAACTTCCTATTTTGGGCAGAAATTACTTCCTATTTGATTCTAAGAGTTTGAGAAGGAATCCAAGACATCTTTTGCCTATAAATAGCAGTCTAAAAACACCAAAGAAAGGGAATGAGTTTAGGAATTAGATTAATTAGGGGATCAACCTTAGAATTTAGCTTTACTTTTCTTTAGTTTGTTTTTACGTTATTTTGCTTTCATTATTTTTTTCAGCTTTGTCTTTAGTTTTTAAATATGTTTAGGAAGTAATTTTTCTTCTTTTGCTAATGGATTCTTGAAATCTTAAATTTTCATTGTTATGACTTTGTTTTGAGCTTAATTTCAATATCGGTTGATTATTTCTTGGTTTTAAGCATATTCTTATCTTTGATTGTGTTGAGATTGATTGTTGGTTTATTGAATAAATAACTAAAAATTGGTTTTGACATAGTTAATGATTTACATGTTCTTAGATTAACTCTTTAATGTTTATTCATGATTATTATCCGAAATATGAGATGATTATGTGTGAATTTTATTGATTAATACTAAGAGAGGAGGAACTAAGAATAAATTGGAGTTGAATCACTTGAGAAAAGGCTTCAATGAATATTTAGGAAGTTAAAACTGGACTTGCATGCTAAGAATGATATACTTGAATAAAGATATCTTGGTTTATTACTAGTTTTTCCATAATCACTGGTGTTTATATTGAATTTAAGTAATTACAATGAAAGTTAAGGTGGATAGTTCCTTTAGTAAGAGAATTCCAGTTATTGTTTTGTTTTTAATTCATATTTTAGCTTTTGTTTTGTTTAATTTTTTCTTTTAAATCAAAAACATTTGGGAAACAATTTCGGATTAATTTAATTCATATATAGGTATTATCCTTAGCAATCCATGTTCCCTTGGGTACGATATTTTAGGGTCTTAATTTATATTTCCCTATATTACTAGACGATCTAGTACACTTGCTAGAATCCGGTCATGAACCCTTCTGGTTGTGTCATATACACATCCCCAGTCAGATTTCCATTTAGGAAATTTGTCTTCATATCCATTTGCCAACTCTCATAATCATAATGAGCTGCAATGGCTAAAAGTATTCTCATAGACTTAATCATCGCTGCAGGAGAAAAAGTTTCGTCATAGTCAATACCTTCTTTTTGACGATAACCCTTTGCTACTAAGCGAGCTTTATAGGTAACTATATTACCTTTCATGTCGGTCTTTTTTTTAAAGACCCATTTGCACCCTATGGATTTTATCCCTTCAGGTGGTTGAGTTAAAGTCCATACATTATTCTCATACATGGAGTCTATTTTAGACTGCATAGCCTTAAGCCATAAATCACGTTATGAACTATTCAAAACTTTTTGATGGCTTGTAGGCTCATTGTTCTCTACTACAGTTATACCTTTATTCGAATCAATGTGAAATCCATATCTCATAGGGATAGAATGCATCCTAGTAGATCTTCTAGGATTTTGTGTATAATCAGGTTCAACTGTAATCTCATCCTTATGAAATTCAATTTCGGATTCAATCAGTTGATCTACATCTATTTATGGGTCTTGAACTTCACCAAGTTCAATTTTACTCCCACTGACCTCTCATAGGAGAAATTCTCTTTCCAAGAAGACAACATGCCTTGAAACAAACACCTTTTGTTCTAAGGAATGATAGAAATAATATCCAAACGTTTCTTTTGGATATCCCACAAATAAACACTTGTCAGACTTAACATCTAGTTTATTTGACATTGTCCTTTTCACATAAGCAGGACAACCCCATACTTTTCATATGAGAAAGCGTGGATTTCTTGTTATTCCACATCTCATATGGAGTAACATCAACCGATTTACTAGGAACTCTGTTTAACACATAAACAGTAGTTTATAGTGCATATCCCCAAAAAGACTTAGGCAAGTCTGCTCGGCTCATCATTGATCGAACCATATCCAATAGTTTCGATTTCTCCTTTCAGATACACCATTGTGTTATGGTGTATATGGTGGAGTCCATTGAGATAAAATCCCATTATCTCTAAGATAATCCTTAAACTCTTGGCTTAAGTATTCTCCACCTCGATCTGATCTAAGTGTTTTAATACTTTTTCCAAGTTGTTTCTCTACTTCATTTCTAAATTCTTTGAACATTTCAAATGCTTCTGATTTATATTTCATTAGATAGATGTATCCAAACCTGGAATAATCATCTATGAAAGTAATGAAGTAGGAGTAACTTCCTCTGGCATGTGTAGTCATTGGACCACATACATCTGAATGTATTAAGTCCAAAACCATTTTAGCTCGTTCTCCTTTACCAATAAAGGGAGCTTTTGTCATTTTTCCTAATAAACAAGATTCGCATGTATCAAATGATTCATAATCAAATGATCCCAAATCACCTGACTTGTGTAATTTGATCATGCGTTTCTCATTTATATGGCCTAAACGACAATGCCATAAATATGAGGTATTTAGATTATCATGTTTCATTCTCTTGGTGTCCACATTATGCACTTCTTTAATTAAATCAAGAACAAATATACCATTCTCAATGATAGCTTTTTCATAAAACATATTGTTCTTAAAAATGAAACAACACTTATCCTTTAAAGAAATGTCATAATCGTTCAATAAACAACTGAAAGAAATAATACTTTTGGATAAAGCTAGAACATAATAACAATTATTTAATTCTATTAGTAATCCACTAGGAAGCGGCAAATGATAAGTCCCCACAACTGTTGTAGAGATGTTTTGTCCAGTAGCTGACTGCAAACATATCTCTGTCTTTCCAACTCTTTTAAAGCTTTTAAGCCCCTGTAGATCATTACACAAGTGAGATCCACATCTGGTATCTAATACCCAAGATTGTTTTGAAGCAATAGAATAAGTATTAATTTCAATCATATGAATACCTAAAGTAGAAGCATCAGCTTGCTTCTTTTCCTTGAGAGAATCTAGATAGGCCTTGCAGTTATGCTTCCAATGACCATCCTTTCCACAATGAAAGCAAGTTCCTTTGGGATTCTCTTTCTTGGCAACCTTCTTCTTGGAGATCCCACCATTCTTTTGCTACGCCTTGGTTGTCTTCTTCTTCTTCTTCTTCTTCTTCTGCTTCTTGCCTTTAGCAGAAGTGACAACCATAACACTTTTTGGATCCTTCTTAAAGGATCCATCTATTGTCTTGACCATAATGATTAACTCAGGAATGGTTACTTGGATCTTGTTCATGTTGAAGTTAAGTACGAAAGGTGTATAACTTGGAGCCAAGGAGTACAAGATTAAATCTATGTATATAGATCATTATCCATAACATAGCCAAGTTTACTCAAATGCTCAATATACCCATACATCTTCAATGCATGAGTAGTAGCTGAAGTGCCTTCCACCATTTTACAGCTAAATAGAGCTCGAGCAATCTCATATTGCTCAGTTCTAGCCTGAGAAAATAAAGCTCCTCTAGATGAAAAATGATGGTTCTAGCATCCATCATCTCATGTTGCTTCTGAAGCTCCGAGGATATAGCACCTAGCATCAAACATGCTGTCGCTTCACTATCCTCCATATATTTTCGATAAATGCCTTTGATCTCATCAATGGCATCATCTGATGGAAGTGGTGGTGGATCTTTATCCAAGACATAATGGATCTTTTCATCTCTGAGAACAATTCTTGCTTGCCTGATCCAGTCAGAATAGTTGCTGCCAACCAGCTTGTTATCCAAGATTGATCATATATTAATGTTTGATGTGCCCATGATGATGACCTAGATGTGAAAAAGAAAGATATGAGAGTATGTTCATATATATGTATGCATTAATAAGGTCTTTAATTAATCCATTTCCTCCTATTATTTTATTGCGAATTAATAGCCCTCACTATATAATCCGAGAAAACCCGATGGTTTTCCTAGTGGGCCAATATCCAATCCTTGATATGTAATTTGACCATGACTGTGGTCAACAAGCCAAACTCCATACCCTTGAAAAGTAGGTATCTCTATACCAATTGTGTCTCTACACAACTATTGGATCATCAGGTTATTAACTCTTGATGCATGTATATCGTATATGCATTCTCTAATCTTGCCTCTAGAACTATTAGCCTTGACTGTGGTCGACAAGCTAATGGGCTAGCTAAGATGACCCATTTAATTAGATTTGAACATATTCGATATAATGTGAGCTTGACTGTGGTTAACAACCCACACTATAAAGACTCTGGTTCTCCTTAAATTAATGGAAGGCTTATATACCTTAGTATTTGTTTGAGGGTTTTAGTTAATTAAGTCTCATCATACATGGTTGGCATACATTGGTATGCATCCTATATCTATCACATAAATATAAGCATACAAATATGGTATAGTTATGGACTTTACTATATTGACTTCCTCGAGCCAAGAGGGAAATCAAAAGGTCATACCTAGGTAGTATGCATGATTCAAACGAGAAAAATAATTACATTATCTTCAAGCTTGTTGGATCTCTATCCAACCATCTTGCTCCATGATAGTGGTCTCCATCTCTATTTCTAATTCTAATCTAAGTAATCTAATTACATATTACAATTTGAAAAGAAATACAAACCAAAAACAAGTGTTCGTGACATGAAAGTCCTCATTGGGCCAAAACATGCATAATGCTCAATTACATTGGGCCTTGTCCAAAACTATCCATCATACAAATCATACACCCTTATATGCATTTCTAATGCATAAAGAAATGGATTACTAACTTTTTTTCAAGTCTTGAAACATACTTTTGAGTTATTTTAATAATGTGATCAAATTAGGAAACTTTTTCCATTTTGGAAACTTTCATTTTAGAAAACCTTTTTGCATGCATGTGTTCTTGCCTTAATAATCAATCTAATTGATTATTAATTAATTATTAATTGATTATTTAATTAATTAATCATATTAAATAATTAAAAGAATCAATTTTGCGCTTAAGATAAAGGGTAGGCCGAAACCCACCAAATTAAACCCTAAATGTGTTCACACACAAACTAGTTTTGTGTCTATTGGACCATTTGGGCCTTTTGGAATGAGCCAAGCCCACTCCAGACCTTAAAACCCATTAATAAACTTAATTATTGTTTATAATATTTAATTTAAATAAGCTCCTTGGGCCCACCAAGTCATTCACTAATTTAAACCAAGTCCGTAAACATAATTAACCCCATTAAGTGGTTTTAATGAATTAAAATTAATCAAATTAATTTAAGGCCCATTTAATTAATCCAATTAATTAAAAACACTTTTATATATCAGTTATATTAGATTTAGAAGATTGAAAATCGTTCTAAATAAGAACACACCAAGAACATATCAAGAACACACGAAGAACACCATTTTATCGAACTTTTCGACTAAACTAGTTTTCATGCAAAACTTGTACGATTTTAATTTCGTTTGATCCTATGACTTAATATCACATATTAAACACATAAATTATCATCTAAATGATCTTATAATGGATCTATAAAAAATTAATTTAGAACAGCCCCTAAATCTACAAGTTCTTCACGTAAAAACCTAGATTCTTTTCTCAAAAGAATCGTTTTTGTTTTCGTTTTATTTATTTGATCACACATATATCCAGAAATAAATATTTCTCATTCATGAACAATTAAATCTGATATCCTAAAGTTCATGAAATAAATAACTCAAAAATAAAACTTATTCAGCAGAAAAATATAGAATTGTATATTTATGGCAAAATCGAGGCTCTGATACCATGTTGGAATTTATCGGTTACATGCATCTCATACATAAGCGAAATTTAAAATTTTTAACCAATATAACTGATCTTACCATGAATGTATAATATTCATATTAATGAGAATAAGAAAAATCACCTTTGATTTTTGTTGTACAGTTGATTTTCCTTCGCACCGGGTTATCGCAAACCACAGTGTCCAAAATCAAACACCTCCAATGAGTAATCCACAATAGAGAATGATAGAATGAACCAAAAATTGGGAGAGAACAAGGTGCTGGCAAAAAATCCCTTGAGCTAGCAAAGGGAGGTGGCGGCTAGGGTAGAGAGAAAAGAGAAGAAACTTTACTTAAGTGTTTTCTCACTTAACCCTAATTCCTCATTATTTGAATTTTTATAGTTAGGTTAAAAATCCAACTTCATAATGATATTGGGCTCTTTAAAATTGCTGGAGAATTATTAATTGGGCTTTTGGAATTATTGGGCTCAATTAAATCAAATTTAAGCCCTTTCACAAATGACTATGCACAAAACCCGCAAACTAGGTGCTCTGTACATATACTTTGATTTAATTACCCAAATGAATTCCAAATTCAATCAAATTAAATATGTAGGCTCCAAAACACTTATTTAACATATTTAATTTAATTTGGTCCAAGAAATGGGCCTCTAAGGCCTTCTTTTTGGAGTTGGCATGTGGCCCTTCTTCTGGAGGGCTTTTGTGCCAACTACATTTCTTTGGCCCTTTATAATTCCTCTAATGAACCTATTAATTATTATATCAATCCTATAACACTTATAGTTCAATAATAATCAATTATGAAATACGTCATTTCAATTAGGTCCAATTTTACGGAACATTTCTCAAAAGTTTTGCAAACAATTTTTACTTGATCATAATTAATTAAACTCTTTAATTAATTATTATCTTATTCACTTCTCTATCCCCACAATAATATCAAATATTATTATCCTTTTCATTTTACCATTTTATCCTTTTTCTCTATATGTGTGTGACCAATTGGGTTCCTGTCCACGTTGACAGTATAATGTGTAATTGTGAGTTCTATTCAAAACTTACATGATTTAAACTCCTTTAAATCATTTTATCAATCCCTATTGATATTATTGATACATCATTAAACAAGTCATGATTGGCCTCTAGCTAGGCATCATGACTACCCAAATCTCAGGAAAGTCAAGTGGTTTGACTATACCCTTCCATAGAAACAGTTACCGTGCAATTACTCCTTTCACCACTCTTATTCAATTAGATTCTGAGTATGAATTTCTGTCAACTCCTATAAATCTAATTATGTATGCTCTATTAATTTAACCATTGTTCCCAAAATGTCCTCTATGGATCTCTATCCGTCTTGGCATATTACTTTGGCTAGAGATTCTCTGTACAAGGCAATTATAGAATCATGCGAGATAACTTCCCTTATTAAATCTAGGATGGTGAATCCTTTGTCAATCACTCAACTATCTTCAAGTACGTCATGATATATCCAATCTCCTAACTATGTTCACTCCCAGTTGGAAGTAATCAGTTATGGAGTCAAAGTATACCATTTGCTACTTAAGATAATTTTGGTGATCTTAAGTCTAAGGATACTTGCACAACCGCTATAAAGAGATTCCTCACTGACATAGATTTAATATCCATGTGAGGATTCTCTTTGCAGGTCTCCAATGAACTTGTTCTTCTAACAATCATGCATATGTTAGCTTTGATTATCTTCCATAATCACAGTTATGAGAACCACTGCTTGAACCATTCAAGAAGCATAACATGTGCTAGTGTATCTGAATTAACAATGTCCTGTCTTGTTAATTCTATGACTAGGGATATTTAGATATCAACACATTTGCATGCAATAGACATCTCATATCATGAACACTTTCATGATTGCCTTCGTACTGTGTTTATAATATCTTGGACTTCATTTATTAATTTAAGATTTACAAACTCATGTATTTAAACATAGCATTAATAAATGAATGATGCCTTTTATTAAGAATATAAATTCATACATATGAAAAACATCCCTATTACATGGGCTCTAGGGCATACTCTCTAACAGCTAACATAAAGCAGGTATTGTGTATAATGGTATAAAAATAACAATAAGTATGGAAATGTAATAAAATATTATGCCTTTAGTGTCAGTGGGTGACCTAGGACCTTAGGATTGTATGGCTAGCCATAGGGGCACTTATCCTACTATATTCTATCTCTGTATTTTTATTTTATGTTATTATTCTGGAAAAATATTGATTATTCTATTAGCCGTCTCATTATGGATATACCAAGGAGAAGTCGCATACTCCCAAGTAGTATGGACACTCCCGGTGACTAGATTTGCTTATCCGCTTATCCAGTTCATGATTTTTCTACTTCAATAACTAGGGGCAAAATGAAAATTTTGTATAAAACTATGTAAAAAGGATAGTTTTAGCTTTAGAGATGTTGAAAATGTGAACAAAAATGATTTAAGATGAAAAGTGAAGTATATATGCTTAATAAGGGTAAAATTATAATTTCGTATCTAATGAAGGGAAAAATGATCAATTGACGGTAAAAATATAGTTAAAATGAATAAAATAATCCATTTAACTAAAAAGATCAAAATTGTAAATAGGAAGTTATAAAGACCAAACTGAAATTTTTCAATTAAGGAAAATTTTCAGGGACTAAATGATAATTTATGCAATTAAGGTTAAATTGGAGTCATAAGAAATTAACTAGGTTGAAATTGGAGTTAAAATGAGTAAAAATAGAAAAAAGTCAACCAAAATTCAAAGTCGATCAACATATTAGAAAAGTCAAATATAGGGATAAAACGGTAAATTTCACCCGAACTGAGAAATTAATGAAATTAAATAAGGAAGAAAATTTTTAAGATAATTTAATTAGCAAATTGACATAAAAGGAATAAATTAGGAATTTATTTTGTTGTAAGAATTTAATAAAACAATAATGATTTAATTGAATTAAGTTAGTTGAAATTCTATGTAAATGTATCCACCACAGAGCAACTAGATTTGCTTAGCGTGTAGTTTTATGACTACGCACAGGGACATGTGTCACTGGACGAGTACTTGAAGAATTGTATGGATGTACTTGGAAGATCCTGTTTTTGAACTTTTATTATGTAATTATATGTAAATTATTATGACAAGGATGAGAATTATTGGCATGTAATATTAATTTATCTTTGAAAGTTTGATGTGAATGGATGTAGGATGAATCATAAGTGAATGTGATTGCTTGTGGATGTGTATAATGAACTGAGATTATAAAAGTATTGTGAATTTTTGAATGAAGTCTGGGAGTAAGAGGAATATTATTGGGAGTGTAAACTTGTTTTTTTACAAGTTTGGGAACTAAGAAAATTAAGCTGTTATATTACCGATTTTTCAATAACTAGGTAATGGCTTAAGAATAATAGAATTAATTAAGGAACAATTTAGATTGTGAATTGACATAAAGGGTGTTACATACACACACACACACACATACATATATATATATACACACACATACACACACTTTAAATTTTTTTTTATTTCTCTCTAAAACTTACATAAAATTATACTTTAAAATATATATTTTTTATTTTTATACCTTAATTTTTTATATTTTTCTATATATTTATATAATACTTTAAATTAAATCTATATTATATTATTTTTTTAATTATATAGTAATTTTTATATGTAGTAATTAATTAACTTTTATGTATGTTATTTTTTTTATCATATATAATAGCAATTAATTACATTTTCTTATATTTTAGAATTTATATTTTAACATTTAATATTTTTCAAAATTTTATTTGACTTTCAAGCATATTAATTTTCAACAAATATCAAATCTATTTTATATTGTTAGCTATTAATTTGCTGAATATGATTTCTTACTAGTAAATTATATTTGTTTTGTAATTTTAATTTTAAATTGCTTTACACATTTGAAATTAAATTAAATTTTGCCTTATTTTTTTTATAATTTTATGTTATAAATTTTAATGGTTAACCGACAAATATGGGTTAACCAAACCAAAAAAATTAAAATCAATAAAATGGTTAACCGAATGTAACGGACTGGTTAACAGTTAATGATTTTAAAATATCGATATTAATGGACTGATTGATTTTTTTGTTCATAAACTGGTTAATCGGTTTATGCTCGCCCTAGCTTTCACCACTTATTAATTAGACAGCTGAGCAAAATGGCCAACATTATTGTCACATTGACCAAAAAACTGTAAAATATAAACTTATAAAAAAAACATGTAACAAGTAAAAGTTGCACTTTATCAATGATATTTGTTAGTTTTAGTCATATTTTATGTATGGTTTACTTGTGTTTATATGATTTTAATTAAATTTTATTATGTTTTAAGTTTATTCTAAGTATTTTTATGTTATCTTGAGTGTATTCATTTAACTTAGGTTATTTTTTTATGTTTTTATAAGTTTATAGGTCAATCTTTCAATTTTAGGATTTTTAGAGGGCTTATAAAGATGTTTTTCAAGCAGAAGACCAACTAATGGGAATTTATGTACTTCAACGGGCATTGGGAGTTTAGAAATTATTATTTGCATTCTAAAGAGCTTCAATGGCTATTTAGGTGCCTTAAAGATGTTGAAAAATGATGGAAAAGCTATAATTGAAGTCAGACAGATCCAACGGGTATTCAAATGGCATTGGAATATTTGAAAGGGTTTGTACAATCAGTCTAGAAGCTACCAATGAGCGTCAACTAGATTGAACATCCATTGATGTTTATAAGCAGAAAATGGAAGATAAGAACTCAATGGTCGTTCGAAAGTTTTAAATTGCAATTTTAATTTTTGGTCCGAGTTAAGACTTTAAGAGGATTTCTTCCTAATTAGTCAGAGGTCTTTCGTTGGAAATCAACTTTCATCCTTTTTAGTTATTTTTTTAGTATTAATTAGTAAAGGATTAAGATTAAACTCTTTTGATATATTTTGTAACCTATACATGTGTGACAACAGTTCGGTTTTACCGATCTGTCATCAGAATCTGACTTGCTGAGATGCTCTTCGTAATTTTAAAGATACCTAAAAATGAAGAAATATGGAGGGATTTTTGACATAAAAAATCTCCAATAGTCAAATCAATAAGATTGAAAGGGAATATTTTTTAGAGTAAAAATTGGTTAAGATAGAGAAAAATACCTGATACCATGTCTATTTATAAAATATGGATCCTACCTAATAATTGTGAATTATACTATATTTTTAGTATGCTTTTATGTATTTTAATTGGTTCATTTGGTGTTAATTTAGTTGATTTTATGATTAATTAGTTAATTTATGTGTTTGTAGGTTTAATTGCAAGCTTTGGTATTTTTAAGGGCTAAATTGAAGAAAATAAGGACTTAATTGAAGAATGGAGAAGATTTGGGGTAATTTGGTATTTTGAAGGCTTGTTTCTTATGAAGATCAGAAAGGAGGAACTTGGAAGAGTTGTAAAATACCTCAACTGAGTTCCACATCAACTCACCCTAGGTTAATTCCTTTTGCCCAAACAAAAAGGCCTCAGTTGAATTTTGAAATCACCCTACCCGAACTCTAAACAACTCTTCTGAGTTGTTAAAGCCCTTAGCCAAGTTGTTTTCACCTCTCTTGAGTTCTTTTAGACCTCAGTTGAGTCAAGGAGTCCTAATCATGATAAAATTTGATTATTCTCTGATTTAGGAAGTAACGAGGTAGTCAACTTCTTCTTTTGACAATATAAAAGCATTCTTAAGGCACCGAACTTGGGAGTTACGAATTGTTACAAATTTTTACCTTTAGTTTTATTTTAGGTTTTATTTTAGTTTTTAGGAGACAAAAAGCTTAGAGTTTTGAAGCCATGCTTTGGTTTTCTGTAGAATTCTCAAGAGAGCTTATTGGTTTTACGAGTTTACATTGTTTTTATTTATTTTGTTCAGTTTTTAAGATGAAGTATGAGTAGTTCTCTTTAATTTTGCTAAATGATATTTGAATCCTTAACATTTATTATAATGACTTAGTTGTACTTTAATTCATTGCAAGTTTGATTATTTCTTAATTTTGAGCGAATTTTTATCTTTAATTGTTATTGGATTGATTATTAACTTGTTTGATTAATAGTTGATGATCTATGATATATATGTTCTTGGATTAGTCTATTAGCATTGATGCATGATTAAATTTAGAGTTTGAGGTAATTTTGTGTTGGTAATAGTGTATCAATACTAAGAAACTTTGAACTAAGATTAGATTGAAGTTAAGTTTGCTTGAAAAAGAGTTAATGGATATCTAGGAGTTTAAAACTAGATTTTTATGGTAAGTGTTGAATTATTCCTAATAAAAAGGTTTAATGCTTAGAGTGATAGTCTGAAAACGCTATCTGGCTATATTTAACTAGTTTTTTCATAATCACATGTGTTCTTTTTAACGGAGTCATTGTAATATTAGTTAAGGTGGATAGTTTTTTTAGCAAAACTTATCTTTATTATTGGTTTTAACCAACTTTCATTACTTGTTTTGTTTAAGATTAAGTTTATTTGCTTAAATTTTTGTTTAATTGCATTGGTTTCATCACTTTAGTTATTTAAATTTTTCTTTTTAGTATTAGTTGATTCTTCATCATTATAAAACTTTAGATTTCTTTCACTTTTTACACATAGTTTTCATTCTAAAATCTAAAACAAGTTTGCACTTACACAATTTCCCTTAGGTGTGACATGCGTCGAACCCCCAATCCACATTTGGCATATTCTCAAAAATTTTCTTTTAGGGCTTAAGGCCAAACAAGGTTCGTTTAACTCGTGAAAATCAATTACTTTGTGATGAACATGGATTCAATCGAATATGCAATGCATTCAAACCTCCAAAAGGCATGAGACAGTGCATTGGCGCATCTTTGTTCATTCACTAATGATTAATTTATGAGACATCTGCTGAGCATCACAAGGCATTTATTTAGTAGTCGCCACCCAATAGAACATTGGGAAAGAGATTTTCAATACCTTGTGATGCCAAAACTAGAGAGGGTCCGGATCCCAAACCTACTCGCAATGTAAATGATTACTCATGTCTAATTATTCCAACCTTTTTTCATGCATTGGGACATGTATATAAAAATAAATAAATAGGTTATCACGTAAAAAGCGATGAAATTCATGCATAAGCTACGTGTATTTAGGAACATTAGTTCTAGTATGTGGGAATCAGAGATAAATCATCCATTTTTATAGCTTTCAATGAAAATATCTTTTATTAATGTCAACATAAAAGGAATAGAACATGTTCTATTAGGTTAAAATTAAAGTATCGATATTCATACTATTTAGGTAGTCATAATGTCTTGCTAGAGGCCAGTGATAGGATTGGAGCCCACGACCAACATAATATTTGGTTGTACATATAGAATGTGATGAATGGACTAAGGGTTAATTCGAGCATTTCGAATTTTATTTTGTGACAAATTAAAATTCAAAATAAATAAATAAAATAAATAAATATTAATTAAGATTAATATTATAATTCTTATTTTAAATAAAAAATAAATTATTTCTTATTTCAATAAGAAAATGGGCCAGAAATTCTCTCTTTCTCTCTTAATTAGGGTTGGGTCACCTATATATATGATATGTATGGTTTAAAAACCCTAAAAGAAGACACACTAAAAAAGTGAGCCATTACCCTTGAGAGAGTAAAAAAGAGAAAAACATTTTTCTGTGTTACCTCAACTTTAATGAAGGAAGCTAGCACTTTAGACGAATTTTCTTATTGTGATCGAGTGTGAAAATCAATAGAGGGTGTTCATTTCATGTGAGGCAGTACCTACAAGATAATTTTACAATTCAAAAGGTTAATGATCATTACTATCTCTTTATTAAGTCAATTGGATCACATAGATCCTAGTGGGTTTCATATATTAGCTGAGTTTTTATTTTATTTTTCCCTTGTCTATACCCAACATGAGGAACCTCCCTCCAGAGTGATAAACACATATTCTTTGAGGCACTTTCTTCCTAAAAAAAGGTTTACAACTTTGACTCTACATAAAAAGGCTTGATATGGTTGGCAATAGTAGATGATAACAACATCAACTTTATATGTGCATGGCTGGCACCAGATTATGTGACCTAGGATGACCAATCTAATTTCATTCCCTTACGTGGCATATGCAAGGCTCCCTTCTGCATAGTTTCCCATTATGCCATCAATTTGGTGGGTGACAGGACATTGTAAGGCGACCACTATCCTTTCAATGATGTATCTTAACAATTGCTTTTATTTTCGGTTATCACCAATTATGGACTCAACTATATGCTATAGCTGACATTAACAATCTGACTGATTGTAATTTCACACTTTTGGTACATATAAAAGATGGTTATCCAACCTTGAGCCAACAACAGGGCCCACTAGCTGAAACAAAGCTCGAGTAAAAGTAGTAGAGGATGAGCTATAGACTCAAATATTCAATGCAAGGAATCATGATCCACTTTTTGTTATAGAACTAGATAACTCAAAATTATGTATAATAAAATTTCTTTTATTTATATGTACAAATTTGTATTACATATGATGATATTTTACATAATTTCCCTGTGCATGATCATCATTTAACATTAGGTTCTTAAGCACAAACTCTGTTCAGTCGTAGGACCATTTCAAAAGCATTCCGCCCCCATTACCAATCAACCCTTTCGAATTTTCTTAATTTGATGTTTTCACACAGCCTTAAATTTTTGCTTAGGATGCCTTTTTTTCATTTTCATCCTAACAAGGCGCCCAATTTTAGCAAGGCTGCCATTTATCGATTTTAACCCGCAGGCTATTTTTCTCTTCTTTTTCTCTTTTATTTTTCACTTTCACATTCATTTGTGACTAAGCCAACACTCATTATAAAAACAAATAACCCTTAATTCAACCTAATTAACATAATGAGTATTTCCCCAAAATTAAAATGTGACTGTTCTATGCTATGCCTTAAATTTTCAAGGTAAAGTGATAATGGCAAGTTTATCAAGTAAGTGCTCATTGCAACTTGATTAAGTTTTATGATTGCAATTGTATTAATGTTTTAATTACATTGAATTCATATATATATATATATATATATATGATTATGTGAAGTGCTATAACATTTTTTCTTAAATAAGTTTAAATACTCTGTATATAAGTTGGGATAACAAATGTTAGTGCCATTACAAGAATATGAAATGTTCATTCTTATATGAATTTTGGCTTAAGCAAATGTTGTACTGCATAAAGAGGAACATGTTGAACTAAAATGTTCTTAAAAATAGTTAAGCCTGCGGGTCTTAATTCAGCTGTGGATTAGATAGGCATGCCTAGAGGGATGTAGTTGCCGCTACCATAGTTAACCATATTTAGGTCCATTATTTATTCCTTTAATGGAACCATAGCTCGGTCTTTTTAGTTCCATCATTTGATATCTCCGGATATCCATCGTTTGATACATTCGGGTATCCATCGTTGATACCAATTGGTATCTATAGCTCATGTTATCCACCTTTTGAACTAGCACTTAGGCATGCTATTAAATATTAAGAAATGTGCTCAAAATAAAGAAATAGTATCGATTGCTTCACTTATATAATGTAAGCATGATGAATGGCTTATTATAATGTCTCACATTAAATTCCTTTACGGCTATAAATTGTTTCTATGGAATGAAATCATGACATAATTATGTTGTTATCCTTATTGTAATGCTTGTATGAAGATGTTTATTGACGAACGTTGTGAGTGGTTGGCCATGTTAATTTTTGATTTTCTCCACCAAGCTTTATAGCTTGGCATGGGTTGTTTTATATCCATGTAGGTTTGGTTGTGTTGGAAATTATTGGTTACATGCATCTCATACATAAGCAAAATTTAAAATTTTTTAACAAATAAAACTGATCTTGCCATGAATTTGCAATATATATATTAATGAGAATAAGAAAAATCACATTTGATTTTTTATTGAACAGTTGATTTTTCTTCTCATTGGGTTGTCGCAAATCTCATTGTCCAAAATTGAACACCTCCAATGAGTAATCCACACTAGAGAAGGATTGAATGAACCAATAATAGAGGAATACAAGGCTAGCCAAAATCCCTTGATGCTAGCAAGGGGGAAGTGGTGGATAGGGTCAGAGAATGAGAGAAAAATCTTTTTCTCTTAATTGTTTTCTTAACCCTAAAATCCTTATCACTTGGATTTTTATAGTTAGGTTAAAAATCCAACTTCATAATAGGATTGGGCTCTTTAAAATTGCTGGAGAAATATTAAATGGGCTTCTAAAGTTATTAATAATTTATTTGGGCTCAATTAAATCCAATTTAAATCCTTTCATAAAAGACTATGTACAAAACCCACAAACTAGGCCCTTCATGCATACACTTGCATTTAATCAGCCAAATGAATTATAAATCCATCCAAATTAAATATGTAGGCTCTATAACACTTATGAAATATATTTAATTTATTTTGGTCCAAGAATTATGCCTTCAAGGCCTTCTATCTAAAGTTGGTTTGACTATACCCTTTCATAGAACAGTTACCGTGCAGTTACTCCTTTCACCACTCTTATCTCAATTAGATTCTAAGTATGGATTTTTGTGAACTCATATAAATCTAATTATGTATGTTCTATCAATTTAACCATTGTTCCCAAAATTTCCTTCATGAATCCCTATCCATCTTGGCATATTACTCTTGCCAGAGATTCTCTGAATAAGGCAATTATAGAATCATGCGAGATAACTTCCCTTAATAAATTCGGAAAGGTGAATCCTTTGTTAATCACTCAAATATCTTCAAGTAGGTCATGATATACCCAACCTCCTAACTATGTTCACCCCCAGTTGGAAGTAATTAGTTATGGAGTCAAAGTATACCACTTACTACTTAAGATAACTTTGGTGATCTCAAGTCTAAGGATACTTGCACAAACCGCTATGAAGAGATTCCTCACTAAAATAGATTTAATATCCATGCGAGGATTCTCTTTTGGAGGTCTCCAATGAACTTGTTCTTGTAACAAACATCCACATGTTAGCTTTGATTATCTTCCATAATCACAGTTATGAGAACCATTGCTTGAGCCATTCAAGAAGCATAATATGTGCTAGTCTGTTCGAATTAACAATGTCCTATTTTCTTAATTTTATGACTAGGGATATTTAGATATTAACACATTTACATGCAATAGACATCTCATATCATGAACACTTTATTGATTTCCTTTGCACTGTGTTTATAATATCTAGGACTTCATTTATTAATTTAAGATTTACAAAATCATGTATTTAAACATAGCATTAATAAATGAATGATGCCTTTTATTAAGAATATGAGTTCATACATATGGAATACATCCCTATTACATGGGCTCTAAGGCATACTCTCTAATAGGTTAAAGGTCGCATAGGGACTTAGTTCTGCATTAGGAGGCCAATAAGAGTTGGTCTAAATTTTGGATGTACGACATTTTATGGATAATTCCCTTTTATCTACTCTTATATTTTTCCATGATTTATTTTAGGAATTGTAATATATGGAGGACTATATAATTTACTTAATTTCCTTTATTTGCATGCAATTTATAGATCATGGGTGATTAGTATATGATTGCCATGAATATGATTTCTTCACATTAAATTCTAGGTTAGCCTACAAGTTATGCATGTGCCCTATATATGTTACTAGGCCTTGTATGCTCATTAAGGATGTTACAGTGGGACCTAGTATGATCATGATTATGTTAACACCTAATTTATATACATGTGATTTAGCTTAAAGAATCACTAGTGTGAATAATGTTTATTTAACGGCATAATAACTTGACATATTATGGCCAAGAATGTAAGACACAGTAATATGGTTAGAATCTATGGTTAGGGTGTCACAATTTATGGTATAAGAGTGTCCTAGTTTAGCCTTTTCTGGGCAATAGAGGTATAGAAATCTTTGGTATGGTATAGTGTCTTGTTGGCCTAATACAATTGTCTTTATTTTTATATAAATCGAAGATGGATGATTCTAAGGATGCTATCGAGGAATCGACTGAAAGTAATTTACCAGCTACGACAAGTTCCTCTGATATTAGATTTTTATTATCCAATCAGAATGAGATCCCTGCTGCTATCCCTGGAGAAGTGTTATTAAAAATTTCTCAAGATATAGCTCAGATTCTACAAAGGATGATAACACCTAAGGCCCTAATTTTGGAAGTTAGAAAATATGGTGCAGAAGAATTTTTGGGTACCACATTGGAACAATCAGAGGAAGCTAAATTCTGGCTAGAAAAGGTAGAGAGGATTCTAGATGATATTCACTATCTCACTTATTATAAGGTATCGTGTGTTGTATCTTTACTTCAAGGACCAGTGTACGATTGGTGGAAACTAGTACTTAAACAACCTTAATTGTCGGATCCTCTTACTTGGGGATTCTTTGAAACTAAATTTAAGAAGAAATATGTTAATGATGCCTATAAAGAGGATAAGCTAAGATAATTTTTAACTTTAAAATAGAGGGCTATATCTATGGCAGAGTTTGAGAAAGAATTCAGCCGGTTGTGAAAATATGTTCCCTGAAGAGATGTTGACTGATGCCTTTAAGAGTAGGCAATTTGAAGGTGGACTGAATCACCAGATTAGAGAGAAATTGATAGGGCCTACATCTCTTCAGAATGTGAATTTTTATCAACTAGAAAGCTGCTATAAAGGATGAGAAACACAAGTCATCTAAAAAAGAACAAGAGCAAAAAGGGTGCGGGGTTAGGGGTGGATAGTCCATCGAGAAGAGGTTTAAGGGAGTACGGAATGTCTAGCAAGCTGAGGGAATGTACAACCCTACTAGCAAAGTCAAGAGATAAAAATCTTCAGCAGTGTCCAAGCCAAGTAAACATGCATCATGAAAGCAAAAAGGGAGTCAGCTGCCTGGGTGCCCTCATTATTTAAGGCAACATTGGGCCCCATGTAGGAAAGAATCAGGAGCATGCTATAATTGTGGTACTATTGACCACTATATAGTAAATTGCCCCTTAAAGCGAATATAAGGCTCTACATAGCAATGTAGCAGAGGAGCATCAAATATGTTTTTAGTTGCTATAATCGGAAGTAGTGGTAGGGGACGAAGAGGTTTTAGTCACTATGGATTTCAGTCTTATAATATATCTGAGTCGGTTGATCAACCTACTGCACCAAATGTCTTGAGTCAGGCTTATGCCATGAAAGTGCGAGAAGACAAAGATGTTTTTGAAGTCATACCTGGTATTTTCTAACTTTATGATTATGATATTCATGCACTTATTGATCCTGGATCCACTAATTCATATATTTCCATTAAGAGCATGGGTGGGGGTGTGTCTAAGGTGCATCAGCTAGAATATGATATATGTGTAACAAGTCCATTTGGGCACACAATGTATGTATGAACAAGATGTTCCCTGATTGTCCCATCTTGATACAAGGAAGAGAATTTTTAGGTGATCTTATTGAGTTGCCTTTTTGATAATTCGATTTTACTTTTAATATGGATTGGTTGTCTAAGCATCATGCATTGGTAAATTATGAGGCTAAAATAGTAACTCTTAGTGATAAGGATGGTAATGAAATAATAGTTACAAGTATTTTGATGCAACCTTTGGCCAATATGATATCTACCATACAAGCTAGGCGATTTCTTAAAAAGGGGTGCGAAGCATTTTTGGCCCTAGTTCTTGACTCGAACAGGGACACGGTTAAGCTCTAAGATATACTAGTGGTGAATGGATTTTTTGATGTGTTTCCTAAAGACTTACCTAGTCTTTCACTTATGAGGGCTGTGGAATTATCTATTGAGGTTTTGCCTGGCATAGCATCCAATTTAAGAGCCTCATACAGGATGGCTCTAATGGAATTAAAAGAGTTAAAGGAACAATTATAAGAACTGCTTAACAAGGGTTTTATCAGGCCTAGTGTATCGCCATGGGGTGTGCCGATCCTATTTGTTAAGAAAAAGGATGGTTCTATGAGGATGTGCATTGATTATTGATAGTTAAATAAAGTGATAGTGAAACATAAGTATCCATTGCCTAGAGTTGAGGATTTGTTTGATAAATTGAAAGGGTAGGAGTATTTTCAAGGATTGATTAAGATTAGGGTATTACCAAATTCGAGTTAAGGACATAGATGTTTCAAAGATGGCATTTAAAACTAGATATGGGCATTATGAGTTTCTTGTAATGCCATTTAGGTTAAGGAACGCACCAGCTACATTTATGGATTTGATGAACAGGATGTTTAAACCATATTTAGACCAATTCATGGTGGTATTTATTGATGACATACTGGTCTATTCCATGAATGAGGAAGAACATGGTGAGCATTTAAGAATTGTTCTACATACCTCAAGGGAGAATCGACTATTTGCTAAATTAAGCAAGTGTGAGTTCTAGATGATAGAAATTTCCTTCCTTGGCCATGTAGTATCTTTTGAAGGCATTAGAGTTGACCCAACAAAAATTAAGGCTATTATCAATTGGAGACCGCCTCGAAATGTACCTGAGGTAAAGAAGTTTATTGGGTTTAGCAGGTTATTATATTTGCTTTGTAAAGGGTTTTCCAGTTATTTCTTCTTCACTTACTAAGATGTTAAGGAAGAATGTTAAATTTGAGTGGACTATCCGATATAAGACAAGTTTTAATTAGATAAAGAGTATGCTAACAAAAGCTCTGATCCTGAATCAACCATTCTCGAAAAAAGAGTATGCCATGTATAGTGATGCCTCTAGAGTTGGTTTGGGTTGTTTTAAATGCAAAAGGGTAGAGTGGTGGCTTATGCATCTCGACAACTTAAACCACATGAACAAAGTTATCCAACACATGATTTAGAGTTGGCAATGGTAGTTTTTTGCCTTAAAGATTTAGCGACAATACTTATATGGTGAATGATGTAGAATATACACTATTATAAAAGCCTTAAGTATCCACTTATTTAAAAGGAACTCAACTTGAGACAGCAAAGATAGCTTGAACTATTTTAAAGACTATAATTGTATAGTTGACTACCATCTGGGTAAGGCTAATGTTGTAGCTGATGCTTTAAGTAGAAAAATGATGGCGACTATGGTGTTACAATGGGCTAGATGGAGATTTGCTTCAGATGGTGCTTTAGTTGCCCAATTAAGGGTTAAGCCTTGTGTAAGGCAGGCTGTGATAGATGCAAAGAAAAATGATAACAAGTTACAACGAATTATACATTCTATGCACGAAGGGGATCAATCTGGGTACTCAATAAAAGAAAATGGAAGTTTACTTGTACTTCAAGGAAAAATTATATGTTTCAGATGACAAAGAATTAAAAAGAACCTTGTTGCACGAAGCTCACAACACAATGTTTACTATACACCTTAGGGGTAACAAGATGTATTAGGATCTTAAGCAATGTTATTGGTGGCCAAGTATGAAGAAGGATGTGGTCGATTATGTCTCTAAGTGCTTAACTTGTCAACAAGTGAAAGCTGAGCACGAAGTTCCTTCTGGATTGTTGAATCCCATTCCAATTCCTCACTAGAAATGGGAAGATATTACTATGGATTTTGTGATTGGATTGCCCTTTACACAGAGAAAACATAATGCAATTTAGGTAATTGTTGATAAGTTGACTAAGTCAGCTCATTTCTTATCGGTTAGAATGGATTATTCCATGGATCAATTGGCAGAATAGTATATGAACGAGATCATTCAACTTTATGGGATTCTAGTATTTTTTAATCTCAGATCGATATTCTAGATTCACCTCTAGATTCTGGTAGAGTTTATAGAAGTCATTGGGAACATGGTTAAAGTTTAATAGGCTTTTCATCCTCAGACGGATGGACAATCAGAAAGGGTTATACAAGTTTTAGAAGATATGCTAAGGGGTTGTGTTTTGAATTTTTCTACAAGTTGGGATAAATATCTAGCCTTGATCGAATTTGTAGCACCCTCTAAGCAAAACCCTATTTAACTGATAATTTGATTACTATTAATCATGCATATGCAATATATTTGTTTAACTATCATTTTGCCCTTAATCATGTCATATGGTTCATATACTTATATATGTGCTACTAGTCTATTCCTTTATTGCATTTCATACTTAGTATCATGCATACTATACTATACGAATATTACTTATGTATATCACATGCATGCATACTCTTCTTAGTTTTACTACTTGTGAGTTACAGCATCTCTCATAAGTTATATACATCTTATAAAAAAAACTGGCCATAAGGCAAAACATATGATAATACTATTACAAATACATCCTACATCAAGATTAACAGTCGGTAGTTGGCCCTTTCTGATGTAGAGATCGTCCCTGAGCAAAAGTCTTGGTAACAGTACCTACACGGATGAATAACCCGTGCTAAGCTATAAAGCTTAGTGGGGAAATATCTATAGATGGATGACCACTCACAACGGTCATCAAAATATACATACAATGTGTATAATAAATAACATGTACAACATATCATGTCATTAACAACAAATACTTTAAAGCATAAAACATATTCTCATGTACCTAAACATTGTACCCAAAATAAAATGATGACAAGTATTCTCATTTTCATAATTCATATAGACATCAATTTCCATGTAAACATATTCAAATGAAACATATTACCTGTGGGCAAGCCAACAATGTAATCCACAATATCAATCTTCAATCAAATAACTTAAACTGTTTAATTTTTGATCAATACTATGAATAACGTTTACCCTGCCTAAGCTTTATCCGTGGATAACGGGAACTATGGATACACATTGGTATCAAGAAGAAGGATATCCAAAGATATAAGATCTATAGACCCAAACGGGGCCAAACTGTACTATGGACCGGTCAAGCAAACCCAAACCGGGTCGCCTATCAACCCAAACGAGGCTGATCATGATCCAAACGGGATCATATATACTATGGCCCCAATTTGGCCAAACTATGGCAGCTGCAATTTCCTTATAGGCGCCTATCTATCCACATCTAAAACTCTATCGCAGGTAGAACTATATTCGTGTTCAATTCACATTTTAATACTATATTCATAGTATACTGTTTGTACATATATAGAGTCTTGTAAAACTATAAGTTCTCTGGTGCATAAACAAATATATGCACATTTCATATGTCAAGTTATTCATCTTGCTCATCCAAATCTGTATGACTATATCATTTGCATCATAACATATAAGCATGACTTATAATCATCATGATGTATTCTATAATCTTTAGGCATATAGATTAGCACTTCCTATGGAATTATTAAAGCTAGATGATGTATTCTATGTTTCTATGCTTCAAAGGTATCGTTTAGATGAATCACATGTATTACAAGTGCAAGACATTCAAGTTCAGACATATTTTACTTATAATGAAGAACCTAAAGAGATTTTGGCTAGGAAAATCAGGCAGTTAAGGAATAAATAGGTTTCCCTTATTAAGGTACTTCGGCAACATCATAACATTCAAGAAGTAACTTGGGAACCAGAGGCAGTGATGATAGCTCAATATCCTCAGTTATTTAAATCAAGTATGAATTTTGAGGACAAAATTCTCATGAAGGGGAAGAATTGTCAAGGCCTAATCTCGACCTTGATAGAAATTATGTTTAATTAGTCAATATTATATGCTAAATTAATGTTTTGTATGGTTATAGCCACATTGGGTTAAAGTTTTGATGAAGGGTAATATGGTAATTGTAGTAAAATTAATAAGTAAGGGGTTAATTGATTGATAAAATAATTGATGTTGGGGGTAAGATTATGATTTAAGATTGATTTGCGGTCAAAGTATAAATTAAAAGATTGGATGGGTTAGTTTTTGAGAGAGAAATTGAGAAAGGTGTTAAATGGTAATTTGGGGGTCTTCTAGAGGCTTCCTTATGTATTCACGGTGATAAACATCACTATCTCTTCAAAGGAAATCCATCTCTCTTTCTATGTATGAATTTGGAATTAAGTTTTGGTAAGAGAAATCTCTCCCTTCTATCTCTCTTCTATTAATGAAAGATTTCAGGAAAGCAAAAAGGAAAATTTAGTGTTTTTAGCAGAGATAAGCAAAGATAAGGGCAAAGGGATCTTGAAGGAGTGAAGAAGTCTCAGTGTTTAGGTATGGGAATACTATTTGATATGCGCTATGTATGAAGTTATCTTTAGATGGATTCAATAGAAATTAAGGTTCTCTAAGAACAATATTCTTTAAGCCGGTAAAACCCTTTGTTTATGGTTGAGCTAGTTGTGTGATGATGAGATTTAAGATGAGTTGTAGAGAGAGATTTATTGGCTTATTGAGCATCATTGTGAATTGATTAGCATAATAGGATCTATTCTTGTGATGCAAGGCAATGCAAAGATTTTTGCCTTGCGATGCATGACCACGTATTGTCTCACTGTTTGTGATGCACGACCAAGTGTCTTTGTATGCTAGGTGATGCACGACCAAGTGATGTTCTTTGCCTTGTGATGCACGGCCAAGTATTGTATCACTGTGCGTGATGCAAGGCCAAGTGTCTTTGTATGCTAGGTGATGTATGGCCAAGTGATGTTCTTTACCTTGTGATGCACAACCAAGCATTGTTTCACTGTATGTGATGCACGACCAAGTGACACTCCATTGTTCTTCACCTTACCATCTTATACACTCACCTTTGATTACCTAGCAGAAAACTTCCACATTCATTTATAACTAAGCCAACACTCATCATAAAAACAAATAACTCCTAATTCAACCTAATTAACATACTTAATGAGTATTTCCCCAAAATTAAAATTTGACTATTCTATGCCATGCCTTAAATTGTCAAGGTAAAGTAATAATGGCAAATTTATCAAGTGCTAATTGCAACTTGATTAAGTTTTTTGATTGCAAGTGTATTAATGTTGTAATTGCATTGAATTGACACACACACACACACACACACACATGATTATGTGAAGTACTATAACATTTGTTCTTAAACAAGTTTAAATACTCTATATATGAGTTGGGATAACAAATGTTGATGCCATTATAAGAATATGAAATGTGTATTCTTATATGAATTATGGCTTAAGCAAATGTTGTACTGCATAAAGAGGAACATGTTGAATCAAAATGTTCTTAAAAATGGTTAAGCCTACGGGTCTTAGTTGAGCTGAGGATTAGATAGGCATGCCTTGAGGGATACAGTTGTAGCTGCCATAGTTGACCCCGTTTGGGTCCATTGTTTGTTCCTTTAATAGAACCATAAATCAGCCCTTTTGGGTCCATCGTTTGATATCTTTGGATATCCATCGTTTGATACCTTTGGGTATCCATCATTGATACCAATTGGTATCCATAGCTCCCGTTATCCACCCTTTGAACTAGAACTTAGGAGGCAATTTAAGATTGAGAAACGTGTTCGAAATAAAGAAATACATGTATCGAGTGCTTCACTTGTATAATGTAAGCATGATTAATGGCTTATTATAATGTCTAAACTTAAATTCCTTTTGGGATATAAATTGTTTCTATGGAATGAAATCATTACATGTTTATGTTGTTATCCCTATTACAATGCTTGTGTGAAGATGTTTATCGACGACTGCAATGAGTGGTCGACCGTGTTAATTTTTGAATTTTCCCACTTAGCTTTATAGCTTAGCACGAGTTGTTTTATATCCATATAGGTTTTAGTTGAAGGTCGCACAAGGACTTAGTTCTACATCAAGAGGCCACCAAGAGTCGGTCTAAATTTTGGATGTAGGATATTTTATAGCTAGTTCCCTTTTGTCTAGTTTTATATTTTTCCATGATTTATTTTAGAAATTGTAATATATGGAGGACTGTACAATTTACTTAATTTCCTTTGTTTGCATATGATTTATAGATTATGGGTTATTAGTATGTGATTGCCATGAATATGATTTCTTTGCATGAAATTCTATGTTAGCCTACAAGTTATGCATGTGCCCTATATATGTTACTAGGCCTTGTGCGCTCGTTAAGGGTGTTACAGTAGGACTTAGTATGATCATGATTATGGTAACACCTAATTTATATACATGTTGTTTTGCATGATGAATCACTAGTGTGAATAATGTTTGTTTAAAGGCATAATAACATGACATATTATCAATAGGAATGTAAGACACAATTATATGGTTAGAATCTAGAGTTAGGGTGTCAATGATCATGCCCATGATATCTATACCCTATATGGCAAAAAGCCATGGTGAGGTAAGATTACACAATTTTGATACAGGTACATGCCTCAAATCTACATACTATTTGCATAGTTGGCACTCTTTCATATATCTGGAATAATATGTATCCATGGTATGCCAGAAGAATCCCTAATGCATTATTTTTCTAGCTAAAGCTAGACCATTCGTGTGGGCCCTATATACCCCGATGTGAAGCTCTTCTATGATCTTTTTAGCCTCTTACTCATCTGTACATTTTAACTATATCCCATCAGATTGCTTTTTATAAAAGATCCCATAAAAATGATGAACTGAGTGGACAACTTATGCAACATCCTTTGATCCTTTTTTTGTGGCTTCTTTTAGAAACATTGACCTTTCCAAGTAATTTTGAATATCGAAATACCAAAGCTTCCCATCATTAGCTTTAACATTCATCACTCATTGTGCCTCAAAATGTGGCTAATCAAAACTACATATGAGTGTAGGTTTCATCCTCACCCCTTTCAGATTATCCCAAATTGATACTAGTGTCATCAAAGCATCATCTAACTGATTCTCCTCTCGAGGAACATACTTAAATGCACATACTTCAAATTGGTCGCCTAACATCTTTAAGCAATTAACATAAGGCATTAGTCACACTTTCTTCACCATCCATTATCCTTTTGCCTGATGATAACCAAAAATGAATCCCCATAGATTTCAACATTCTTTACCCTCAGCGATAGCAAAGCCTCAAGTTCAAAGATACATACTTCATACTCAGCTTCGTTATTGGTAGCCTTAAATCTCAATTTTTTGGCCATTGGTAGCTTTTCTCCTTTAAGGGTGATTAGCATTACTCCTACTCCGATGCCCTTATTATTCATAGCTCTATCAAAGAACATCTGCCACCCTTGGGTTCTTATGGCTGCAATGTTTTCATTAGAAAACTCGTAAGATGTCTCCTATCCCTCCAACAGCTGACCTACTAAGAATTCTACTCCGACCCTTCCTTTTATTATCGTTTGGGTTATGTACTCAACATCAAATTCTTTTAACAGGATTAACCATCTACCTATTTTCTCCAGTAATGATGGTGCTTCTTGCAGATACTTAAGAGGATTCTGTTTAGCTATCGCCTATACTTTGTACGAGTGAAAATAATGCCTTAACTTCTTAGAGGCTTAGGTGACAGACAAACAAATTTTCTCCACCTCTGCATATTTCACTTCATAGGGAAAAAATTCATGCTGAGAAAATACGCTACATGTTCTACCCCAAAATCATCCTCCTAAGCGATCATAGCCCCAATTGAACAATCTTCTATGTCTAGATAAAAAATGAAAGGTTTCTTATTCTTAGGCAATCTCAACACTAACGGGCGCAGGAGATACTTCTTGATGGTATCAAAAGCCATATAAAAATCCTTATTCCACTTCACTGGTTGACTTTTTTGGAATAATTTGAAGATAGGCTCATAGATTGAAGTAAACCTTGTAATAAGCCAGCTAATGTACTGCAATTTACCCAAAAACCCTCAAAATTCCTTATTCTTTTATGGCAATGACATTTATGTGATGCCCTTAGTTTATCGGGATCTACTTCTTTTCCCTTTTGACTTACTATATGTCCCATAAGCTTTCCAGAAGTAACTCTGAATACAATCTTCTTCGGATTGAGATGAAGGTTACACTTGTCTACCTATGAAAGAATTTCTCTAAGGCTGTGAAATAACCTTCACTGGTAACCGACTTAACCATCATAGCATCTACATACACCTCCATTTTTTTATGAATCAAGTCATCTAGAACCTTAATGGTCATTCTTTGATAGGTGGCTCTCGCATTTTTTAACCTAAGTGGCATGACTCTATAGGTATATGTACCCTATTCGATGATGAAGGCTGTCTTAATCCTGTTTGTAATCTTAATCAAAATTTGATTATATCCAGCATAGCCATTGCAAAAACTATACATCTCACAAGCAACTGCATTGTCTACTAGGATATCTACGTAAGTAAGCGAAAATCATCCTTCGAGCAAGCCTTGTTCAAGTCCCTATAATCCACACAAATATGAACCCTTCCATCCTTTTTAGCTATCGGAACCATGTTTTCGAACCAAGTAGGATACCAAATTTCCATGAGAAATTTTTTTATTTGCTTCTAAATATCTTATTTGAATTGTTTTGCCCATTCTTACCTAAGCCTCCGGAGCTTTTGCTTAACGAGTTTGTATTCGAGATAAGTAGGAATAACATGCTAAAAAATGCACGATTGATCGTTGGAATGTCTTCACAGATCCAAGCAAAGACTTCATATTTTTTAACATTCTCTTAAATTTTTTTTCTCTCTTCAGGGGTGATATCAGATGTTATCAAAATTTCCTTTGGATTTTCAAGAGTACCAAGATTGAATGGAGTAGTACTTGTTGAATTGATGTCAAATATAGATGCTTTATGATGTTGATCATGCAAAATAAAATCATGCCAAACATCACACAAGTAAGCAAAGTTATTCATATTATTTATATGAGCAGAACTACATACATCAGTGTTAAAGAGTTCGGGCACAAAAAATGTATCTACAAAAACATCCTCATCTACATCTGGCAAATTTGATGCCTTAAACGAGCTTGCCTTATTACCAATGTCTATCAGGACATCTAGGTATGCTTTAATGTTAGCCTTCCTTTCTTTAGCATTTTCTTCTATCGTAGGTATAGGGATCTCAAATCCCACCTTCTACTTGCCATTAGCTTTTAAAACCAATAGTTCTAGAATTTTAACTACTTCAGGAGTGTCATCCCAATCAAATAACTTGATCATTATCTCCTCATCCTAAAACCCTCTGATAGGTATGAGAATTCCACTGACCTAATCGAAGACATCACTAAAGATCTCAAATCCTAGCATAATCTCTCCCTTAACCATTATAGGCTCAACTTCACCACAATACTAGGGTGGAGCTGATGCAAAAATATAACTATCTAGGATATAGGGAATACCTCCTTACCTTAGGACATGAGAATTCCTATAACCCAATCTCTTTTGCTAGTTTGACTTGTGGCGATAATAGGATTAGAGGGGCCCTAAGATTCCTTACCTAAACCTGCTTCTAGTTGAAAATTCATTTTCTTCATCATGCTCACTACTTACAAAGTGGGATCCTGCTTTTTTCCATTATCAGCATCGATAATAGCTATATGAAACCCACTAAATGGATGATTAGCTATTCCTAACATAGAAACCTGGTTTTCCCGAGAAGCTTTTATAGTGGCTATCCTACCTTCATAAGGAATTTTAATCATCTGGTGAAGAGCAGAAGGAACTTCCCTCAGCTTATGATACCAAGGTCTCCCCAGCAACACCGATAAGTTGGTAGGTATTGGTAATACCACAAACTCCACTTCAATAATAATCTCTCCAGTCTGGACATTAGCTTTGAAAGTGCCTGCTCCTTGCCTACGAGAGTTATCATAGGCTGTGAATACTAAATCAGACTTATTCAACATTGCCTTATTTAGCCCAAAGGTAGGGAGTGCCACCAATGGACACATATTAATTTAAAAGCCATCATTTACCATCTTGTAGGTGGTGTGTTTACCATTAACCTGGGCTTTTATGCAAAAAGGATGGTTGTCTTTTTGACCCTCTATAGGTAAATCCCTATTAGTGCATATAATGTTCTCCCTAATGCCTCCTCTAACCAAATCCACTAGCTCTGAAGGTAAGATGGTCATTGCAGCATTGGATTCACTCAAAGCCTCGACTACTTTTTATTGGTAAGAAGGCGATTACCTTAGGAAATCCCATATAAAAATTTAAGTTGGGTTTTCTTTAACTATTTTAAAATCTAATTCTCTTAAGTCTTTTTAACTATTGATGGTTGGTAGTCAGAGGGCCTCTCTATTTCAGGTACCACTGATATGAGCCTAAATAGCTCATATTTAATCCATATTTTGTTACCAAAATAATGTTTAGTTGTATTAAATTATGTTAGAATTAGGTGTGTTTAATGTATTTTGTAAAGTTTTGTGTATGTAGGAGAAAAGGGAGAAAAAGGTGAAGAAGAAAGAGAGAAAAGACGGTGTCGCGAGCGCGACAGGTATCGCAAGCGCGACAAGGGAAGCGTGTCCCGTCGCGAGCGCGACAGGTGCCGCGATCGCGACAGGAGGCGGTGATAGGCAGTTCATGTTTAAAAGGCACTTCAAAAGGACACTACTCTTCACCAAATGATGTATACTTCTAGAGGGATACTTGAAGAGTTATGTTGTTATGGAAAGGTGCTTGAAGGGTCACAATGCTTGGCAAGGAAGTTATAAATATAAATGGTGGTTATGCAATTTAAATTTCAAATCAAATTTTAAAGAGGCATGACTTTTCACCAAGGGTTGCATACCTATGGAGAGGCACTTAGAGGGACATAATGTTTGGAAATCTATAAATACCCTAGAAGTTATAATCAATGGGAGGAATCAATCTATCATTTTATTTTTATTATTTTAAAAAGTGTAATTAGAGAGTAATAGTTTTAGTTTTAGTTTTAGTTTTATGGCTTGAAGAGAAGGCAAATACAATGAAGAAGACTACACTTGGTGAAAGGAAGAATGGTTGAGAGATCCCTTCTTCTATTTCTAATCTTTACTTCTTCTTTGTTATTATTATGAATTCTTTTTAGCAATTTGATTGTTGTTATTCATATATATATTCATTTCTCTTTCATTTATCTTTATATGTAGTATTTGCTATTAAAAGTTTATTAGTATCATTATAAGTTAAGGAAGACGACCTTCGATGTGCAATTCCTTCTCTGAAAATTAACAAAATGGTCATAAATAAGGGAGTTAGCGAGAGCAACGTCTTATTGAAAGTTAATAGGAAATTCATTATCAAAGCATAGTTTGAGAGATCACATGTGGAGATAGTTGTTATAGGTTGGTTTTTATTCTTTGAATGTGTGTTTATGTAATTCTTGTCTAGATGCGAGAGCTGCGATTTAGAACCATAAATGCATGTTTAAGGCATAATCTAGTCTAGATGCGAGAGCTGCGACATAGAACATTATTCCAACTTGGCTTGCATGATAAAGATTGAATTATAAATAAGAGAAAAAGATCAAATTCCATAATTATGTATATGTTATATTCATTATATTAATAAGTCTTCTCAGATTATCATTAAAGTAGAATAAAATTTAATTTAGTGTAGTGTAGTTTTAATAATAATTTTAACTTGCAAATTAATGAGCATTGTAAACAAGATTAAAATCAAGTAGTAATAGTGTACAATGTTAATCAACATTCCTCGTGGGATCGATATCTGAAGTACTATAATCGGTACACCGTATACTTGCGGTATTTAAGCTTTTAGAAAGAGCATATCAAGTTTTTGGCGCCGTTGCCGGGGAATGCTTGATTAAATTTATTGTCATTATGAATCTTGATTTATGATTTTGGATTAAAATATTTAATTAGTTTTGTTTTGTGTTTTTTTTAGTTGATTTAGTAAATTAACATAATTTATTTTTGGTTCTACATGTTATTTTACTTAGATTTTCATTATAAATGTTTGAAAAAAAAAACTAATGATTTTTTTTCATTGTCACGAGCGCGCGGTTTGTCGCGAGCACGACATTGTAGGGAGGATGCTTTTGCAGTGGAATGTGGAATTCTCTCCTTCCCCACTAAGTTCTCCTAGTGGAACTTTTTGAGTTTGTTTTCTCCATCTCTTTTACATTTATTGTGATTTTGTTTGTTTTGTGTTTTGTTTGCCCTACCATTCTCACACAATGAGGACATTGTGTCCTTTAAGTGTGGGGGGGGGTATGTATGTATTGTTTCTATTCATGTTTTTATTTATTGTTAGTATATTTATTTATTTGTATATTGTGTTGTGAATTTAATTTTGGAGTTTATGTATTTGGTACCTATTTGGATTTAATTGCATGCTTTAACTTGATTTATTTGTATATTGTGTTGTGAATTTAATTTTGGAGTTTATGTATTGTTTCTATTCATGTTTTTATTTATTGTTAGTATATTTATTTATTTGTATATTGTGTTGTGAATTTAATTTTGGAGTTTATGTATTTGGTACCTATTTGGATTTAATTGCATGCTTTAACTTGAATTTTTGTCATTTTTAGTCTAGTTAGGCAAATTTTTAGGCTAATCATTTTCATTTTACTTTGACAAATTAATGTACATAGTGAAATTTATGACTTGGCAAAGCACTTTAGTGTAGTTTATTTTTAAGTTGAGTATCTTTTCAAATGTGTAAATGGATTATTATTATTATTATTATTTTTTTGCCAATTTATTGCTTAAGGTAATTTGACCTATAGCTTAAGTGAGCTTTTGAGCCTTATACATTGATATTTTTCTTGTATGAGAGCCTTAATATGCTATTTTCTCTAGAATTTGTTCTTGGTAAATTTTGAGATTACATTTAGTATGAAATGCGCATGAAAGATGATAAGGGCATTTAGATTACACCATTTTGGCTTGCTTTAAAAACTTACCTTTTTGACTTTAGGTAGCATATTTTGAGCCTTCAACCTAATTTTGTTGAGCTACATATAATTACCCAATATCTTTTGCTAATCAAAAAACTTATTTTTTGTTTTACCCTTTTTGTGAAGAGAAATAAATTGTTATATCTTTAGGAGATATATATTGTTAATGTAAGCATGATGGTATTTAAAAAATGAGAGTTAAATTCCATTCTTCTCTAGGATCAATATTAGAATAAGGCTAGCTTTTAAAGAAAAAAAAAGAGAGAAAAAATATATAAAAATAAAAATAAATAGAAAGAAAAAAAAAAGAACAAAAAAAAAAAGAAAGAAAGAACAAGAGAAACTAGTAGTAGTGTGCCATTGAGAAGGGAATATGAGAAATAAATTACATCATGCGATGCTTAGGTTCTTAAACAAATCTCTTATGATATGGTAATATTATTTCTATTCACAATTTAAGCTACTTAAACCAAAAATTATTCTACCTTAACCTAAGCCAAGTTACAACCCTTGTAAGACCCTTTTGATTTCATGTATTATTTTATACTAGTAGTGGAGATGTTTACTAATTACAAGCTTATGGTAGGCAATGGCATGTTTAAGGGATGAGAGAAACACTAACCCATAAACACATTGAGTGAATAAGTACTTTAAGAATATAGTGTTTGAGTGAGAACTACTTTAGGCAGCATTTGGTGTGGAATAATGTTTACATGTGTTAAGATATTCAAGTTCTTAAGTTCACACATTCTTGTGCTTTGCTATTTCATATTTTTCCAAATGTGCATGGTTGTTTAAGTTTAATGGTGAATGATTTTGTTTGAGACTTTGCAAACTTGGGCTAAATTTGTGTAGAGATGAGGGTTTCTGCATGTGATTTTCAAATATTTGCCAAATATAAATATGAGCTCCAAAATTATATGATTGTATTGTTTGCTTGTTTGGTAAGTTTTGCTTGGGACAAGCAAAAGTTTAAGTGTGGGGGTGTGATATGAGCCTAAATAGCTCATATTTAATCCATATTTTGTTACCAAAATAATGTTTAGTTGTATTAAATTATGTTAGAATTAGGTGTGTTTAATGTATTTTGTTAAGTTTTGTGTATGTAGGAGAAAAGGGAGAAAAAGGTGAAGAAGAAAGAGAGAAAAGACGGTGTCGCGAGCGCGACAGGTATCGCGAGCGCGACAGGTGCCGCGATCGCGACAGGAGGCGGTGATAGGCAGTTCATGTTTAAAAGGCACTTCAAAAGGACACTACTCTTCACCAAATGATGTATACTTCTAGAGGGATACTTGAAGAGTTATGTTGTTATGGAAAGGTGCTTGAAGGGTCACAATGCTTGGCAAGGAAGTTATAAATATAAATGGTGGTTATGCAATTTAAATTTCAAATCAAATTTTAAAGAGGCATGACTTTTCACCAAGGGTTGCATACCTATGGAGAGGCACTTAGAGGGACATAATGTTTGGAAATCTATAAATACCCTAGAAGTTATAATCAATGGGAGGAATCAATCTATCATTTTATTTTTATTATTTTAAAAAGTGTAATTAGAGAGTAATAGTTTTAGTTTTAGTTTTAGTTTTAGTTTTATGGCTTGAAGAGAAGGCAAATACAATGAAGAAGACTACACTTGGTGAAAGGAAGAATGGTTGAGAGATCCCTTATTCTATTTCTAATCTTTACTTCTTCTTTGTTATTATTATGAATTCTTTTTAGCAATTTGATTGTTGTTATTCATATATATATTCATTTCTCTTTCATTTATCTTTATATGTAGTATTTGCTATTAAAAGTTTATTAGTATCATTATAAGTTAAGGAAGACGACCTTCGATGTGCAATTCCTTCTCTGAAAATTAACAAAATGGTCATAAATAAGGGAGTTAGCGAGAGCAACGTCTTATTGAAAGTTAATAGGAAATTCATTATCAAAGCATAGTTTGAGAGATCACATGTGGAGATAGTTGTTATAGGTTGGTTTTTATTCTTTGAATGTGTGTTTATGTAATTCTTATCTAGATGCGAGAGCTGCGATTTAGAACCATAAATGCATGTTTAAGGCATAATCTAGTCTAGATGCGAGAGCTGCGACATAGAACATTATTCCAACTTGGCTTGCATGATAAAGATTGAATTATAAATAAGAGAAAAAGATCAAATTCCATAATTATGTATATGTTATATTCATTATATTAATAAGTCTTCTCAGATTATCATTAAAGTAGAATAAAATTTAATTTAGTGTAGTGTAGTTTTAATAATAATTTTAACTTGCAAATTAATGAGCATTGTAAACAAGATTAAAATCAAGTAGTAATAGTGTACAATGTTAATCAACATTCCTCGTGGGATCGATATCTGAAGTACTATAATCGGTACACCGTATACTTGCGGTATTTAAGCTTTTAGAAAAAGCATATCAAGTTTTTGGCGCCGTTGCCGGGGAATGCTTGATTAAATTTATTGTCATTATGAATCTTGATTTATGATTTTGGATTACAATATTTAATTAGTTTTGTTTTGTGTTTTTTTTAGTTGATTTAGTAAATTAACATAATTTATTTTTGGTTCTACATGTTATTTTACTTAGATTTTCATTATAAATGTTTGAAAAAAAAAACTAATGATTTTTTTTCATTGTCACGAGCGCGCGGTTTGTCGCGAGCGCGACATTGTAGGGAGGATGCTTTTGCAGTGGAATGTGGAATTCTCTCCTTCCCCACTAAGTTCTCCTAGTGGAACTTTTTGAGTTTGTTTTCTCCATCTCTTTTACATTTATTGTGATTTTGTTTGTTTTGTGTTTTGTTTGCCCTACCATTCTCACACAATGAGGACATTGTGTCCTTTAAGTGTGGGGGGGGGTATGTATGTATTGTTTCTATTCATGTTTTTATTTATTGTTAGTATATTTATTTATTTGTATATTGTGTTGTGAATTTAATTTTGGAGTTTATGTATTTGGTACCTATTTGGATTTAATTGCATGCTTTAACTTGATTTATTTGTATATTGTGTTGTGAATTTAATTTTGGAGTTTATGTATTGTTTCTATTCATGTTTTTATTTATTGTTAGTATATTTATTTATTTGTATATTGTGTTGTGAATTTAATTTTGGAGTTTATGTATTTGGTACCTATTTGGATTTAATTGCATGCTTTAACTTGAATTTTTGTCATTTTTAGTCTAGTTAGGCAAATTTTTAGGCTAATCATTTTCATTTTACTTCGACAAATTAATGTACATAGTGAAATTTATGACTTGGCAAAGCACTTTAGTGTAGTTTATTTTTAAGTTGAGTATCTTTTCAAATGTGTAAATGGATTATTATTATTATTATTATTTTTTTGCCAATTTATTGCTTAAGGTAATTTGACCTATAGCTTAAGTGAGCTTTTGAGCCTTATACATTGATATTTTTCTTGTATGAGAGCCTTAATATGCTATTTTCTCTAGAATTTGTTCTTGGTAAATTTTGAGATTACATTTAGTATGAAATGCGCATGACATATGATAAGGGCATTTAGATTACACCATTTTGGCTTGCTTTAAAAACTTACCTTTTTGACTTTAGGTAGCATATTTTGAGCCTTCAACCTAATTTTGTTGAGCTACATATAATTACCCAATATCTTTTGCTAATCAAAAAACTTATTTTTTGTTTTACCCTTTTTGTGAAGAGAAATAAATTGTTATATCTTTAGGAGATATATATTGTTAATGTAAGCATGATGGTATTTAAAAAATGAGAGTTAAATTCCATTCTTCTCTAGGATCAATATTAGAATAAGGCTAGCTTTTAAAGAAAAAAAAAGAGAGAAAAAATATATAAAAATAAAAATAAATAGAAAGAAAAAAAAAGAACAAAAAAAAAGAAAGAAAGAACAAGAGAAACTAGTAGTAGTGTGCCATTGAGAAGGGAATATGAGAAATAAATTACATCATGCGATGCTTAGGTTCTTAAACAAATCTCTTATGATATGGTAATATTATTTCTATTCACAATTTAAGCTACTTAAACCAAAAATTATTCTACCTTAACCTAAGCCAAGTTACAACCCTTGTAAGACCCTTTTGATTTCATGTATTATTTTATACTAGTAGTGGAGATGTTTACTAATTACAAGCTTATGGTAGGCAATGGCATGTTTAAGGGATGAGAGAAACACTAACCCATAAACACATTGAGTGAATAAGTACTTTAAGAATATAGTGTTTGAGTGAGAACTACTTTAGGCAGCATTTGGTGTGGAATAATGTTTACATGTGTTAAGATATTCAAGTTCTTAAGTTCACACATTCTTGTGCTTTGCTATTTCATATTTTTCCAAATGTGCATGGTTGTTTAAGTTTAATGGTGAATGATTTTGTTTGAGACTTTGCAAACTTGGGCTAAATTTGTGTAGAGATGAGGGTTTCTGCATGTGATTTTCAAATATTTGCCAAATATAAATATGAGCTCCAAAATTATATGATTGTATTGTTTGCTTGTTTGGTAAGTTTTGCTTGGGACAAGCAAAAGTTTAAGTGTGGGGGTGTGATATGAGCCTAAATAGCTCATATTTAATCCATATTTTGTTACCAAAATAATGTTTAGTTGTATTAAATTATGTTAGAATTAGGTGTGTTTAATGTATTTTGTTAAGTTTTGTGTATGTAGGAGAAAAGGGAGAAAAAGGTGAAGAAGAAAGAGAGAAAAGACGGTGTCGCGAGCGCGACAGGTATCGCGAGCGCGACAGGTGCCGCGATCGCGACAGGAGGCGGTGATAGGCAGTTCATGTTTAAAAGGCACTTCAAAAGGACACTACTCTTCACCAAATGATGTATACTTCTAGAGGGATACTTGAAGAGTTATGTTGTTATGGAAAGGTGCTTGAAGGGTCACAATGCTTGGCAAGGAAGTTATAAATATAAATGGTGGTTATGCAATTTAAATTTCAAATCAAATTTTAAAGAGGCATGACTTTTCACCAAGGGTTGCATACCTATGGAGAGGCACTTAGAGGGACATAATGTTTGGAAATCTATAAATACCCTAGAAGTTATAATCAATGGGAGGAATCAATCTATCATTTTATTTTTATTATTTTAAAAAGTGTAATTAGAGAGTAATAGTTTTAGTTTTAGTTTTAGTTTTAGTTTTATGGCTTGAAGAGAAGGCAAATACAATGAAGAAGACTACACTTGGTGAAAGGAAGAATGGTTGAGAGATCCCTTATTCTATTTCTAATCTTTACTTCTTCTTTGTTATTATTATGAATTCTTTTTAGCAATTTGATTGTTGTTATTCATATATATATTCATTTCTCTTTCATTTATCTTTATATGTAGTATTTGCTATTAAAAGTTTATTAGTATCATTATAAGTTAAGGAAGACGACCTTCGATGTGCAATTCCTTCTCTGAAAATTAACAAAATGGTCATAAATAAGGGAGTTAGCGAGAGCAACGTCTTATTGAAAGTTAATAGGAAATTCATTATCAAAGCATAGTTTGAGAGATCACATGTGGAGATAGTTGTTATAGGTTGGTTTTTATTCTTTGAATGTGTGTTTATGTAATTCTTATCTAGATGCGAGAGCTGCGATTTAGAACCATAAATGCATGTTTAAGGCATAATCTAGTCTAGATGCGAGAGCTGCGACATAGAACATTATTCCAACTTGGCTTGCATGATAAAGATTGAATTATAAATAAGAGAAAAAGATCAAATTCCATAATTATGTATATGTTATATTCATTATATTAATAAGTCTTCTCAGATTATCATTAAAGTAGAATAAAATTTAATTTAGTGTAGTGTAGTTTTAATAATAATTTTAACTTGCAAATTAATGAGCATTGTAAACAAGATTAAAATCAAGTAGTAATAGTGTACAATGTTAATCAACATTCCTCGTGGGATCGATATCTGAAGTACTATAATCGGTACACCGTATACTTGCGGTATTTAAGCTTTTAGAAAAAGCATATCAAGTTTTTGGCGCCGTTGCCGGGGAATGCTTGATTAAATTTATTGTCATTATGAATCTTGATTTATGATTTTGGATTACAATATTTAATTAGTTTTGTTTTGTGTTTTTTTTAGTTGATTTAGTAAATTAACATAATTTATTTTTGGTTCTACATGTTATTTTACTTAGATTTTCATTATAAATGTTTGAAAAAAAAAACTAATGATTTTTTTTCATTGTCACGAGCGCGCGGTTTGTCGCGAGCGCGACATTGTAGGGAGGATGCTTTTGCAGTGGAATGTGGAATTCTCTCCTTCCCCACTAAGTTCTCCTAGTGGAACTTTTTGAGTTTGTTTTCTCCATCTCTTTTACATTTATTGTGATTTTGTTTGTTTTGTGTTTTGTTTGCCCTACCATTCTCACACAATGAGGACATTGTGTCCTTTAAGTGTGGGGGGGGGGGTATGTATGTATTGTTTCTATTCATGTTTTTATTTATTGTTAGTATATTTATTTATTTGTATATTGTGTTGTGAATTTAATTTTGGAGTTTATGTATTTGGTACCTATTTGGATTTAATTGCATGCTTTAACTTGATTTATTTGTATATTGTGTTGTGAATTTAATTTTGGAGTTTATGTATTGTTTCTATTCATGTTTTTATTTATTGTTAGTATATTTATTTATTTGTATATTGTGTTGTGAATTTAATTTTGGAGTTTATGTATTTGGTACCTATTTGGATTTAATTGCATGCTTTAACTTGAATTTTTGTCATTTTTAGTCTAGTTAGGCAAATTTTTAGGCTAATCATTTTCATTTTACTTTGACAAATTAATGTACATAGTGAAATTTATGACTTGGCAAAGCACTTTAGTGTAGTTTATTTTTAAGTTGAGTATCTTTTCAAATGTGTAAATGGATTATTATTATTATTATTATTTTTTTGCCAATTTATTGCTTAAGGTAATTTGACCTATAGCTTAAGTGAGCTTTTGAGCCTTATACATTGATATTTTTCTTGTATGAGAGCCTTAATATGCTATTTTCTCTAGAATTTGTTCTTGGTAAATTTTGAGATTACATTTAGTATGAAATGCGCATGAAAGATGATAAGGGCATTTAGATTACACCATTTTGGCTTGCTTTAAAAACTTACCTTTTTGACTTTAGGTAGCCAATTTTGAGCCTTCAACCTATTTTTGTTGAGCAACATATAATTACCCAATATCTTTTGCTAATCAAAAAACTTATTTTTTGTTTTACCCTTTTTGTGAAGAGAAATAAATTGTTATATCTTTAGGAGATATATATTGTTAATGTAAATAAGAGAAAAAGATCGAATTCCATAATTATGTATATGTTATATTCATTATATTAATAAGTCTTCTCAGATTATCATTAAAGTAGAATAAAATTTAATTTAGTGTAGTGTAGTTTTAATAATAATTTTAACTTGCAAATTAATGAGCATTGTAAACAAGATTAAAATCAAGTAGTAATAGTGTACAATGTTAATCAACATTCCTCGTGGGATCGATATCTGAAGTACTATAATCGGTACACCGTATACTTGCGGTATTTAAGCTTTTAGAAAAAGCATATCAACCACCATGCCACTTTCTGGTGATAAGCTTTATCCTATATGCCTTTTCTTCATTTTTAGAATACCACAAATCCCATGGATTGATGCTTCCTTTTGCCTTATCAGATGATTCCTGATAGTTAACTACATATATCTTCACCTCAAACTGCTTACCTATACTTGCATGCTCAGACTAAATAAAAGGCAAGTACTTATTACCATATAAGTCATGCAAGACTTGCTACTCCAATAAACCTAACCCAACTATTGACATGGGCGGTGGAAGTGCATTGTAGCTCCCTTTCTTTTTTTTCTCTTTTCTGAATTGGTAATTTATTTATTGTCAATAAGGTCTTGGATTCTATTCCTCAAAGTTCTGTAATAATTTATAAGGTGACCTATATGCTAATAAAATGCACAATATTGATTGGCTTAATGATTGAGTTGACCCTGAATCTTAGCAAGCTTGGCTGGTAGAGGCTGTAGTTTCCCTTCTTTCATTAGTTTTTCCAATACCTAGAATAATGACCTACTTAAATTGGAATACTACCTTTATGTACCTTCAACAGCTGACACCTCAGGATTTTTTCCAGTAGTAGCATCGGTTGTACCATTGGCCCTGCCAGTCATAGTTCCATATCCCCGACATCTAGTATTAAAATTGTCGCTTCTCATAGAGGTCATTTTCTTAGATAGATATTTTTATTCAGCTTCAATGGCAAAGTATTTTAAGGACTTCCAATCTTTCAATCCCTTCATCTTTAACCCCTTTTATAAGTAGGGACTAACATTACGAATGAAAAGCCTAATTTGATTCAGAGTATTAGGTTTTTTCTTCATTTCCATTACCCTAATTTCTCCACCTCGTGAGATACTTATAAAAGGACTCATTTGGCTTCTATTGTAACAACTCAAGGTCTTTTAGGGTAACCTCCATTCGAGTACTGCAATCATACTGCCTAAGAAACTTCTCTATCAATATATCCCAATCTTCCTTAGTGCACCTGGCCAAATTGTGATACCAATCGATTATAGGATGGGTAAGGCTAAAACTGAAGTGTTCAACCTTTTGCCTTTTGGTAAGAGTGGCACTTTTCATAACTAGGGCATATTGTTTGATATGGGTGGATGGATCAGATGTGCCATCAAATTTATGGAGTACATCCTTGCTTTTAAGACCTTTATCCTTAGGGCTAACCCCTTTCCTTGTTGATAATATTCTAGCATTACTTCTATCTTATCCTCCATTTTCTTAATAATCAGATCTTCCACCTTAAGCTATTTCACTTTTTAGGCTAGCATCATTGGTAGTTATCCCTCTTCTTTAGGAATGAAATCCTCCTCAGGTGCAACACCTTTATCTTTCCATTGTTCAGTGAACTGGGCTCTTAACATGGCTCTTATTGATTCAGCCACTAAAGAGGGACCTACTTGAGTAACAATAGGGGTGCCTCCAACAGTAACAAGCTCTTTATAGGCTATAATAGTCATTGAAGGCTGCTGACTAGTAGGATGTGCAAGGGAACTCATCATATGCACCATCATTGATCTTATTCTTCTCTCAAACTCATCCAGCCTCCTATCGAGTTCTCAACTATCAACAGCTTCCATTAAGATTGGATCCATCATATCCGCCTTTTGGATGCTATCTCAAAAATCTTAGCTAACCCTAAATCAATTTTTGATGTTGACTAAAATTGGCCTGATAAAGATCTTCTAACTAGAAGCTCATCCGGGCTTCTAAACCAAGTTGCATAATCTATAGTGACTATAATTATAGATTCTTAATCAATATGTTGGTCTTTTATCACCTGAAAAAGAATTCCCCATTACAAGTATACCTCAACCTGGGCCATTATTACTTCCACTCGAGTAAACTCCCAAAGAAACTATGTATCATAGGTTGCCTAAGTCTTGCTCATGTCCCTTCTAAGCCAAATTCTCAAACCATATGGATAGTTCTACAATGGCTGAAAGAAAGGTGTTAGCATGATACATGGTTATGCATGAACATGTGATATTAAAAAATTATCTACAAAGCACATGTGCAAATTAAGACCATCTTGACCGGATTCTAGCAAGTGTACTAGATCGGCTAGTAATATAGGGAAATATAGATTAAGACCCCAAAATATCGTACCCAAGGGAACATGGATTGCTAAGGATAATACCTATATATGAATTAAATTAATCCGAGATTGTTTCCCAAATATTTTTTATTTAAAAGAAAAAATTAAACAAAATAAACAATAAAACAAAATAAAAGCATGAATTAAAAACAAAACAATAATTGAAATTCTCTTGCTAAAGAAACTATCCACCTTAACTTTCATTGTAATGACTTAAGTTTAATAGAAACACCAGTGATTATGGAAAAACTAGTTATAAACCAAGATATCTTTATTCAAGTATATCATTCTTAGTATTAAACTCATAGACAAATCTAATACATAGCATGAAAATCTAGTTTTAACTTCCTAAATATTCATTGAAGCCTTTCTCAAGTGATTCAACTCTAATTCATTCTTAGTTCCTCCTCTCTTAGTATTAATCAATAAAATTCACACATAATTATCTCATATTTCGGATAATAATCATGCATAAACATTAAAGAGTTAACCCAAGAACATGCAAATCATTAACTATGTCAAAATCAATTTTTAGTTATTTATTCAATAAACCAACAATCAATCTCAACTTAATTAAAGATAAGAATATGCTTAAAACCAAGAAATAATCAACCGATATTGAAATTAAGCTCAAAATAAAGTCATAACAATGAAAATATAAGTTTTCAAAGTTCCATTAGCAAAAGAAAGAAAAACTACTTCCTAAACATAATTAAAAACTAAAGACAAAGTTGAAGAAAAATAATGAAAACATAAAAACAACGTAAAATAACTAAACCTAATTCTAAGATTTGTCTAATTGATTCTACTAATTCATAATTCTCCCTTTTTCTGGTGTTTCAGATTGCTATTTATAGGCAAAAGATGTCGTGAATCGCTTCTCAAACTCCAAAATCAAATAGGAAGCAAACTCTGCCCAAAACAGGAAGTTCGAGAAAATCCTTCGCGAAGTGGGAGTAGAAATCACGTGGCCACGCTTCAATATGCCTTCCTTCACACGTGGGCACGTCCCATTTAGTTCTTCTTCCACACGTGGCCACGTGTGGTCCTTCACTGGGAATCCACGTGGTCACGTGGTTGCATAGTTTTCTTTAGTTTCCCATTCACGTGGCCATGGGTCTTCATACTTCATTTCTTCACCTTTCATCACATGGCCACGGTTCCTCTTGCTTTCTTTCTTCACGTGGCCACGTTTGGATTTCTTCAATACTTTCACGTGGTCACGTGTCAAGGCTCTAGACTGCACGCTCGTTTTCTTGCCTAAATTTCTCATATTTGTGCTTCTTGCCCTAAACTTTGTCCTTTTTCCCAATTAAGTCCTTTTTCTTGCAGATTAATCCTGTAAAACACCAAAATTTACAATTAACTCCAAAAACATAAAATTAACCAATTAAACTCAAATCTAACCTAATTAACACAAAATTAACCTAATTAAACACATTAAAACATACTAAAAACATTATATAAATCACTATTATCACATCTCCCAACCTTATTTCTCCTGCACCAGTGGTCATGTGATCTCTATTTTAGGCAGGATTAGCATATGGGTTAATAGGGAACCTAATAAATGTGTATAGTGTACCGTGGAATACCGATAGCATGACTTCTATTTATTTAAAGTGCAAGCAAATGTAAGGTCGATTGCTATATACTTCAACTATTCAAATAAACCAAAATGAGTGCATTGGTCATGACAGCATTTGATGACATCCACTTTGCTTTACTTCGAATTTAGCCAGGTATATAGCTATTTAAGTAGTAATAACAATATTACTATTCATATTACCTAAGGGAAGTATCTATACCACTACATAATGCTTTAGTCTAGTAGTACAACTTTAGGGCTACCTAAGCATGATCCCTCCCCATGGATCTAGCTCATCATGAGCATAACGACTGATCATGTCAACATTTGATATACCCAAAGGTACGTGGCTTATGATGGTGGTCTTCCCTAATGCTTTTCTACATTGAGTAAATGTAGGGTCACACTTCGAGATTACACCGGGGCTACACAAGGATGCCAAACCTACTTCTAAGTCCGTAGCATGTCTATAATGCAACCTAGATTAGAAAAAGGTCGTAATAATCAATATGTGTAAGGCCCCTAACATGACCCTAATTTAATTTGCATATTATTGTAATTAAGTAAGGGGGGTAAATTAACATGTTATTATGTTAATTGCATGAAAATATAATAAAAGAGTATGGTTTAATGTTAATTAAGGATACAATTGAGGATAAAGGTATTAATTTGGGGTTAATTGGTATTTTTGGCATTTTGGTGGCCAATTGTGTAGAGAAGAATTTAATTCAAGGTTAAATTGAAAGAATGCTTAAATGGATAGGTTAATGTTTGAAAAAGAATTAGTAGAGGGGTTAAAGTCTAACATGCATAAAGGCTTGTGGCATTTGTGTGACATGCAAAATGATGAAGGACTAAAGAGGAGATTGTCATGTGGGTATAAAAGGCTTGGGTTAGAGAATTTGATTGTGAGAATCGGCATTTGTTGAGAGCAAAACCAGAAATTCATCTTCTTCTTCCTCTTTGATTTCCATAGATTTACCTCAAGCATTTAGATGTTAATGGTGCATGTTGGTTAATCAAGAGTTTAAGGCTCTAAGCTAAGGTAATTAAACTCTCATTTTAACACTTCATCATCACCATCTTCTTCTTCATTTTCTGTTGACTGAGAATATGTCATTTGCTGGAAATGTATGTTCATGGTGATGGTATTTATGAAGGAGAAGAGGAAGGAAGAAGGATCAAAGGAAAGGGACTTGATAGAGGTTGAAGACATTGGGTTTATCAGCCAAGGTATGGGAATTTAGGCCATTCATATTGCATGTAAAAATGGATTACTGGAAGTGAATAGAATTTACAGAATTGAATTTACGTTTTTCTGGAAGTTTATCGTTGAAAGGTTGAAGAAGACAGACTTGCCGAGTCGTGAATGACTTCACGAGTCGTGAACATCAGTCCGACTCGTGAAGCTCTTCACGAGTCGTGAAGTCGAGTCTTTCTTCTTCACTCGTGAGCTTCTTCACGAGTCGTGAAGTTCAGTTTTTCTTCCTCACTCGTGAGCCACTTCACGAGTCGTGAAGTATAGTTCCTTCTCCACTCGTGAACCTCTTCACGAGTCGTGAGAATCACCTTATTTGCTTCACTCGTGAATCCCTTCACGAGTCAAACTCCTCTTCACGATTGAATGACCTATCTTGAATGTTTTGCTCATAAGTTAAGCTATAGAACAGAAAATTGAGTGATTCTTTTTGCATTGAAAAATAGACTTCCATACCTATATTTCACATGAAGAAACCTAAGCTTAAATCTGTCTCTAGGTACATGTAATCTATAGTTGAATCCGGACTAGTTTTCTAGACTACTCTATGTAACAGAAATGGCTAGTATGAACAGATTGTTGCTACACTTGATAATATGATTCTTTAATTGATTGAGACAGCTATTTGCTTATGTGATAGAAAGTTAAATGAATAATGCATGTAATATGACTGTCAATGAAGGAATTGTATGCATACACATGCGTTCATTTGTGAATATGAATAAAGACTAGAAAGGAATTATCGAACCCATACATGTAAATCTTATGACATGTAAGTGCACCTTTTTATATGCACTTGTGATATGAAAAAGAGAATAATAGCATGACCTTGGCATGTGTATATGCCATATGAAAACGTGTTGATATTTTGTATAGCACATGACTTGAATGATGATAAAGGTATATATATATATGTGTGTTGGAAACATGCTCATAAGAATAAATCGACTATATGCGAATGTACCCACAGGTATGTACATTTATGATTATGTATATGAGTATATGAGCATGTAATTGCCTATGAGATAGAAGATGAATTAGCATGACTATGAACATGTGAAATGCTTAATGAGGGCATGATCAAGTCTATGATATGATGATTATATGTCATGCTTATATGATATGATGCAAATGATATAATCATACAGATATAGATGAGCCAGATATATATATCTTGGCATATGAAATGTGCATGTATCTGATTATGCACCAGAGAATTCACAGGTTGATAAGACTATGCATATGTGCAAACGGTATACTACGAATACAGTATTAAAATGTGAATTGAACACGAATATAGTTCCGCCTGCGATAGAGTTTTAGATGTGGATATATAGGTTCCTATAGGGAAATTACAGCTGCCATAGTTGGCCCATTTGGGTCCATAGTATATGATCCCGTTTGGATCATGATCAGCCCCGTTTGGGTTGATAGGCTACCCCGTTTGGGTATGCTTGACCGGTCCATAGTATAGTTGGCCCCGTTTGGGTCTATATATTCGATATCTTCGGATATCCCTCATTTGATACCATTGTGTATCCATAGTTCCCGCATCCACTGATAAAGCTAAGGCAGGCTAAACGTTATTCATAGTAATGATCAAAAGTAAACAGTTAAAGTTATTTGACTAAAGATTGATATGTGGCTTATATTGTTGGTTTACCACAGGAGTTATGCTTCAATTGAATATGTTCACATGGAATATTGCCATCTATATGAATTATGAAAAAGAAATATGTGTTTCTCTCTCTCTTGGGTACAATGCTTATGTACATGAGAATATGCTTATGCTTTAAAGTATATGTTATTCTTGCCATGTTATGTTGGACATGTTGATTATAGTATATGAACATATTGTATATGTATGTTTTGATGGCCTTGTGTATGGCCATCCATCTGTAGATATTCGCCACTAAGCTTTATAGCTTAGCACGGGTTGTTTATCCGTGTAGGTACCTTCTAGAAAAACTTTTGCTCAGGGACGTTCTCTGCATCAGGAAGGGCCAACCATCGACTTATAACCTTGATGTAGGATATTTTTTTTGTAATACAACTATCATATGTTTTGTATAATGGCCAGTCATATTTTGATATGTATATAACCTATGTGGGATAATGTAACTCACTAGTAGTAAAGCTACGAAAGAACATGTGTGCATGTGATATGCATGAAGTAATATCCATATAGTTAGTATGCATGATACTAAGCATGAAATGAAAAATAGGAACAGACAGGTGGCACAAGTATTAGTATATGAAACAGTATGAGCATGATTAATAGTATTCATGATACATGTGAAAATAGGGTATTTGCATGAGGGGTGCTACAAATTTTGGTATCAGAGCCTAGGTTTAGTCTTTTCTGGGTAAAGATGAACCTAGGATCCTATAGTATGATATAGTGATTGCTGGCCTGATGCAGAAGTCCCTGTTTTCTTATAGATCAAAGATGGAAAGCTCTAGAGATGCTTTGGAGGAATCGGCTGAAAGCAATAGGCCGGTTAGAACTAATCCTTCCAATACTGGACCTTCATTCTCCAATCCAAATGAGGTCCCAGCAGCCATCCCTGCAGAAGCATTGTTAAAGATATCACAGGATATGGCTCAAATTCTTCAAAGAATGACAGCACCTAAAGCTCCAATCTCTGAAATTAGGAAGCATGGTGCTGAAGAGTTTCTAGGCACTAATCTGGAACAGTCTGAGGAAGCTGAATTTTGGCTGGAAAGACTAGAGAGAATTTTTGATGAAATCCACTGTCCAGTGGGTCATAAGGCATCTTGTGCTGTGCCTCTATTGCAAGGAGCAGCTTATGATTGGTGGAAGTTGGTGTTGAGACAACCCCAGCTACCAGATCCCCTTACATGGGAATTCTTCACAGCTGAATTCAAGAAAAAGTATGTTACAGAGGCATATAAGCAAGAGAAGTTAAAACAGTTTCTCAACTTGAAACAGAGAGCTATGTCTGTGGCTGAATATGAGAAAGAATTCAGTCGCTTGTGCAAATATGTTCCTAATGAGATGTTGATTGATGCTTTTAAATGTAGACAGTTTGAAGATGGGTTGAATGAGCATATCAGAGAAAAGTTGATTGGGTCTACATCTTTGCAAGTGGTTAACTTCACTCAATTGGTTACAGCAGCCTTGTGAGTTGAAAAGAATGAAATGGCAAAGAGAGAAAGAGAACAGAGAAGAAGTGGATCCATAAAAAATTGAGGCTATAGAGAATTGGAAGCCGCCTCGAAATGTGACGGAAGTGAGAAGTTTTCTGGGTTTAGCAGGTTATTACCGTCGTTTTGTGAAAGGCTTTTCAGTTATAGCCGCACCACTCACTAAACTGTTGAGAAAGGGTATAAAGTTTGAGTGGACTGATCGGTGTCAAGCAAGTTTTGATCAATTGAAGAAATTTCTGACTGAGGCTCCAGTTTTGGCACAGCCAGTTACAGGAAAGGAGTATGCTATGTATAGTGATGCTTCTAGAGTTGGCTTGGGTTGTGTGCTAATGCAAGATGGCAAAGTAATTGCCTATGCATCTAGACAGTTGAAGCCACATGAACAAAACTATCCAACCCATGACCTAGAGTTAGCAGCAGTAGTGTTTGCTTTGAAAATTTGGCGACATTATTTGTATGGGGAAAAGTGCAAAATCTACACAGATCACAAGAGTCTCAAGTATTTGCTCACTCAAAAGGAACTTAACTTGAGACAACGAAGATGGTTAGAATTGTTTAAAGATTATGATTGTATAGTGGATTACCATCCAGGCAAAGCTAATGTTGTAGCTGATGCCTTGAGCCGTAAGATGATGGCTGCTATGATTGCACATCGTGGTAGATGGAGACTTGCTTATGATGGTGCTTTAATAGCACAGTTGAAGGCTAGCCCTTGTTTGAGGCAAACAGTGATTGATGCACAGAAACATGATGAAAAGTTGCAACAGATTTTAAAGTCTTCACATGAAGGGACCCAGTCTGAGTACTCAGTGAAAGAAGATAGGGGTGTGTATTATCAGAATAGATTATATGTTCCTGATGACAAAGAGTTAAAGAGAACAGTATTGAATGAGGCTCACAATACAGTGTTTACTATGCACCCTGGTGGGAATAAGATGTACCAGGATTTGAAACAAAGTTATTGGTGGCCTGGCATGAAGAGAGATGTGGTAGCCTATGTCTCCATATGTTTGACTTGTCAACAGGTAAAAGCAGAGCACCAGTTACCCTCTGGTTTGTTGAACCCCATTCCAATTCCACAATGGAAATGGGAGGATATTACCATGGATTTTGTAACAGGATTACCCCTTACACAGAAAAAGCATGATGCAGTTTGGGTTATAGTTGACAAGCTGACTAAATCAGCTCATTTCATACCAGTTCGGAGGGATTACTCCATGGATAAGTTAGCAGAGCTTTATGTAAATGAGATCATCAGATTGCATGGCATTCCGGTGTCAATAATCTCCGATCGAGATCCGAGATTCACATCGAGATTTTGGCAAAGTTTGCAACAAGCTTTGGGAACTCAGCTTCGTTACAGTACAGCATTCCACCCTCAGACTGATGGGCAATCTGAGCGGGTTATTCAAATTCTAGAGGATATGATGAGAGGATGTGTTTTGAATTTTACAGGAAGTTGGGAAAGATATCTACCCTTAATGTAGTTTGCCTACAATAATAGTTATCAAAGGAGCATCGAGATGGCACCTTATGAGGCCTTGTATGGTCGGAAATGTAGAACTCCTGTTTACTGGACTGAATTGTCTGAGCGCAAAGTTATTGGTCCTGATATTGTCAAAGATACAGAGGAAAAGGTACAAGTTATCAAGCAGAGATTGAGGGAAGCTAGTGATAGACAGAAGTCTTATGCTGATTTGAAAAGAAAGGATATTGAATATCATGTGGGTGACAAAGTGTTTCTGAAAGTGTCCCCTTGGAGAAAAGTATTAAGATTTGGGAAAAAGGGTAAACTGAGCCCGAGGTTTATAGGCCCATATGAGATTCTTCAAAGAGTTAGGCGAGTGGCATATAGGTTGGCTCTCCCTATGGAACTAGCCAAACTTCATGATGTGTTTCATGTTTCTATGTTAAGGAAGTATCGTTCAGATGAATCTCATGTGATACCAGTTCAAGATGTGCAAGTACAGTCAGATTTCACTTATGATGAAGAGCCTATAGCAATTCTGGCTAGAGAAGTTAGACAGCTTAGAAATAAGCAAATTCCACTTGTCAAAGTGCTCTGGCAACATCACGATATAAAAGAAGTTACTTGGGAGCCAGAGACAGCTATGAAAGAACAACATCCTCACTTATTCAACACAGGTATGAATTTCGGGGACGAAATTCTTAAGGGGGAGAGAATTGTAAGGCCCCTAACATGACCCTAATTTAATTTGCATATTATTGTAATTAAGTAAGGGGGGTAAATTAACATGTTATTATGTTAATTGCATGAAAATATAATAAAAGAGTATGGTTTAATGTTAATTAAGGATACAATTGAGGATAAAGGTATTAATTTGGGGTTAATTGGTATTTTTGGCATTTTGGTGGCCAATTGTGTAGAGAAGAATTTAATTCAAGGTTAAATTGAAAGAATGCTTAAATGGATAGGTTAATGTTTGAAAAAGAATTAGTAGAGGGGTTAAAGTCTAACATGCATAAAGGCTTGTGGCATTTGTGTGACATGCAAAATGATGAAGGACTAAAGAGGAGATTGTCATGTGGGTATAAAAGGCTTGGGTTAGAGAATTTGATTGTGAGAATCGGCATTTGTTGAGAGCAAAACCAGAAATTCATCTTCTTTTTCCTCTTTGATTTCCATAGATTTACCTCAAGCATTTAGATGTTAATGGTGCATGTTGGTTAATCAAGAGTTTAAGGCTCTAAGCTAAGGTAATTAAACTCTCATTTTAACACTTCATCATCACCATCTTCTTCTTCATTTTCTGTTGACTGAAAATATGTCATTTGCTGCAAATGTATGTTCATGGTGATGGTATTTATGAAGGAGAAGAGGAAGGAAGAAGGATCAAAGGAAAGGGACTTGATAGAGGTTGAAGACATTGGGTTTATCAGCCAAGGTATGGGAATTTAGGCCATTCATATTGCATGTAAAAATGGATTACTGGAAGTGAATAGAATTTACAGAATTGAATTTACGTTTTTCTGGAAGTTTATCGATGAAAGGTTGAAAAAGACAGACTTGCCGAGTCGTGAATGACTTCACGAGTCGTGAACATCAGTCCGACTCGTGAAGCTCTTCACGAGTCGTGAAGTCGAGTCTTTCTTCTTCACTCGTGAGCTTCTTCACGAGTCGTGAAGTTCAGCTTTTCTTCCTCACTCGTGAGCCACTTTACGAGTCGTGAAGTATAGTTCCTTCTCCACTCGTGAACCCCTTCACGAGTCGTGAGAATCACCTTATTTGCTTCACTCGTGAATCCCTTCACGAGTCGAACTCCTCTTCACGATTGAATGACCTGTCTTGAATTTTTTGCTCATAAGTTGAGCTATAGAACAGCAAATTGAGTGATTCTTTTTGCATTGAAAAATAGACTTCCATACCTATATTTCACATGAAGAAACCTAAGCTTAAATCTGTCTCTAGGTACATGTAATCTATAGTTGAATCCGGACTAGTTTTCTAGACTACTCTATGTAACAGAAATGGCTAGTATGAACAGATTGTTGCTACACTTGATAATATGATTCTTTAATTGATTGAGACAGCTATTTGCTTATGTGATAGAAAGTTAAATGAATAATGCATGTAATATGACTGTCAATGAAGGAATTGTATGCATACACATGCGTTCATTTGTGAATATGAATAAAGACTAGAAAGGAATTATCGAACCCATACATGTAAATCTTATGACATGTAAGTGCACCTTTTTATATGCACTTGTGATATGAAAAAGAGAATAATAGCATGACCTTGGCATGTGTATATGCCATATGAAAACGTGTTGATATTTTGTATAGCACATGACTTGAATGATGATAAAGGTATATATATATGTGTGTTGGAAACATGCTCATAAGAATGAATCGACTATATGCGAATGTACCCACAGGTATGTACATTTATGATTATGTATATGAGTATATGAGCATGTAATTGCCTATGAGATAGAAGATGAATTAGCATGACTATGAACATGTGAAATGCTTAATGAGGGCATGATCAAGTCTATGATATGATGATTATATGTCATGCTTATATGATATGATGCAAATGATATAGTCATACAGATATAGATGAGCCAGATATATATATCTTGGCATATGAAATGTGCATGTATCTGATTATGCACCAGAGAATTCACAGGTTGATAAGACTATGCATATGTGCAAACGGTATACTACGAATACAGTATTAAAATGTGAATTGAACACGAATATAGTTCCGCCTGCGATAGAGTTTTAGATGTGGATAGATAGGCGCCTATAGGGAAATTGCAGCTGCCATAGTTGGCCCATTTGGGTCCATAGTATATGATCCCGTTTGGATCATGATCAGCCCCATTTGGGTTGATAGGCTACCCCGTTTGGGTATGCTTGACCGGTCCATAGTACAGTTGGCCCCGTTTGGGTCTATAGATTCGATATCTTCGGATATCCCTCATTTGATACCATTGTGTATCCATAGTTCCCGCATCCACTGATAAAGCTAAGGCAGGCTAAACGTTATTCATAGTAATGATCAAAAGTAAACAGTTAAAGTTATTTGACTAAAGATTGATATGTGGCTTATATTGTTGGTTTACCACAGGAGTTATGCTTCAATTGAATATGTTCACATGGAATATTGCCATCTATATGAATTATAAAAAAGAAATATGTGTTTCTCTCTCTCTTGGGTACAATGCTTATGTACATGAGAATATGCTTATGCTTTAAAGTATATGTTATTGTTGCCATGTTATGTTGGACATGTTGATTATAGTATATGAACATATTGTATATGTATGTTTTGATGGCCTTGTGTATGGCCATCCATCTGTTGATATTCCCGACTAAGCTTTATAGCTTAGCACGGGTTGTTTATCCGTGTAGGTACCTTCTAGAAAGACTTTTGCTCAGGGACGTTCTCTGCATCAGGAAGGGCCAACCATCGACTTATAACCTTGATGTAGGATATTTTTTTTGTAATACAGCTATCATATGTTTTGTATAATGGCCAGTCATATTTTGATATGTATATAACCTATGTGGGATAATGTAACTCACTAGTAGTAAAGCTACGAAAGAACATGTGTGCATGTGATATGCATGAAGTAATATCCATATAGTTAGTATGCATGATACTAAGCATGAAATGAAAAATAGGAACAGACAGGTGGCACAAGTATTAGTATATGAAACAGTATGAGCATGATTAATAGTATTCATGATACATGTGAAAATAGGGTATTTGCATGAGGGGTGCTACAATATGAGTAGACACTTACATCATATTAACCAAATATCGTTCAAAATGAAATTCAAATCAGTCCCTATGGAGTTACCACTATGTCGCGTGCCAAACCCCCAATCCACATTTGACATATTCTCGAAAACCCATTTTTAGGGCTCATGGCTAAACAAGGTTTGTTTAACTCTTAAAAATCAATTACTTTATGACAAACAGGGATTCAACTGAATATGTAATGCACTCGGGCCTTTAAAAGGCATAAGATAGACATTGGCTTATCTCTGTTCTTTCACTAACGATTAATTTATGAGGCATCTACTGAGCATCACAAGGCATTTATTTAGGATTTTCCATCTAATAAAACATTAGAAAAGAGATTTTCAGTACCTTGTGATGCCGAAAACAAAGAGGATCCAAATCCCAAACCTACTTGTAATATTTGGTTAGAATTTAATGTAAATGATTACTCATGTCTAATTATTCCAACCTTTTTCCTCATGTATCAGGATATGTATATAAAAATAAATAAATAGGTTATCACATAAAAAAGGTAAAATTCATGCATAAACCTTGTGTATTTAGGAACATTGGTTTCAGTATGTGGGAATCAAATATAAATCATCCATTTTTTACGCCTTTGAATGAAAACATCTTTTATTAATGTCAACATAAAAGAATAATTTAATTGAATTAAGTGCTTAAGATAATAAACATACATAAATTGGGATTTTCATTTAATTCGAAAATGTTGATTTCCCATGTTAGAGAGTATGCCCTAGAGCTCATGTAATAGGGATGTATTTCATATGTATGAACTCATATTCTTAATAAAAGGCATCATTCATTTATTAATGCTATGTTTAAATACATGAGTTTGTAAATCTTAAATTAATAAATGAAGTCCTAGATATTATAAACACAATGCAAAGGCAATCATGAAAGTGTTCATGATATGAGATGTCTATTGTATGCAAATGTGTTAATATCTAAATATCTCTAGTCATAGAATTAACAAGACAAGACATTGTCAATTTGGATAGACTAGCACATGTTATGCTTCTTGAATGGTTCAAGTAGTGGTTCTCATAACTATGATTATGAAAGATAATCAAAGCTAACATATGGATGTTTGTTAGAAGAATAAGTTCATTGGAGACCTGCAAAGAGAATCCTAACATGGATATTAAATCTATGTCAGTGAGGAATCTCTTCATAGTGGTTGTGCAAGTATCCTTAGACTTGAGATCACCAAAGTTATCTTAAGTAGTAAGTGGTATACTTTGACTCCATAACTGATTACTTCCACCTAGAGGTGAACATAGTTAGGAGTTTGGGTATATCATGACCTATTTGAAGATAGTTGAGTGATTGACAAAGGATGCACAATCCCAGATTTATTAAGGGAAGTTATCTCGTATGATTCTATAATTACCTCATTTAGAGAATCTCTAGCCAGAGTAATATGCCAAGATGGATAGAGATCCATGAAGGGTATTTTGGGAACAATGGTTAAATTAATAGAACATACATAATTAGATTTAAATGAGTTGATAGAAATTCATACTCAGAATCTAATTAAGATAAGAGTGGTGAAAGGAGTAATTGCACGGTAACTGTTTCTATGGAAGGGTATAGTCAAACCACTTGACTTTCCTGACATTTAGGTAGTCATGATTCCTAGCTAGAGGCCAATCATGACTTGTATAATAATGTATCATAAATATCAATAGGGATTGGTAAAATGATTTAAAGGAGTTTAAATCATGTGAGTTTTAAATAGAACTCACAATTACGTATTATACTGCCAATATAGACAGGAACTCAATAGGTCACACACATGTAGAGAAAAGGATAAAATGGTAAAATGACAAGGATATTGATATTTGATATTATTATAAGAATAGAGAAGTGAATAAGAGAATAATTAATTAAATAGTTTAATTAATTATGATTAAGTAAGATTATTCGCAGAACTTTTTAGAAATATTATGTAAAATGGACCTAATTGAAATAATGTATTTCATAATGAATTATTATTGGACTATAAGTATTATAGGCTGATATAATAATTAATAGATCCATTAGAGGAATTAAAAGGGGCCCAAAGAATTGAGGTTGGTGCAAAAACCCTCAAGAGGAAGGGTTTCATGCCACCTTCTAGTAGAAGGCTTTGGAGGCCCAATTTTTTGACCAAAATAAATTAAATATATTTCATAAGTGTTATAGAGCCTACATATTTAATTTGGATTGATTTCGAATTCATTTGAGTGATTAAATCCAAGTATATGCACAAAGGGCCTAGTTTGTAGATTTTATGCATAGTCTTTTATGAAATATCTTAAATAGGATTTAATTTAGTTCAAAATAAATTATTAATAATTCCAGAAGCCCATTTAATATTTTTCCAGAAATTTTAAAGAGCTCAATCCTATTATGAAGTTGGATTTTTAACCTAACTATAAAAATCCAAGTGATAGGGTATTAGGCTTAAGGTGAACAATTAAGAGAAAAGAGTTTCTTTCACTCTCTCAACCCTAGCTGCCACCCCCTTGCTAGCATCAAGGGGATTTCGGCCAGCGCTTGTTCTCCTCCTTTGTTGGTTCATTCAATCCTTCTCTAGTGTGGATTACTCATTGGAGGTGTTCAATTTTGGATACTGTGGTTTGCGACAACTCGGTGAAAAGGAAAATCAATTGTTCAACAAAAATCAATGGTGATTTTTCTTATTCTGATTAATATGTATATTGCAAATTCATGGCAAGATCAAATCTATTGGTTAAAAATTTTTAAATTTCGCTTATGTATGAGATGCATGTAACCGATAATTCCCAACATCCCATGCATGATTTTAGAAAACTTATTTATAATAGGGGTGATAAATCAGGACATCGGTCAATTTTATTTTATAAATACTAATTAATTAAATAGAAATAATTTGGAAAGATTTCATTTTAACTTTGTGCTAAAAATACCCATTTTTTACTATATTATTATAGACAAATAATAATTATACAGACCAAAATACATAAATAATTAAAATAAATCAATCAAGCAAAATAATTAAAATGTAGGTCTCCTAATATATCTTTATTTACTCCTAGACAACTCCCGCAGTTCATACATCAAAGACAAAAGAAATCAAATTGGATTAGACATTTATGCAGAGTGGATAAACATTCAAATAAAATGAAAGACAATACAATATGTATAAATAAGGTAAAAACACCTGTAAACATATAAGCATGCAAGTCAAAAGCCATTCATGTAAAAAAGAACAAAGAAATAAGGAGAAAAGAGGGGTGATCATAGACTTACCCTGAAGATGGGTAGGTCACGAGCATATAAAGGAAGGAATGTCATGGCTAAACCAGGCGAATAACACCCAGACCCAGGAGTCATGACCTAATTTTAGGGTGTGTTATGGGTTATGCCCATGATGGTCGTCATGAGTTGGCCCATGATGGCCATCATAGGTGACCCCGTGATGTATCTAAAATTATACCATTAACTTCAGATTGATGCTGTGAACGAGGACTCCAAAATCTAAAACTCAACTTTAAGGATAAAAACATATAAAAACATGTTTAAACTCACTTAAGGAGAATTAAAAAGTTCAAACAAGATTAAAATACAAAAAATAAAAACACATAAATCATTCTAGTGAGAGAATATGCATTTTTAGAGAGGGAAGACACCATGCTCAACTCAAAACCATAAAAGAAGCATAGATTCATGCTTAATTCATATAAAGTTACACAAATTATAATTAAAACAACAAATCCACAAAATAAAGTAAAATATTTACAAATAAAGAATCCAAAAGAGAAAGTATAAAGAAGCAAAGCTTTGAAGCTTTATGAACAAGATAAAGATAAAAAATAAAATAAAAATGAAACTAAAACTATGATAAAATGGAAATTAACCTCTTAACATTACCTTCAGTTTCACCGTGTCTCTAAGTTAGTGATTTTATTTTTGCTTCTTTCTTCCTCTTCTACATAAAACTCTCACATGTCCAAGCTTTTTTAAAAAAAAACCAGTGTCTCTATGTGTTTTTTTCAAAAATCCCCATCTTTCATTTTTTCATTTTTTTGTAAAATCTCCTTCCTTCCTATTTTGTTAATTGCTTCTTTTTTTATTAATTTCGAGAGATCCTATCCCTTAATTAATTTTAGATTAGGCAAAGAAGATTTCTCGATTGAATAATAACCCTATGTATTATGGATGTGAGTTAGAAATCTTGGCTAGAAAATGGTAAGTCACGTGTAGAGCCTTTGATAGGGGCATCATGAGCAGGCTTCATAGGCACTTAGACAAGAAATGGAACCCACAAGAATTTAACCTAGAGTTACAGTTTAGGACATGACAATAGATTTGTTATGAGCTAAGCTTTGACCCACAGACCCTCTATAGGGGTCTATCATAAGCTAGGTTGTGATGACTATCATGGGCTTAGCCTATACAATAGCCCCGATAAACTTCTCAATGGGGTAGAAGATATGTTTTCAAAGGCCCATTTCCTACCATTTGCAAAAATACCAAAAACAAGGCTTATGAAAAAGTATTTTCCCTTTTCAAAACCCAAATGCAAATATTTTCCATGTTTAATAAAATACCTATGAAAGAGAGAAGAAGGCACTGCTATTTCTTGACCTTTCTAAACATAGCGATATCATCATTAGGTAACCATGATAAAGGCTAATCCAGTCTCAGTGGCTATATTAGGTACAATAGTTAGGGTTTTAATCTTACTTTCCTATATTAGTAGTAGATTTAGTACACTTGCTAGATACCAGTCAAATTTTTAGCCCATTATCGAGGAAAATTGGTATTTATTTGTTTATTTTTAGATTTTAAAGTGAATTTTATATCTTCTTCTTCTTCTTCTTCTTCTTCTTCTTTTCTTATTCTTTTTTCTTTTATTAATTTTATTTTTTTATTCTTTACAGGTGTCAATATTTTATGGTAAGAGGTGATCCAATTTTGCCTATTGACCCTAAAATTGAGAGGCATTTCATAGGATTGGGAGATTAAGGCTAATGATATGATACTAGAAGATCAAGGATGTAACAACCTTAATAACCTTAATAAACCACCTCTTTATGACCCAACTTTAATGGAAGAACAAGGCATGAATAACCAAACTTAAGGGAGTGGGTTTAGGCTTATAACCATTAGAGATTATGCTATCCTTAGCTGGAATGAGAAGCATAGGACCATTAGGATATCTCATAATCAATACCTAAAAATAAAACCCGTTACCATTACGATGGTCTAAAATATACAATTTTTGGGATAGGAGATATAGGATCTAGCTCAGTATTTGGATATTTTCTTAGAAATTAGTGATATAGTTCAAATACCAAATATGTTTATGGATGCCGTTAGGGTTAATTTATCTCCCTTCACTCTCATTGGTAAGGCAAGAGACTGGTTGCAAATTATACCAAGTCAATCTATTAGATCATGGGAGCAAATGCAAGAGAGATTTTTATACTGATTCTTTCCACCTACCAAAATAGCCAATATTAGAAATAATATTCATAACTTCCATTAGTTTTATGATGATCCATTTCATGAGGCTTGGTAAAGATTTAGGAGACTTTTAAAGAGTTACTCCATACCATGAAATCACTGTACATCAACTAATGTCTACTTTTTATACTGGTGTGCATCAGAATACAAGGTCGCTCCTGGATGCAGCTTCCAATAGGAGTTTCATAAATAGGATACCTAAAAAAACTTTTCTGCTCCTTGATGAGATGGATATAAATGTTGCTCAGTGGATAAGTACTAGATCCACACAAAAGAAACAAAGAGTACACAGTGTAAATGAAGTAGCCATGCTTAATACCCAAATAGAGTTATTAAAAAAGTAAGTAAATGGGTTAAAAGTGAAAAATGTGTCTATTTTATCTCATGTTTATAATGTTTACGTAGGAACACAAGGAGTATCTGAAAATAAGAGTGGGGATGGTTTAGGTTAGGTACGGGAAGATGTGAATGCTGTGAACCCTTATAATAATACCTATAACCCAGAGTTTAGAAATCAACCTAACTTTTCATGAAGAGAAGAGAACCATACATCTACATCTAACCCTCAACCTAGGGCTTCCTTTAACCAAAATGTAGCTCCTATAGCAACAACCATTAACCATACCAAAATTAAGGCTAACCACATTACCCATCCATATATCAATCCTAGGCTTAATCAACCACCAAGATTCCAATAAAAACCTCAACCTCCATAGGATAGGAAACTTAACTTATAGGAGATATTTGCCTATTTTATGACCACCCAATCCACATTTATGGCTAGTCAAGATGCTATATGGAAATCACAAAATATTTGGATGAAAAATCTAGATTCATTAGTTAGGAACTTAGAGACCCAAGTAGGGTAACTTGCTAATTTTCTCTCCAATTGGACCTAAGGCACTTTTCCATATGATATGGATTGAAATCCAAAGTAAGAAGCTAAGGCAATCACCTTAAAAAGTGAGAAAGAGGAAAAAGAAGCTAAAAATGATAAAGATTATTCTTAAGTGGTGGAACCAATATTGGAGGTAAGTATTTTTGAAACTAAAATTATTGATGAGATGTCTTCTGTTCTTAGAAAAGTAAAGGTAAGGAAAATTTTGTTTCTAATGTATTTGATGCGTATAAGTTACCATATCCATCTTTAGCTAGGAAAGTAATTAACTAGATTTTTAGATATGTTTAAAAAGTTGCATGTAAATCAACCATTTGCTGAAGCTTTATTACACATGCCTAAATTTGCTAAGTTTATGAAATAGCTATGTTCTAATAAAAAAAGCTAAAAGGTGTAGGAATGGTTTAATTGTTTGAAATCACAGTGCAATTTTAATGAAAAAAATTCCTAAAATATTAGAGGACCCTTGTAGTTTTACTTTGCTATGTGAATTAGTAGGGAATTTAGTTTGACATACATAATGTGATTTGGGTGCTAGTATTAATTTGATGCCTTATTCAATTTGAAGAAAGTTGAATTTAGGTGATATTAAGGAGACCCGAATGACACTACGGTTGGCAGATAGATATATTAAAAGGCTAAAGGGCATAATAGAGGACTTATTGGTAAAGGTGGAAAATTTTGTATTTCCTATTGATTTTGTAATATTGGATATAGAGGTGGACCATAAGTTGCCATTGAGAGCGCGAAGGCGACTTTTGAACATGACGAAGGCATTGATTGATGTATATGGACTAACGGTTACTTTGAGGTTCAATAAGGAAGATATGGTCTTTAATGTCGATAAGGTGATGAAACACCCTTCTTATGACTTTGAAGAGTCCATTTACTTTATAGATGGTATTCAAGAATGTGTAGAGGAGAAGAAATAAGAGATATTGTTAGATGATGCACTTTAAGACTATTTGATGCATTCAAAGAGTAAGGACAAAGTTGAAAAGATAGAAAAAAAAATGATAAAAGAGCTGGAGAAACAGAATAATGAGGAAGAAACAAAGAAGGATAAACCATCCCTTTCTAAGGGAGAAAATAATTTTGAACTTAAAACCCTTCCTTCACATTTAAAATATGTATTTTTAGAAGACAATGCAAAACCAATAATTATTTCTTCACTTTTGATAGGTTTGGAAGAAGAGATGCTTATGAAAATATTAAAGAAGCATAAAGGAGCAATTGGTTGGGGGACATCTAACTTGAAAGGAATTAGTCCCAATTACTATACACACCGAATACCTATAGAGAGTGACTTCAAACCGGTGGTACAACCCTAATGGAGACTCAATCTAGCTAGGTAACAAGTAGTGAAAAAGGAGGTACTTAAACTACTTGATGTAGGCATTATTTTTCCTATTTCTGATAGTAGTTGGGTTAGTCTGGTCCAACGTGTACCTAAAAAGAAGGGTATAACTATTGTAACTAATGAGAAAAATAAACTCATCCTAACACGTACAGTGACGGGATGAAGAGTGTTCATAGATTATAGGAGATTGAACAATACCTCTAGAAAGGATCATTTTCCTTTGCTATTTATTTACCAAATGTTAAAGAGGTTGGCTGGGAATATATTTTATTACTTTTTAGATGGTTATTTGGGGTATATTTGAATACCTATAGCCTCGAAAGATCAAGAAAAAACCATATTCACATGTCCTTATGATATATTTACATATAAGAGAATGCCATTCGGTCTTTGTAATGCCCTTACCACCTTTCAAAGGTGTATAATGGCCATATTTAAAGATTTTATTAAAAAATTCATAAAGGTTTTTATGAATGACTTTACTTTGTATGGTCATGATTTTGAGTCAAACTTGATATGGATCCAAGACAGTCTTATGCCATTGAACAGGGACAACCTTATGTCATTCAAATGGGTTTAAATGGAGTTTAAAAATATAAATATAAGGTCCAAATATCATTGAGGTGTGATCCAATTTATATGAGGTAGATTTGATGCTTTACTTTCAATTATGGGCTTAAAGTATATAGTCAAGCCTTTGGGTCAATGCCCTATAAAGGGAAGCCTAATATGAAGATAAAGGAAGCTTTGTGGGTTTAAAATAGCCTAAATAAAGATTCAAGCCTTGAAAGAATATACGTAAGTCATGTGCGACATGTGCAAGTGAAAGACATGTGTATAGCATGTGATATTTATGTAATAAGGCTTTTGTATTCATATTTAATTAGTTTGGGCCTATTTAACATAATTGGAATTTTATTTAATTGAGATATGTGACTTCATTAAAAGTCATGTGACTTAAGTAGCTTAATTAAGGTTTATTTTCTTAAGTAAGATAGTTGGGCCTATCTAAAACAAAGCCAACTTGTCACTTTACTTTAGTTGGGTTTTAAGTAGTTGTTTTAGCCTATTTTAGGTAGGATTTGGTCTTTTAAACCTATTAGGCTTATGTATACCAATTTCCTTAGGGTTTATAACTAGTTAAGAGTATAAATACTCTCTTTTAGCCATGTAAAAGGGAGATTTTGACCAATTAAAACATTGAGAGGTTTCTCTTTCTTGGCTTCGCCGAATTCTTTAGAGGAAATTGTGAGTTTACTTGCTTTTCTTTTCTATTACATGAAGAATTTGATTACTTATCAATTATTTTGATTGTGTCATTTTCATCTTCTTTATTATCCCAATTATTTGCATTTCCAATCATTTGTTGTTTAGGGATTCAATAGGAAAAGTGTTTATCTAATTTATCATTACCATCAAAGTGTATGTTCAAGGAATTTTAGGTTTTTTACCCTTGGGGTTCTGCATCAATCCTTTTCTAACCTTTTATTTGTTTTAGAAAGCTGCAAAAAAACTAATCTGGTCCTAAATTATGAAAAATGTCACTTTATGGTGAGAAAAGGTATAGTTGAAGGCATAAGATCTCTAGAAAGGGAATTAAAGTAGATAAGTCTAAAGTAGATGTGATTACTAAATTACCTCTCCCAGAGTGTTAGAGGCATTAAGAGCTTCCTTGGTTATATCGAATTTTATCATTGGTTTATTAAGGATTTTTCTAAAATTATAAAACCACTTTCTAATTTATTGCTTAAAGATACTACATTTAACTTTAAAGATGAATGTTTGCAGGCTTTTAATCAATTGGAGCAAAAGTTAATTAAAACACCTATCATAGTATCACTGGATTGGAGTTTGCCTTTTGAAATTCTGAGTGATTTTAGTGACTATATGGTGGGAGTGATCTTAGGCTAAAGGAAGGAGAAGATTTTTCATACCGTTTACTATGCAAGTCACACACTCATATGAGCTCAAGTGAATTACACCACCATGGAGGAGTTATTGGCAATAGTATTTTATTTTGAAAAATTTAGGTAATATCTCTTAGGATCTAAAGTCATAGTGTGGTCGAATCATACAACGCTTCGATATCTCTTTGTAAAGAAGGATTTCAAATCGAGGCTCATTAGATGGATTTTGTTGCTACAGGAATTTGATGTAGAGATAAAGGATAAAAAGAGAGCTGAGGATTTTATAGCTGATCATCTATCTATATTGGATCATGCTTATATCAAAAAGGGAGAAATTTTTGAATTATTCCCTGATCAACATATTTATACTATTTATTCTTGTGAAGGTTCAATTTCTTGGTACACTAATATTACTAATTATCTTGTAGGAGGTTACCTTCCAAAAGATTTCACTTGGTAATAAAAAAAAAGCTAAAAGTGGATGTAAGGTACTATCTTTAGGATGACCCTTATTTGATCAAGATATGTCTAGATCAGTGCTTAGGAGATGTGTTTCGAAGGAGGAGCAAGAGGATGTCATTAAATAATATGATGGAGAAGTTAGAGGTCACCATTGACCAAATCACACAATTCATAAAATTTTACAATTAGGTTTCTTTTTGTTAATGTTAAGTCTTTTACAGAGTTGTATGATAGGTTCCAACAGGTAGGAAATATATCTAAAAGGGATGAGATGCCCATAAACAATATTCTAAAAGTTAAAATTTTTTATGTTAGGGGCATTGACTTTATGGGGCCATTTTTGAACTCATATAGGTTTGACTATATCCTAGTTGCTATGGATTAAATGAGTAAATGGGTAGAAGCAGTTGCTAATAGGACATGTGATGCCAGAGTTGTGCTTGAATTCCTTAGGAGGAATATTTTCACTAGGTTCAGGGCACCAAAGGTTATTATAAATGATGGGAGCAAGCATTTTGTCAACCATCAATTCAGAACATTGCTTAGAAAATTTGGTGTTAGGAATAAAATAACAAACCCATAGCATCTTTAAGCAAATTTTCTAGTGGAAGTGTCTAATAGGGAGATGAAATCAATCTCACAGAAAATGGTAAATAATGCTAGAAAATATTGGCCTTAAAAGTTAGATGAGGCTCTTTGGGCCTATAGAACTGCATATAAGACCTATATATAGGTTGGTTTTTGGAAAAGCGTATCATTTGCCAATCAAATTATAGCATAAGGCATATTATGCAACATAACTACTTAAGTTTGATATGAGATGAGTAGGAGAAAAAAGAAGTTTACAGCTCAATAAACTTGATAAGTATCAACAGTGGTCTTATAACAATACAACCCTTTGCAAGGAAAAAATAAAGTGTTGGCATGACAAGAGGTTAAATTCTAAGGAATTTATTATTGACATGTTGATTTTATTATACAATAGTGGATTAAGGTTGTTCCTAGGTAAGATAAAATCCAAATGTCTTGGACCATATGAAGTATTGTCAAGCAATGAATTTGGAGTAGTGACCATCAAGAGTCCAAAGGATGGGTATGAATATAAAGTCAATAGTCATAGGTTATAGCCCTATCATGTTGGGCAAGTGGAGGTTGCTGAAGCAACCATGGTTTTTGGGACTATTAACAGGGTTCTACAAGTCTACCTGAGGACTTTCTAACATCAAAACTAAGCTTTTGAACTTTTGCTTTTGATTATTTAATTTATGCGTTGCTTTGTTTTTGTGTGTTTCTTGAGTGTTTACTATGTTTAAAGTTTGAGTTTGAACTTGTTTGCTCGATTGATTCATGAATTAAAAGGAGTTTTATTTAATTTTTGAGCTTAATGTGGTTTTCCAATATAATTCAACATGTTTTTTGGTTGGCGTGTTGTTTTGACATGATTTACAATTGAGTTAGTTTAAGGGAGTAATAATTCATAAGCATTCATCTAGTTTGTTCTTGGTTTTATAATAAATTGAGTGAAAATTAATTTATTTGGGTAAGTTGTCAATTGATGAGATTAAGTGAGTTTTGAGTAGTTTATGGAGATTTATTTAAGGTAGGAAAGAAGGAATATAACTAACAAATTAATTTTATGGGAGGTATGAGTTAAAAAATTTTAAGAGTTGGAAAATTTGGAATCACCTTGATTGAGTGATTTTAGCCTCTCTAGAGTGTTGCTTTGCTTTGTCCTGAGCCTCATGCCTCGATTGAGGTGTTTCCCACCTCTCTTGAGATGCTGTTGGCATCTATCCCACTATCCGTGCCTCACCTGAGGTGCTTTATCCCTTACCTGAGGGGCTTGTGCCCTCTTGTATTTTATAGCCAATCCTTTGCTCAAGTCCACCCCCACCTCTCCTGAGGCCTTTGGCCCTTTAAAATCTCACTCACCCACACACCTCACCTCAATTGCACACACCCACTCCAATACTCTGTCACTCGTCCAAGGCCTCACTACACCTCTCTTGAGCTCCCAAAACACAAATCAAATTTTTTATCATCTTTGCTTCATTCATCTCACTTGAGTAAGTGTTTTCACTCTGTTTAATTGTTGTATTAACATATTACATTGCTTGTTGAGAATTAAAAATTAGGTTTCTTCTTCATTATTTAGGTTAGTTAACATTCACATTTAAGCTCAATTTATTGATTCTTTTGCTCTTTATTTTCATTGAGTTTGTTGAGTAGGTGCAACTGATTATTATAATTTTTGTTGGCTTGATTTAGAATTGAAATTGCTTAGGGAGTCAACTTGCTAAGTTGTGAACACAAGGTGTTTGATGAAATGCTTAAGTGACTAAATTTCAATTTTTGGCTTGAATATTCTTAGCCTAAAACATGTCTTTTCACTTTCTTATCCCATTGTATTATTTTCCAATCCTCATATTATACGTCGTGGTATTTGTCAAATTGCCTAAATGGCTATGTAAGTGTTGGTTTTTTATGGCCATGACTATTTTTATCATAACTTTTGCTACAGTTATCCGTTTACTTATTATAACATGTTTTTGAAAAGTTCATTTTGAGATGAACATTTGTTACATGGGCTATGCCTTATGTAACTAGCCATTTCGAGCCCTATAAATGATGTTTAGCCTTTTGTTTTTCAATTTGAAAGTTTGGGGGTATTTTCATTTGGATACTTTCGCCTTGTTCAATTTTTCTTACTCTGAACCTTGTTCACTTTTATTCATTTCGCTTTATTTCTTTGTTGTTATTTCATTCCTACTTGGTAATGGCTCGAAAATGTGCATTGGACTTGAATAAACTTGAGTTACATCTGCTTGTTGTTCTTAGCAAAATGCTTGAACATTACACACTAATCTTTTGTTATTTTATGTGTAGTGGCACCTAAGAAAGCAAGACATGGCGGTGCATCTAGCTTTTTGGATAAACACATTCTATCATATGTAGATGAGGAGAAACATGAATTGTACAAGTATTTTGACAATGCAACCTATGTCAAGCCAGTCTATTTAAATGATTTTCAATATAATTGATGGTAATTTATGGGATGAGATAATGCCATTAATTAGAAACATAAGTTGGGAGAAGTTTATTGAGAAAAATCCAAAAGTTTACCCTGATATGGCTAGAGATTTCCTTTATTCCTTTGAGTACACCTTTGAGGGTGAGCAAGATCTAGGCACTGTAAGTTTCAAGCCTGGGAAAAAAACATGTACCATGAGTTTCCTTGACTTCACTGAGCATTTAAGCTATCCTCAGGATTGGATTAGTGAACTACCTAATGCGACCCTTAGTGAGAATTAGGAATGGGTTAGAGATCCTATAAATCCAGTTGGATGGCATGGATGTCGGACTAATGCACACTTCTTGAAGGATCATACACTCCGTATCTTACAACAGTTTCTTTTAATAATGGTTTAAAATTGTCAAGGTAGCCCAAATGCCATAAATTCTAGTGAGATTATATTATTGTGCTTTTATGGTTGAAGGGATTAAAATCAATGGTGCATTCCACCTGGTTAGAAAGATAAAAGACTTAAAAAATTAGCTAAGTTGTATTAAGGTCATTTCTATTGGGTGGATTGCCACCATAATGGCTAAAGTAGTGAAGCATGTAGGTTTGGGGAAGTATATTGAGGGTGACACTTAGTAAAATGACTATGCAATGTTGAAATGTATGAAGGTCATATGACAAACCTAATCACCACTAGACTACTAATGCTGAATATTTATAGTTGAATCATTTTGAAGATGATGACCAACCGGTTGACGTATATGAGGCAACAGCTGAGCATCAAGAGCCTGAGCACCAAGATGCACCCCCAACTATAGAAGCCACTACACCCCAAATACTTTCTTGTTTAGATCAGGTCAATGCTCATTTTGACATACACCAAGGATAGATGGATAATATGCAAGATAATATTAATGAAGTGAAGCAAAATCTTGAGCAGTTTGTCCATAATTTTTGGGTAAGGTTTTCACCACAACCACTACCGCCTCAGTGACATGAGCTATAATTTACTATGGATAGCCAAATTGTTTGAGGGGGGTAGAGCTTCTTTAAGCTAAGCTTAATTTTTTTTAGAAGGTAGATAGTCGCGTACTCCCTTTATTCGCGTTTGTTTTTATTTTTGTTTTGTTTTTTGTTTTTGCTATTTTTATTTTAGTTTTCTATTCTTTGCTTAAACTATAACTTATAATGACTATTTAACTAGTTTTTTAGATTGTAACTTTTAATAACTGTGTAACTATTTTTAGTAGTAATAGTAGTTCTTTTAGTTTAATTATTTGTTCATACTTAGGATATGTTAGAAATTTAATTAGTTCAAATTATCACTTGGCTTACACTAGACTTAGTTTGCCCTAGTTTTACTCTCAAACTTGAACTAGTTGGACTTAAACTTAGAATGTGTAAAGTTTAAAATCTTTATTTAGCATTAAGACAAGCTTATTGTTTATTAGAATTTAGCTAGTTTAGCATTTAACTTGACTTATATTTGTTAGTTTCCACCCTTTGAGCATAAAAGACCAAGTTTAAAATATAAGAAAAACCAATGCATTGAAATAGTTGAATAAGAAATTATAGGATACTAGAACCTTCTTCATCACCCTTAGAAGCATAAAAACAACTCAAACAACTTAGAAAGTGATCTAGGTAAATTTTTCTTGCTGAGTTATTTTAAGACTATTTTCCTATTATGATGCATGTCAGAGCCACAGCTTGTTTTCCAGTTTATTCTCGAAGGTCCACTTTTAGGCCTTGAGGCTCACTTTTTTCATAAATTAGCATTTTGTAATAAAAAGGATTAAGTTCAGTTAATTGTTGATGATCAACCTATGAAAGGCATTTACTAGTAGGCTCAAAGAGGTAGGTGTCATGGAGTCATAACATGATAAACTATCGGGAAGTTTATCTTGACCATTTAATGTCCAAATAGAGACTAGTGTTTGAAACATCCCTCTTATTAGGCATTTTGGTTAATTGTTAGTTTACAATTAAGTTTTAAGATTAATTCTCTCCCCTCTTCCACGTAATGCATAAAATTGTTAGTTTACAATTAAGTAAATCGTACTTAAAAAATTATTACATGAGCAAATCATCCAATGAAAAAGAATGATATACAAAAGAAAAATCATACATAAAACGAGACATTGATTGGTTTGGAAAAATAGGTTCCCTCATGCATATTTACAAAACACTTTTATTGTGAACTTAAGGGTAAGAAATCAGACATTGGTCTATATATTTTTAGAAAAACTCAATTTATTATATAAAAAACATTTCTAGCATCTTTTATTTGATTTTGCACAAAAAATTCTTTTTTTACTAGCTATTATAAACCCTAAAAAATAAAACATCTAAAATAAATAATAAATAATCATAAAATAAAGGCCAAATAAATAAACAAAACCATAATAAATGAATGAAATAGGCGATTGGCATCACCGTGGATAAAGACTAGTAGGGACCACGATTTTCCATACAAAAAGGGGTCATGAATCCTTTGATATAAACACTCCAATTTACTTGCCAAAAATCATCATAAAAATAAAAAAATTCGTATACAAGAAATAATAGAGTAATCATAAAACGTTTACATATGCAAAATAATTTTAAACACATAAAAATACTGTATAGAAGTAAAAAAACATGGCAAGTATGTATAAGTATTATATTAAATAAATATATGATGCAAAAGACCCAAAATATGTGAAAAAATGCCAAAAATAGGCCTAGGGATGGCCAAAACACATGAGGGATGGCCAAAAGGATGATGAAGGATAGACAGGGAGAAGCACCAGAGGGTCCCATCCCTTGGGTGAGGGATGACCGTCCCTCACACCTTTTCCCATCTATCACAACTAGAGATAACTAGACAATGCAAAAAATTATAGAAATCTATGCAGTAGGTTTATAGCCCTAAGAATGTAATATTTATACATTAAAACATGTGAAATCGCACTAGAACCAGGATTCATGCACTAATTACATCAAAATCATACAAATATAGAATTTACAACATGGAAAATAAGCTTTACATATTCATTAGTGAAGGAATCCAAAATTTAGATCATGCTTTCTACAAGTTAATTGATCCAAAAATAAAGTCCTACTCCACAAGGATGCATTCTATTTAAATAAAGCAATGAACATATATAAACATGCCTTGAATAATTGAATAGTCACACCTAAGTATAATCTAGAGCGAAAAAGTAATGAATAAGCCTAAAATATTACCTTTAAAATATCCTGACTCTATGACTATAGTAGTCCAGATCTCTTGCTCCAATTAGCGTTTCTCGATCTCAAAACTTTTATGAAAATCATTTTAGAGCGTATGAAAGGTTTGTTAGAGCATAATTTTTTAGAGAGAGAAAGAAACAATTCTCCTCCTTTATTGATGGCTCTCCCAAAAAAATGATACCTCCCCTCTCTTCCTAAATCGTAGATTTAGATTTTAATATCTTTGAAAGAATTTTAGTTGAAAACCAACTCAAATCCCTTCTAATTTTGAGATAAAAACCTTGCAAATTTGGGACAACTTTTTCCAAAATTGAAATTGCCATTTTTTAAAATCCATAAATATGGGAAATTTGGTATATGAGTGAGGGATAGATATCCCTCAATGAGGGATGTCAATCCCTCATCAATAAACCCACATTTCGTAAAAAACACTCTAAATGGACTATCCAGGAGAGAGAGACCCACAGTCAATTGCCCCTCAGGTGATAGAGGACCGTCTATCACCACTGAATGCCTAAATTGAGATTTTTATGCACATTTTGTTAATATATTTAGAAATATTTGTAAAAACTTAGAAAAATCATGCAAAATCTTAAGAAAGTGTGAAAAAACTCATAATGAAAGCTTCGAGATCCAAATCTGCTGTCAGTTATACCTTATATCTTCATCATCATGTAACCTTGACCCAGGCAACCTCGAGTCATGGTGTCTAAAGTTGCCTCTAATTTTGGGGAGCTAGTGCACTAGGGCTAAAGTGAGCCAAAATTTAAAGTAAAGGAAAAAAGATGAGTACTTGAGGTAGTGAATCTCTTGGTTGACTAGTTGCTTGGAATCCATGATTAGCTCTTAGGGTATGCAAAATTAGGGTTTTGAGACAACTTCAACGAAGTCGATGAGTCTCTGGTTGTTTAATTAGTGCCTGGGGCATACAAAATTGACAATAAATGGCTTTACCTGATTAGTACTTGAAGCATGAAGAATTAGGGTTGGAGATCAACTCTATTTAAAGCGGCGGGTTTTTATTTGTCTAATTAGCACCTGGGTATATAGAATTAGGACAAGAACATAAATTTTTGCCTGACAAGCACCTTGGGCATGTAGAATCATAGCTACTTAGATGCATTTGATTAGTGCTCAGGGCATACATAATCATGATGACTTTATGAAGGCTGATTAGCGCCTAAGGAATGTAGAATCAACACTTTTTAGATATTTTTGGTTAGTGGCCAGGGCATGCAAAACAAATTTGTCCTTGTTGCATTGAATTTGATTAGTGCGTGCCTGGCATATGCAAAATCAAATTGCTGATGGTTATCTGACCAATGTCTAGCAAGTATACTAGATCGGTTAAGTAATATAGGAAAATATAATTATGACCCAAAATATTGAACCCCAAGGGAAACTTGTGCTTGTATGAGCTATTTCAATTTCAAACCAATTTTTTGTGTAAAAGAAAGAAGAGAAATCCCAAAGTAGTGATGATTGAGGATTTAAAACTAAAAACAAACTAAAACAAAACAAAGAGTTAAACTAAATAAAGATCTAATGAAAGCAAGTAATTGAGTGAGGTAAAAATCATATTAAAAACAACTTTCACTAAAGGACTATCCACCTTAACAAATAATGCTATGACTTAAACAAAACAAAACATACAAGTGATTATGGAGAATCAGTTTAATAAGCCTAGATAACTTTATTCAAGATTATCATTTCAAGCATTAAAAATTCCCTTATTCAGAATAATTTAATACTCAGCATAAATACCTGAATTAATTCTCCTAGATTTCTATTAAAGCCTTTTTCAAGAGATTTAACTTTCACCTATTCGTAGTTACACTTTTCTCAATCTTAACATACTCAAATTAACACACAATTATAGCTTATTCAGATTACAATCATGCATTAACCTCAATAAATTAACCTAAGAACATGCAAATCAATAATCAACTTAAACCAATTACTTAACTAATGTTAATCAAGTTAAAATCAATTTAAAATGAATAAAGATAAGACTATGTTTAAGAACTAAGAAATAATCAACTTGCATTAAATTGAAGATCAACTTAATTCATAACAATACAAGTTAACGATTCAAGTATCTTTTAGCAAAAGTTAAAGAAAACTACTCACAAGATAGACTTAAAATTAAACAAAGTGTTGAAGAAAAACAGTGAAAACAAAAGCAACGTAAAATAAAACTAAGCTTAAATCTAAGGTTCATCCCCCTTTCTCTGGTGTTTTAGACTGCTATTTATAGGGCAAAAATGTAGTAGATTCATTCTTAAACTCTAGACATCAAATAGGAAGTGAACTCTGCTAAATCAGGAAGCTCGAGAAAATCCTTCGCGAAGTGTTTAGCATGTGGCCACGCCTTTCCCATTGCATTTTTACACGTGGTCACGTGTCCCATTAAGCCTTCCTCACGACGTGGTCACGTGTGGAATAACCTTGTGTCACACGTGGTCACGTATTACCTACTTGCTCCTCCTTCTTTCTTCTCACGTGGCCATACACAATTTCTTCCTTGCTTTTCACGTGGCCATGCATTCTCAAGTTCAATCCTTCACGTGGCCACGTATAGTTCTCTTCGTATAATTCACGTGGTCACGTGAAAAACCTTCTGGACTGGATGCTCATTTTCTCGCATAAATTTCTCATAGTTGCAGTTTTGGCCCCAATCTTTGTTTTTTTTTTGCAATTTAAGCCCTTTGTTAACAATTTAAACCTGAAAACCAAACAAAACATTAGATTAACCTTAAAAACATATAAATTACAATTTAACTCTATTTTAACCTAAATAATACCAAAATAACTAAATAACAAAGCTTAAAACATATTAAAAACTATATATAATTCACACTTATCAAATACCCCACATTTAAACCTTGCTTGTCCTTAAGCAATTTAGAACAATCCCACCTTCAAAACCATCAAACTTGTACAATGATATGCAATTTCAAAACAAAACTTAGCATTTTAACAAAAGCACTTAATATAATCTCTAAATAAATCAACTTTAAACGAGAGAATATAAGTTAATTTTCTTAAGTGTATGCAAGACCAAATCATTTTAAACAATTTTGAAAATCAAAATATCAACACAACTAGATAGTGAAGTATAAAATATATGAATCCATAAGCATACAACCGGTTTCGCACTTGAAACTCTAGAAACATAATAAGCCTCTCCTTTAGCACTGGAACCCAGAGGTCATCCCCGCTAAACAACTCAAAACAAGCTTAAAATCACATAGGTGTTTTAAGGGTTGTAATAGGGCTAAGGATATGGTTATCAAAGAATGGATAAAAAATAATCAAAATGAATAGCCACTCTAAGACAAAATAGATTACTAAATCCCAACAACTTAAGCAACATATATTTTGCTCATTCTTGCCTCACTTTCAAACTTCCTTTTAAGAAATGTTATGCCCTTTTATCAAGAACTCATCATAACTTTGTTTCTCCTTGTATTACCCCACACTTAGATTTTTTCATAATTGCTAGCTCTTTTTCTTTTTCTTTTCCCAAACTTTCAAATGTTTTTTTTTAAGAACTAGCATTCACAATAACTCAAGGTAATACAAGGTAAATTTTCTCACCTTAACTTTATCAATGACTTTTGATAAGATTTTCTTACTAAACCCAATAGAACTTTAATCTTTTCACACATCCATTTAATTCTAAAGTGGCCAATTCCATATGGTGAGATAAATGCTTTTTAGGTTATATGGTTAAAACATTAGGTGTAACAAGAAAATATTGATGGTACACATTAAGCATACCCTATAGGCTCAAAATGGCTTAACAAAGGATAATTTCATCAAGGTAGGACAAAAAGTCTTTAAGAAAGTTTATCAAGAAAATTGTTGCCTAGATAATTTTCTAAGTTGTTTTAGTTGTTCATATGCTTTGAAGGGTGATGAGGAATGTTCTAGTGCTCTAAATTTCCTTACTTCACTACTTCATTGTATTGATTTTTTTTAAGTTAAAACTGGTCTAAGTGCTTTCAAGGATTTGGAAACTAACAAATATTTATTAAGCTGAAGATTAAACTATCTAAAGATTTATCAAACAACATATTTGTTCTCTTGCTATGCAAAGGCTTTAAACATGCATAGTCCTACATCCAAGTTCAATTTGTTCAAAGTTTTGAAAGCAACCGGGGAAATTTCTTCCTTGCTTTTCACGTGGCCATGCATTCTCAAGTTCAATCCTTCACGTGGCCACGTATAGTTCTCTTCATATAATTCACGTGGTCACATGAAAACCTTCTAGACTGGATGCTCACTTTCTCGCATAAATTTCTCATATTTGCAGTTTTGACCCCAATCTTTGTTTTTCTTTGCAATTTAAGCCCTTTGTTAACAATTTAAACCTGAAAACCAAACAAAACATTGGCTTAACCTTAAAAACATATAAATTACAATTTAACTCTATTTTAACCTAAATAATACCAAAATAACTAAATAACAAAGCTTAAAACATATTAAAAACTATATATAATTCACACTTATCATTATCCACTAGGGAAGCAAGTACAGTTATCTTTCAAAATTTCTATCTCTATTCCAATAATCTCTCGCTTATATAGTTTCTTTGTGTTTCTCTTTTATCTTGAGGACACATGTGCTTACTTTCCTATGAGAGCTTTTCGTACCTGTTGAATAAGAATGGTGTTGGATGTTAGTACATTGTTACTTTGATTACTGCATTATTTGTCATTATATTTGTCATTTATCGACATTTTGCGATCACATTTACTTATTTGTGTATGGCATGGTTAGGTTTTTTCTCTCTTTTTTTGGATAATGGAAAATAGATCTAGGAGCTAGTTGCCTAGTTGGTCATGCCGATGCTATAGCCTGAGATGTTGATGGTGGTTGATCTCCTACTTGGTCAAATACAAACCTAAAGCTTGGTAAGGCTATCATCATAGGATGTAAAATATGTGCAATGACCTTTGTAACTCTCTCTGACCCCTGGCCTACCTTATAGACCGACCTATAATGGCTCTCCAAATATCTCATCAAATCACACCTTAAGTCCCTGAGGTATCTCCTCATCTCCTCATCAGCCTCTACAATAGCTCATTTGGCTTCAAGGACTATAGTCTCGATACATATGTTTTGATCTCTAAGTTGGGTAATAGAGTCATCCACCACCTGTAAAGTCTCATCAAATCTCTAGCTCATGGCCGGCATATCTATCCTGAGACTCTGTACATCAATCTGTAATGTCTAAATGGTTGCTGACAATGTTTGAATGGCAGTTGGCAAAGTTTGGAGGGACTAAACTACCATAAGAATAGTCCTCTAGGTCTCATCTATAGCCATCAGTCTCCTAGAGACATCATTTGGAAGAACAGCTACCGATGCCTGTGTAGGAGATGGTGGGACTGGTGGTGGAGGTGCAGTCGAGCTAGATGCTTCTAGGTGTCCTTCAAGCGAAAGAGCTAAAGATGATGAAGCTCCAGGATGCCCATATGGAGAGAACCTCAGAAAAGGCAATCTCTGATGCCTCATAAGGGATCTACGATGTGCTGCAGTTTATGGCAAATCACCTAAGAGATCCTATATGTCAAACTGCACATCAATTGCTTAATCGAAGTCCATATTTCCTGCCTGGGCTCATCTGCCTCTTATGGCTGACCATCCTACTGAGGTGGTTGCTCTAGGGCCACCTGAGGCTTTGATGGTGCCTCACCTACCTTTTGGCCCTATCCCTCAACCTCATCTATTGAATCTATTACTATAGGATCCAAAACAAGCTCCTTTCAAATCTTTGGGACCATAAGCAACCTATAATAGCACTTTCGTCCACTATGGGCACCACCATAGTCATGGTGATAGCTGCCTATAAATCTTTATCTATGCTCTCTTGAACTGGGTCTTAGAAGCACTCCTCCTTTAATCCAAGAGATGTGAGTAGTCTGGTGATGACTCCCCTCACACACACTTGGGTACCTGGTGTAGTACTCACCTTGGTAAGTGTCAATATAATCTCATGTGTAATGACTATTAGGTTGCCCTCATATATACCCCCTAGGCTTGTGATATCTTTCGAGTTGACATTACCTGGGCTCTTAATACGCCTAAGGTAAGAGGTTGACAAGACTCTCTACATATACCGATAGATCTAAAGGGCTAATATAGTACTCTTTTCCCTATCTGAGTCATATACAACACCCAAAAGGGTCATAACCCTCCATCTATCCCTATCCATCTATTTGGGAGGCATGAATTTGTGTGGTCCACTAGGAAGCACCATACCTCTATGAATTTACACCTAGTAATGCTGAATGGTATCCCCAAAGCTCTAAATCTGATTGCCCCTTCTCTAGTATCTGACCACAGGTATCCCTCATACTCTATGGTGGCTAAAACCTCTCATGTTACATTGGGGTAGGTGTAATATGCTAGGACGAAGAAGTCTGTACATCCTACCCTAACTAGTAGCCCGTTTGCCTTTTTAAGCAGTCCTAAATCCTATAGAAACTTCTAAACATTAATCTGCTAGCTCTATATTAGACCTATCCAAAGGCTCGATATCCCATAGCTTATCTATCTATCATATAATTCGGTAGTGGTTGGGAAGGTTATGGTTGTGCCATCATATGAGGCATCCCATGAAAATGCTACATGTTAGTCCATGTTCGACTGCAATTTCAAATGGGTTAAAATGACAAGGTTACATTGACCGATAATTTACAAGTGATGTATATAGAGTCCTAACAATTATACAAACAAGATGTAAATGCTTTACAAGAAATTAAGCACAATCTAGGTTACATTTCAGGGAGGAATGAGATTACCCCAAGCAATATTTAAATGACATGCAGGCTCTCAAGGCCTATATGCCTAAATTCACGCATTTCAAAAAATTTTGACAAAATTTAGGCAGCATTTCTTGTAAGGCCACTATATGACCATAATTGAAATTTTCATGATTTTAGTAGGATTTTTATTTGATTAAGATTAAAATTAAAAATGAAAATTTCATATAAATTATGGAACAAGTGATAAATTATTGTATTATTATATTAATTGCATGAAAATAAATTTTAATGTTATAGTTTAATATTAATCGAGGGTATAATTGAAGTATAAAGTATTAATTTGGGTAAAATTGTAATTACGGCATCTTTAGGGGCAAATGTGAATAAGTGAATAATTGAGAGGTCAATTTATAAAAGGGATTAAATGGAGAGGTCAATTTAAAAGAAGGATTAATTGGAGGGATTAAATGGAGGGGTCAAATTATAGCATGCAAAAAGGTGTGTGTTAGTTGTGTCACATGCAAACTCTTAAGGGACAAATAAAGGGATTTTCCCTTGTTATTATATAAGTTAAACATGTGATGAGAGATGGTGTGTGTGAGATAAAGATTTCATCTCTTCTCATTCATCACTTGTAAATTATTCAAGCAATCTAAGTGACATTGCATGTTGATTAATCAAGAGAAACTAAGTATACAATTTTATGGCAATAATCTCAATTGATTTACATCTTCTTCTTCTTCTTTTGATTCTTCTTTTCATTTTTGTTGAAGTAATGGTTGAGTATGGTGCTGGAGTTTTTGATTAAAAGATGCTGATGTTTGTGAAGGAGAAGAGGAGGGTAGAAAGAGTAAAGGAAAAGAAATTGCAAGGGATTGAAAACTAGGGGAAAATCGGCCAAGGTATGGGATTAGGACTACCTTAATGCATGTGAATTTGGTTGTTGCATGTGAATATGGTTGCTAGAACTTGTTGTGATTAAATTGAATTTGTAGTAATTAAAAGAGAGTACAATGTAAGAAATGTGCATGAAGGGATGAGATGAATATTCAGACCTAGTGACTGAAAATTTATTGTAAGTTGTAATAGAGACCTCTAATTGTAACAATTCAAATTTCTATAGTTATATAAGACATTTTCCTACAAAATTGAAGGGGGACCTAGCTTCAATTCTGCCTCTAGATATTTTTTATGATTTAATGAATTTAAGAGAACTTCTAATTTTGGATTTTGGACTAGGTTGGGGAAAAATTGAGATATCTATATTAACAATGGTCGGAATAACATGAGATTAAATTCTTATGCAAAATAGACTCATAACTACACATTTTATATGAAAGAAGTAATGCCTAATTTTGTTTCTAAGTATGTCAAATAATTAGCATGAAATTCATTGAATCTGTTTATGTGATTACAAAATGAATTGGATAGGAAATGTAATATGATTATTAATACAAGATTCTATGTATACATATACATTCACACGTGTACATGGGTAAGGACTTGTGATGAATATATCTCACATATATTTGTGATGAAATTTGATCATGATGATATGTATGTTCAAATAAAGATATTTGTATAACTATAAGTGTACATGAATACATGACGTACACTAGAGAAATAAGTATGATGATATGATTATATATGAGCAAAATATATGATATTGGTGCAAGCATGATATATATAAATTAAATAAAATCAAAAATTATTTTGCCTGCTACTAGAGTTCAATTGTGGATATATAGGCGCCTATAGGGATATTGCAGCTACCACAGTCGGCCTTTTTAGGTCCACAGTATAGTTGATCCTGTTGGATCTTGCACAACCCATTAGGGTTGTTACTTGACCTTGTTTGTGTCCTTGATCGGTCCACCGTATAGTTGGCCCTGATTGGGTCCATAGTTTTGAAATCTTCGGATATCCAACGTTTTGATAACCTCGGGTATCCACCGTTCCCATTATCCACCTTTAGAACTTAAGCAGGCTAAACTAGTGTTATTACGTTACAGTTAATATTAAGATAAATAAAGCATGATACATGAGATAACATGTTTAACTGTATTTTCCATTGCATATGTGATAGTTGGATACTTTTTGATACTGATCCTCCTATGTTATGCTTTAATTTCAAGCATTTTAATATAAATATGAGAATTGATTGTTATTAATGATATTATATTCTGTCATTTATTTATTTTAAATATGTTATTCTTGTTATTATCAACTTTTGTATGTTATATGTTTCTGACAATCGCTGTGAGTGGTTGTCTTTCAAAATTAGCATCCCCACTAAGCTTTATAGCTTAGCATGGGTTATTTAATCTGTGTAGGTACTGCTGTAAAAGGTTTTGCTTAGGAACAATCTCTGCATCTAGACAGGCCAACACCTAAGTCGTAGAAGTTGATGTAGGATTCTTTTTGGTTATATTTTGGTGCAAGTTCTTTTTTCACGTTTAATATGTATAAAAAGGGCTCTTAAATATATATATATATATATGTAATATGAAGTAAGTGATGTAATAAGTTTAGTAAAAGAATGCTAAAGCATGCATGCATATAGTAGCTAAAATGCTTAGTCATAAATATGCTAGATCAATTGATAAATGTTATGCATGATAAGATATGAAGTTAAGACAATTATAACTAACATGAAAATGATGAGTATGTTATAGAATAAGCTATTATGCATACGTAATTAAGAGACTGAAGTTGTGGGAAATACCTAATTGATGCATAGGATACCTATGTAAATAGACTATTTGATATGATAAATGTATACAATTTTGTGTTGATAACCTACTATTATGTGATTGAAAGGTATGAAATGATACATGATATAGGCATTAGATTAGGGTGTTTCAATTTGGTATCAGAGCCTGGTTTAGCCTTTTTTGGGCAATGTGAGTATAGGATCTTTTAATATGAATAGTGTTGTGTTGGCCTAATGCAGAAGTTCATGTTTTCTTATAGATTCAAGATGGAGAATTCCTCTAGGGATACTATAGAAGAATCAGCTAAAAGTAATTTGCCGGTTAGATCAAATCCTCCTAATCTAGTGACTTCATCATCACAGCAAAATGAAATTCCTACTATAGTTCCTGAGGAGGCCTTGTTAAAAATTTCTCAGGATATGGGCTAAATTCTACAAAGAATGACTATGTCCCAGGCTCCTATATCTGAAATTAGAAAGCATGGGGCACAAGAATTTATTGGCACTAATTTAGAACAATCTGAAGAAGCTGAGTTCTGGTTAGAAAGGCTGGAGAGGATATTTGATGAAATTAATTGCCCTGCAAATCACAAGGTATCGTGTACTGTGTCCTTACTTCAAGGCATGGCTTATGATTGGTGGAAGTTGATTTTGAGCCAACCTCGGTTACTTGATCCACTTACCTAGGAATTCTTTAAGGGGGAGTTCAGAAAGAAATATGTTACTTAAGGATACAAGGAGGAGAAATTGAAGCAATTTATGAGTCTGAGACAAAAAGTTTTATCTGTGGCTGAATATGAAAAAGAATTTAGCCGATTATGCAAGTATGTTCCAAAGGAAATGTTGACAGGAGTATTTAAATGCAGGCACTTTGAAGATGGGCTAAATGATCGAATCATGTGGTAGATTTTAATCAACTGGTTACAACTGCTATGAAAATTGAAAAGTATGAAATAGCTAAAAGAGAGAGGGAGCACAAAAGAAGTGGTCCCAGGGGAGGATCATCTACTGGAAAAAGTTTTACAGGAACTCAAGGAGGTCAGCCTGCAAAGTCTATTTTTAGTTCTGCTAATAAAGGAAAGAAACAAGAATCTTCTGCCAAGTTTAAAAATGGGAAGGAAGCTTTAGGAAGACAGAGTGGGGGGTCAAGTACCTGAGTGTTCACATTGTTCCTGGCACCATTGGGGTAATTGCAGGAAACTGGCTGGAGAATGCTTTAGATGTGGCAGTGCTGATCATTTTATGGCAAATTGTCCTTTAAAATTAGATCAAGGTTTTAAGCAATAGAATAGCAGGGGAGCTTCTAATGCATCCCCATCTGGAATAGGTAGAGGTAGAGGTAGAGGAAGGGGTGGATCAACTCATCATGGATCTCAGTCTTTGAATATGTCAAAAATAGTTCATAGACCTTCTACTCAAATGGTTGCTAGACGAGCTTATGCAATGAAGGCTCGGGAGGAATATAATGCTCTAGAAGTTATAGCTGGTACTTTTTCTCTTTATAATTGTAACATATATGCACTCATTGATCCTGGCTCTACTCATTCATATGTTTGTATTGGGGTTTCGGGTAGAGATAAGTTTAAAACACAATAGTTAGATTTTGATGTATGTGTAACTAGTCCATTGGGATATAGTGTAATTGTTAATAAGGTGTTTAAAGACTGTCTTATAGTAGTTCAAGGGAGAGAGTTTCCAGTAGATTTGATTGTGTTGCCTTTTCATGAGTTTGATGTAATTCGGGGAATGGATTGGTTATCCAAGCATAATGCAATGGTAAATTGTGAAATGAAAATAGTAACTTTTAGGAATGATGAAGGAAAGGAAGTAGTAGTAGAAGGCAATTGTTCTAAGCTATCAACTAATGTTATATCAGTAGTGCAAGCTAAGCATTGCCTTAGAAAAGGATGTGAAGCATTTTTAGCTTTAGTCCTTGACTTAAAATGGGATACAGTAAAGCTTGAGAATATACCAATTGTGAAAGAATTTCCAGAAGTATTTCCTGAGGAATTACCTGGTCTTTCTCCACAAAGAGATGTTGAGTTGTCCATTGATCTATTACCTGGTACAGCCCTGATCTCGAAGGCACCATATAGAATGGCTCCATCTGAATTAAAAGAGTTAAAGGTTAAATTACAGGAATTGTTAGACAAAGGCTTTATCAGACGCAGTGTGTCACCTTGGGGTGCTCCAGTTTTATTTGTTAAGAAGAAGGACGGGTCTATGAGATGTGTATCGATTACAGACAGTTGAACAAAGTTAAAGTGAAGAACAAATATCCTTAAGTTGTGCTATTGTGTTTTCAAAGATAGATTTGCGATCAGGATATTATCAGCTCGGAATTAAAGATGGGGATGTTCCTAATACTGTATTTAAAACTCGTTATGGGCATTATGAATTCTTAGTTATGCCATTTGGGTTGACTAAAGCACCTACTGCATTCATGGATCTTATAAATAGGGTATTCAGACCCTACTTGGATCAATTTGTTGTAGTATTTATTGATGACATATTAATTTACTCCATAAATGAAGTTGAGCATGCTGAACATCTGAGAATTGTATTGCAAACTTTGAAAGAAAATGAATTATATGCCAAATTGAGTAAATGTGACTTTTTGCTTGAGGAAGTTTCTTTCCTAGGTCATGTTGTATCTGCTGAAGGTGTTAGGGTTGATCCAAATAAAATTAAAGCTATTTTTAATTGGAGACCACCCAGGAATATACATGAAATTAGAAGTTTTCTTGTGTTGGCAGGTTATTATTGTCATTTTGTAAAGGGTTTTTCTATCATTGCTTTACCCCTCACTAAGCTGTTAAGGAAGAATATTAAGTTTGAATGGTCTGATCGTTGTCAAGCAAGCTTTGAAAGGTTGAAGAAGATGTTGACAGAAGCTCCAGTGTTGACTCAACCTGTGTCAGGGAAAGAGTATGCGATGTACAATGATGCATCTAAGGTTGGTTTGGGTTGTGTATTAATGCAAGATGGTAAAGTTGTAGCTTATGCATCTAGGCAGTTGAAAACACATGAACAGAACTGCCCGACTTATGATCTAGAACTGGCAACTGTGGTATTTGCTTTAATGATTTGGCGACATTACTTGTATGGGGAAAAATGCAGGATTTATACAGATCATAAAAGCCTCAAGTACTTGCTTACTCAGAAAGATATTAATTTGAGGCAGAGAAGATGGTTGGAACTATTCAAATATTATGATTGTATAGTTGTCTAGCACCCAGGAAAAGTGAATGTGGTTGTTGATGCCTTGAGTCGTAAGACAATGGCAGAATTGATGTTAAAATAGTGCAGATGGAAATTTGCTTCGGATGGTGCGTTACAAGCAAGCTCAAAGTTAGGCCTATGGTTAGGTAGACAGTGATAGATGCTTAGAAGGATGATGTAAAGTTACAATAGATTGTCAAAGTAGTTTGTGAAGGAGATCAATCAGATTTTTCAATGAAAGAAGATGGTGGTATATACTACTATGACAGGTTGTGTATTCCTGATGACAAAGAAGTGCTAGCACCTAGGAAAAGCGAATGTGGTTGTTGATGGCTTGAGTCGTAAGACAATGGCAGAATTGATGTTAAAATAGTGCAGATGGAAATTTGCTTCGGATGGTGCTTTACAAGCAAGCTCAAAGTTAGGCCTATGGTTAGGCAGACAGTGATAGATGCTTAGAAGGATGATGTAAAGTTACAATAGATTGTCAAAGTAGTTTGTGAAGGAATCAATTAGATTTTTCAATGAAAGAAGATGGTGGTATATACTACTATAATAGGTTGTGTATTCCTGATGACAAAGAAGTGAAAAGAATATTGTTGCATAAAGCTCATAATACTGCATTTACTATGCATCTAGGTGGGAACAAGATGTATCAAGAGTTGAAACAATTTTACTGGTGGTCTGGCATAAAGAAGGATATTATTGATTATGTTTCTAAATGTCTAACATGTCAGCAAGTGAAAGAAGAACATCAGTTCCTTTAGGTCTCTTGAATCCCATTCCGATTCCACAGTGGAAGTGGGAAGACATTACTATGGATTTTGTTACTGGTTTGCCTCTTTTTCAAAGAAAATATGATGTTGTTTAGGTAATAGTGGATAAGTTAACAAAAGTAGCCCACTTTTTACCGGTTCGAACAAATTATTCCATGGATAGGCTTGCAGAATTATATGTGAATTAGATTGTACGGTTACATGGTATACCTGTGTCTATAATTTCGGATCGAGAGCCAAGGTTTACATCGAGATGTTGGCAGAGTCTACAGCAAGCTTTGGGAACACAGCTCAAGTACAGTATAGCTTTTAATCCTCAAATGGATGGGCAATCCAAAAGGGTTATTCAGATTCTAGAAGATATGATGAGGGGATGTGCTTTGAAGTTTTCTAGAAGTTGGGATAAATAAGTAACCTTAATGGAATTTTCTTATACTAATAACTATCAGAAGAGTATTCAAATGGCACCATATGAGGCTTTGTATGGCAGGAAATGTAGAACTCCAGACTGCTAGACTGAGTTGACTGAATGTAAGTTAATTGGTCTTGACCTTGTTAGAGATATAGAGGAAAAAGTTCAAGTTATCAAGCAGAGGCTGAAAGAAGCTAGTGACAGGCAGAAATCATATGCTGACTTGAAAAGAAAAGATATCGAGTACCAGGTGGGTGACAAAGTGTTTTTGAAGGTATCTCCCTAGAGAAAAGTGCTTAGATTTGGGAAAAATGAAAAACTCAGTCCGAGATTCATTGGTTCGTATGAAATTCTTCAAAGAGTCGGACCAATGGCTTATAGGTTGGCTCTTCCTATGGAATTAGCCAAGCTTCATGATGTGTTTCATGTGTCTATTCTTTGAAGACATCGCTCTGATGAATCTCATAAGTTACAAGTTAAAGATATTCAATTGCAGTAGGATTTCATGTATGTTGAGGAACCGAAAGAAATCCTGGCTAAAGAAATCAGGCAACTGAGGAACAAGCAGATCCCTCTGGTCAAAGTACTCTGGCAACATCATGGTGTGCAGAAAGTGACTTAGGAACTAGTGGCAGCCATGAAGGAGCAATATCCTCAATTATTTGAATCAGGTATGAATTTCAAGGACCAAATTCTTTAAGGGGGAGAGAATTGTAAGGCTCCTAAATGACCCTAATTGAAATTTTCATGATTTTAGTAGGATTTTTATTTGATTAAGATTAAAATTAAAAATGAAAATTTCATATAAAGTAGGGGACAAGTGATAAATTGCTGTGTTATTATATTAATTGCATGAAAATAAAATATAATGTTATAGTTTAATATTAATCGAGGGTATAATTAAAGTATAAAGTACTAATTTGGGGTAAAATTATAATTACGGCATCTTTAGGGGAAAATGTGAATAAGTAAATAATTGAGAGGTCAATTTATAAAAGGGATTAAATGGAGTGGTCAAATTAAAAGAAGGATTAAGTGGAGGGGTCAAATTATAGCATGCATAAAGGTGTGTATTAGTTGTGTGACATGCAAACTCTTTAGGGACCAATAAAGGGATTTTCCCTTGTTATTATTTAAGTTAAACATGTGATGAGAGATGGTGTGTGTGAGATGGAAGTGTCAAAAATTTGGAAAGGAAAAACCAGAAAAGCTTTCATCTCTTCTCATTCATAACTTATAAATTATTCAAGCAATCTAAGTGACATTGTATGTTGATTAATCAAGAGCAACTAAGTATACAATTGTAAGGTAATAATCTCAATTGATTTACATCTTTTTATTCTCCTTCTTCTTTTCATTTTTGTTGAAGTAATGGTTGAGTATGGTGCTGGAGTTTTTGATTAAAAGATGATGATGTTTGTGAAGGAGAAGAGGATGGTAGAAAGAGTAAAGGAAAGGAAATTGCAAGGGATTGAAAAATAGGGGAAAATCGGCCTAGGTATGGGATTAGGGCTACCTTAATGCATGTGAATATGGTTGCTGGAACTTATTGTGATTAAATTGAATTTGTACAAATTAAAAGAGAGTACAATGTAAGAAATGTGCATGAAGGGATGAGAAGAATATTCTGACCTAGTGACTGAAAATTTCATGTAAGTTATAATAAAGACCTCTAATTATAACAATTCAAATTTATATAGTTATATAAGACATTTTCCTACAAAATTGAAGAAGGAACCTAGCTTTAATTCTACCTCTAGATATTTTTTATGATTTAATGAATTTAGGAGCACTTCTAATTTCGAATTCTGGACCAGGTTGGAGAAAAATTGAGATATCTATATGTAAAATGGTCAGAATGACATTAAATTAGTTCCTATGAAAAATAGACTCATAAATACACATTTTACATGAAGGAATTAATGCCTAATTTTGTTTCTAAGTATGTCAAATAATTAGCATGAAATTCGTTGAATCTGTTTGTACTGTTAAGGTACAGATTTTGGTATTTTGGGCATAAGTATTTGTAGAGAAGTTAAAATCTTATGCTGTAAAATTTTGGGTAAACTAGATACCTAAGAGCATGTATTTGATAAGAATTTTTGGTTTAAATCCTCTTAATTTTATGCTATGAATTTTTATAAGTGACAGCAAACACTATTTCGGTTATTTGAACAGCCTATAGTATTTCTCAAATATATTGAGCTATAGGTAAGATATTAAGGTGAATTTTGATGTTCTGGAAACTAGACACATAGGGGAATACGATTGTAGATGATCATTAAAATAAAAATGACATTTTAAAATTCATTTGTGGCTCACAAATTGAGTCCAGAATGCTACCCTGTTCAGATTTTTATTGTACTTTATCTTATGGTTTTCAATTAATTGAGCTAAATATGTGTTTATGTGAATACAAAATGAATTGGATAGGGAATGTAATATGATTATTAATACAAGATTATATGTTTACATATACATTCACACGAGTACATGGATAAGGACTTGTGATGAATATATCTTGCATATATTTGTGATGAAATTTGATCATGATGATATGTATGTTCAAACACATATATTTGTATTACTATAAGTGTACATGAATACATGAGGTACACTAGAGAAATAAGTATGATGATATGATTATATATGAGCAAAATATATGATATTGGTGCAAGCATGATATATATATTAAATAAACTCAGAAATTATTTTGCCTGCTACTAGAGTTCAATTGTGGATAGATAGGCGCCTATAGGGATATTGCCGTCGACTGTATACTTGATCCTGTTGGATCTTGCACAGCCCATTAGGGTTGTTACTTGACCTCGTTTGGGTCCTTGACCGGTCCACCGTACAGTTGGCCTTAATTGGGTCCATAGTTTTGATATCTTCGGATATCCACTGTTTTGATACCCTCGAGTATCCACCGTTCCCGTTATCCACCTTTAGAACTTAAGCAGGCTAAATTGTTGTGTTATTACGTTACAATTAATATTTAGATAGATAAAGCATGATACATGAGATAATATATTTAACTGTATTTCCTACTGTATATATGATAGTTGGATACTTTTTGATACTGATCCTCCTATGTTATGCTTTAATTTCAAGCATGTTAATATAAATATGAGAGTTGATTGTTAATGATGATATTCTATTCTGTCATTTATTTATTTATTTATTTATTTTAAATATGTTATTCTTGTTATTATCAACTTTTGTATGTTATATGTTTCCGACAATCACGGTGAGTGGTTGTCTTTCAAAATAAGCATCCCCACTAAGCTTTATAGCTTGGCACGAGTTATTTAATCAGTGTAGGTACTGCTGTAAAATTTTTTGCTCAGGAACAATCTCTGTATCAGGACAAGCGAAAACCTAAGTCGTAGAAGTTGATGTAGGATTCTTTTTGGTTATATTTTGGTGCAAGTTCTTTTGCACGTTTAATATGTATTAAAAGGGCTCTAAAATATATATATATATATATATATATATATATATATATAGTATATATATATATATATATATATATATATATATATATATATATATATATATATATATATATATATATATATATATATATAAATATAATATTCAGTAAGTGATGTAATAAGTTTATTAAAAGAATACTAAAGCATGCATGCATATAGTAGCTAAAATGCTTAGTCATAAATATGGTAGATCAATTGATAAATTTTATGCATGATAAGATATGAAGTTAAGACAATTATAACTAACATGAAAATGATGAGTATGTTATAGAATAAGCTATTATGCATACGTAATTAAGAGACTGAAGTTGTGGAAAATACCTAATTGATGCATAGGATACCTATGTAAATAGACTATTTGATATGATAAATATATATAACTTTGGGTTAATAACCTACTATTATGTGATTGAAAGGTATAACATGATACATGCTATAGGCATTAAATTAGGGTGTTTCATTTCTAGCTAGGAATGTGACTGCCCCTTCCATAAAAAACACATTTTAAAGCAAACAGCAAGCTATGGAGCCTTCAGGGCCACCAAATAATTAAGAACTTGAAAAATTCATACTTGGTACAAAAGCAGATATAGGAAGTACATTATAATGCTATATATTCAAATGTTTATACACAAGGCATCGTTGGTTATCTATAGTGTCACTTAAAGAAAGTTTGACATTTATGCTATGTTACTTAGACTACAAGTCATCAAGTATTTTCAAGTTACAACAAAAAGCATAACCATACATGCTGGTACAAAAAAAGTGCTCGAGCCCATCATGCCTAAAACAAAAATTCTCTATTCTAGTTTACATTTTACCTAAGCAATAATAGAAAATACATAATGAAAATAATTAAATAATACTTACTTGTAGAAGATAAAAAGAAATGGAGGAAGTAGAAGAGAAAGAATGATTCCTGAAGTGCACCTCACTTCAAAGAGATTGTAGGGGTAAAAAATTCATTATTTAAATGCTGGATGAGAGAAAAAGAGAGGAAAAATCGGAAAGAAAAGCTTGAAAATGAAAAGAATGGAGTTTTTGCCAAAAAAACTATAGAAGATAGCCTTTATATGGTTGAAATCAAGATAGGGACAGGCAGCCCATCGTTCACGGAGCGATGGACGAGACGAACATGATGTCTCGTCCCTCAGGTCAAAATGACTAAAATGCCCTAAAATTTATTTTTTCCTATTTTTTGACATTTTAACTCCTTTTTTATTGATTTTTAACTGCTTTCATTGATTTTTCATTCTTTATCCATTTCAACTTAAATCATAAATCATATTTACACTCTTCTTATGAGTTGTTGTTGTTATTATTATTATTATTATTATTATTATTATTATTATTATTATTATTACATTATTTACAAGTTTTAATATATAATTTTGGTCAAAAAATTTAAAATACCCCCTAAAGTTTAAACGTTGTTCAAGGCAGATGACTTCTTATATTCCCAAACCTCTATATTTTAATATTTAGGCCATCAGGTCTTTTAAATTTCCTAAAAAACACATAACTGCAAATGCAATGATATGCATGTGCAATGTATAGAACATGTAAAATGTGACTTTTGGCCTTCCAAAGATGAGGGACGGGCAACTCGTGGCTCGTTCAGTGGTGAGGGATGTTCATCCCTCATCACTTTTCTATAAATATGGCCCCTTTCCTTGGATTTTATGCTTTTGACCTTTCACTTTCTTAGAAGCTTCCTTTAGGTATTATTATTTCTCTTCTCTTCACTTCTTTTCCTTTCATTTTGTTTTTGTCTATCTTTTATCTTCAATCATTTAATATTATTAATTTTTATTCAACTTAGATTGCTTGAAAAATCTGTTATCATGATGAATAGGCTTGCAAAATTACACCGATTATTAAATGACATATGGATTTGGGAGGATCACTGATTAGCCCCTATTCTAGCTTGAGGTTTTTGAGGAGTATGTCTTTGGATAGGAACCTATTGCTCACTACTACTCTATTCTGGGACTCGTAGTTCCATGTGTTCAGGTTTACTAATTAGAAACTTAGTCCTCTACCCAAAGAACTTACTGCTATTGTCGGAGCTAGATTCTGATCTAATGCTCAACATTATCTACCATCCGTTATTTTTAGGTATGCCAAATAAGTGGTACATGCTCTGATGTCATGCCTTCTGAGGCTCGAGGTTTGGAAGGACATTTCTATTGGAGCAGTTGATTGATGTTCTCACAAATTTTGATGATGTACCTACTTTTCAAACTGGCATGGTACTTTTTTGCTATCTCACCCAATGTTTGGTGAGACCATGTTAGGCTATTCCATGATAGGGAATTACATGCTTTTTATCGACAGTATATATCGGGGGTATAATCCCTTTCCCGTGATTATAGTAGAGACCATGTTAGGGTTGGATGCAGTTCATTGTGACCCTGACTCTTTTTTTTTCTAGTAACGTGTTGCTTTTCCAGGTACATCCTTAATTTTTAAGGTAGTACGCACCTTGTAGATTTTAGTACTAGCTTTTCTTATCGAAATGTTCATCTTTTTGGATTTTCATGTATCTCTTTGCCTTAGTTTTACCTAAGACAAACCTAACTCATACCAATGGCTATTTTTTTAGGTATGGCTTTATGAGAAGTTATAGCTGCTTTTAGAGCTTCCTTATTGAGTTAGAGCTATAAATCCTTACCTTATATACCATATCAGCCTCCATCGCCTACTTTAAGGTTTTCAGGTAGTCTAAAAAGTAGTTGATTGGCTGGGTCATTTGACAGATGCTGCAATCATGTTAAGATGTGCTTAGTTATTGCTCTCTTTTATAGTCATGAATGGGGATTCTAGATGCATCCCTTTGTGTGGACTTTATCGTACTACCTTCTACATAATTGTATATTGTGCTCAAAGTTTAGAGGTAGCCAACACATTATCAGGTGACCTTTGGGATTCCAAGGTGGTACCCTTAGTTATGTCAGAGTATCATTAGAGTGTGTGGGCTAGGCTTCTTGTGAGGACTACCATTCCTGCCATTAGCACCAGTGACTTTGCCTCCTCAGATACTTATAAGCGATCAATTACTAGTCTGGCTATTGATAATAAATTGTGGGCTATCAGGGATCTTGATGAGAGAGAAGTGATACAGATAGATTAGATCAGATACTATTACAGATTATGCTTTTATTTCTAATAGACATTTTAATTTTGAACATGAAAAGGAATATGCTATTTTTGTTACATGAATAGCTATGTGTATGACATTTCTTTTTAATTTTGGTACACATGACCATTATTCGATGATAACCTAATGACACACATTATTCAATCTCAAAAATGTAGTTTTACATGCATTATAACTTCTATTATCAATTAGCCCTTTTAGGTTTTCTTGATTGACTATTTTCTCTCAGCCTCTAATTTTTACCTAAGGTGCCTTTTTTCAGTTTTCACCTTGACGAGGCACCCAATTTTAGCAAGGCCATCATTTCTTTCAATTTTCAACCCGCGAGCATTTATTCTCTTCTTTTTATAGTCTTTAACCATGGAACCTCTTCAATTTGTTGACATTCACAGGTTCTCTGAATTCATTGCCATTGCTATCTGATAGAATGGCTGCAACTGTGGATAACAACTTGTTAAGCATATAAGAGCCTTCCATGTGGGCCTGAATTTACCTCAAACATCTAGAATACCCAACCTAATTTGTTTGAACACTACGTCCCCCTCCTTCAATGGATGTTTCTTAACTTTCTTCCCCAATAAGTGAGCAAGCCTTTTTTGATAGTTGTGATAGTAGGCCTTCATTTTATCCCTATCTAGTAGGTTGAGCTATGTTCGCCTTTGTTTATCCCATTTTACCTCTGTTATCTCAGCCTTTAAGACAACCTTTAAAGATTGATCCTTAATTTCTATAGGCAGTACTGCTTCTATTCCTTACACCAAAGAGAATGGCATGGTTCCTGTGGACATTCTGGCTATAGTCCTATAACCCTATAATGTAAAAGGTAGTTTGTCAGCCTAATCCTTATAAGTTCAAACCATTTTTGATATAATTTTCTTCACATTCTTATTAGCTGCTTTAACTATTCCATTTGTTTGTGGCATATAAAGGAGAAGACCTATAATGTTGAACCCCATACTTGGTGAGCATTTGTCTAGTTTCCCTTAATAATTGTAGCCTATTATTTGATACAATATAATGAGGTAACCCATATCTGCAAATAAGATTCCTTTCAATGAACTTACGCATATCCCGCGTATCTACTTTCTTGAAAGACTCGGCTCCTGTCTATTTGGCGAAGTAATCTATGGTTACCATGATGAATCTATGTCTATTTAAAGCCAATAGATGAATCATTCTTATGATATTTATACCCCATAAAGCAAAAGGCTAGGGCGATGCAAGATTGCATAATTCTGAAATAGGTAGATATCTTAAGTCTGCGTATTGTTAGCACAACTAGCACTTTTAACATACTTGGAGCAATCAAAGTCCATTGTAAGCCAAAAGAAACCTTGCCTCAAAATATTTTTTTCCAGGGCTAAACCGTTCATTTGAGCTTCGCACACTCCTGCATGTACTTCTTCCATTACCTTCTTTACCTCTTTTTCATCCACACACCTTAACTGAATTTCATTGAGCTATCTCTTATAAAGCACACCTCCTACTATAATGAACTAAGCCAATATCTTATGAATCAATCTATAATCTTTTCGATAGCCTTCTCGGGGAACACTAACTTTTCTAGATAATTTTAAGGCTTTCCATCATTTACCTTAATGTCTATGACCTATTCCTTTTCAAAGCACTGCTTGTTAGAACTTAAAATTAATACAGGCTTCATGACTATTCTTGCTGGATTATCCCAAATGGATACAAGGTAGCTAAAGCATCCACTATTTTGTTTTACTCTATAGGCATATAGCCTAAAGTGTAAACTAAAAACTGACTACTCAAGACCTTTAGATGTTTGAGGTAGGGCAAATAACCATTGTTCTTGCACTGACCATTCTCTTTTTGCTTGGTAAAACACCAGAGATGAGTCTCCAAATATTTTTATAGACTTTGCTCCTACAAATAGTAAGGCTTCTAACCTAAAAATGCATGATTCGTATTCTACTTCATTATTTGTAGCTTTGTACCTTAACTTCTTAGCAAAGGGTAACTTTTCTCCTTCCGGGGTGATCATGATTACTCCAACTCATGCTCCCTTATTATTCACGGCATCGTCAAAATACATCTTCCATCCTTGCACAATTATGGCTGCAATATTTTCATCATGAAATTTATAAGTCACTTCTTCCTTTCTAAAGGCTAACTAGCTAGGAACTCTGCGACTACTCTCCATTTAATGGTTATCCTGGTGACATACTCTATATCAAACTCCTATAAGAGGATCAACCACCTTTCCATCTTTCCTAATAGTGAAAAAGCCTCTTATAAGTATCTGAGGGGGGTTTTGCTTAGCCACAGCTTGTACCCTATAAGAATGGAAGTAGTGTATCAATTTCTTTGATACCTAGATGAATGCCAGAAAAATATTTTTAACTTATATATACTTTGCCTCATACGAAATAAACTTCTTATAAGGAACTATACTGCATACTCAATCCTGAAATCATCCTCCTTTGCCATCATGGCTCCTACTGAACTATCCTCTATTGCCAAGTACAAAATCAAAGGTTTACTTGCTTGAGGTGATCTTAACATCTGTGGATGTAGCAAATATTTCCTAATAGCATCAAATGCCTTTTGATAGCTTTTGTTCCAAGCCACAGGCTAATCCTTCTTGAGCAGCTTGAAATTGGTTCACAAATCTATGTCAATTTGGCTATGAACTTTCTAATGTATTAAATCCTACCCAAGAACCCTTTAACTTTTTTTTTCTTGCTACGGTATCGATATCTCTCTTATAGCTCTCACCTTATCAAGATCTATTTCTATACCCTTTGACTTACTATATGACCCAAAAGTTTATCAAAGGTAACCTTGAAAATACACTTCTTAGGATTGAGATGGAGATTATACTTGTTGATCCTATGAAAGAATTTCTCTAGTGCTTTGAATAACCCTTCCTAGTGACCAACTTTATCATCATTTCATCTTCATACACCTCTACTTTCTTATGAATCAAGTCATCTAGTATCTTCATGGCCATCCTCTAGTAAATAACACCCACATTTTTAAGACCAAAAGGCATTACTCAGTAGGCATATATCCCCTACTCAGTTATGAATGCCATCTTAATCCTATCCACTATTTTGTTTAGGATTTAGTTATACTCGGCATACCTATCCACGAAATTGTACATGGCACAGATGACTGCACTATCAACTAGAATATCTATATAAGGCAAAGGAAAATCATCTTTGGGGTAAGCCTTATTTAGATCTCTATAATCTATATAAACCCCGATTTTCCATCTTTTTTGGCTATAGGAACCACATTTTCTAACCATGTAAGGTATTGGACTTCCATTAAAAACTTAGCCTCTATCTACTTCTTGGTTTTTTCTTTAACTTTCCCCATTCTGGCCTAAGCCTTCTAAGTTTCTGCTTAAATGGCTTATATTTTAGGTATGTTGGAATTGCATGTTTAGCAACTTCTCGATCTACCCCTAGCATGTCTTCATAGGTCCTAGTAAAAACTTTTTCATATTTTCTTAATATACTCTCAAATTTCTCTCTCTCTTTAGGAGTTATATCTGATGCTAGTAAAATTTCTTTGGAATTTTATTTTATTCCGAGATTGAATGAACATTTATTTGTTGAGTTAATGTCAAATATAAATACTTTATGATCATGCATATTGAAATCGAAAGAAATATCACACAAGTAAGCAAAATTATTCAACTTATTAATGTAATCAAAAGAGAAAACATTATTCTCATAAAAAGTTTAGGAATATAAACAACATCAATAAAAATAACTTCTTCAATCTTGTCAGCATCGAACATCTCTCCCATCTATAGGTCATTTTTTATTGGTTCTTCATATTTCATCTTCTTTTTACCTTTTAACTAAAGAGCAATTAGCTTCTCTATTAGGATTTCTTATGGTACTTCATTATCCTAGGCTGAGTAGTGCAATAGGATATTTTCATCCCAAAAACTCTTTACGGGTTTGATGATTCCTTTCTCCCAATCAAAAACATCATTAAATAGTCTAAACCCTATACTAGATCACCTTTTACCATCTATGACTCATTCTTACCATAGTATAAGCAAAAATCTGAAGCTGGTATAAAACTTTGAGAAATATAAGAAATTCCCTTCACTGCCTCTTTCTCTTTCTTGCTAAGGCCTATGAAACCTGACCCCTTTTTACTCTTCTGTTCGTTAGTGGTTATAGCAGTCTGAGGTCCCTAAGAATTCTTACCCAAGCCAGCACCTAGTAAAAATTCATCTTCTTCATCATATTAACCACCTGGGGGCTATCATGAAATCCATATTTATCTCATTCATCACTGATGATGACTACTTGAAACCCGTTAAATGGTTGCTTTGTTATATCGAGTATGGATACATGATTCTCCCTTGCAGCCTTGATAGTTACCATCTGACCTTCATAGGGAATCTTAATCATCTGATGCAATGTGCATGGCACTTCTTTGAGCTTAAGAAATTAGGGCCTTCCTAATAGTTCAGAGAAATTGGATAGAATGGGTAGCACTACAAACTCAGCTTCAGTCTCAATAGGGCATATCTTCACCACTGCCTTAAAAGTACCAGCAACTTACCTCTTAAAATTGTCATGGGTAGAAATAGTAAGATCAGACTTACTCAACATGTGCTTATTCAATCCAAAAGCTAAAATTTCCACCAAGGGAGACAGGTTAATGAAAGACCCATCGTCTACCATCACATAAGTTGTATGCTTTCTATTAACCTGAGCTTTGATGTAGAGAGGTCGATTATGATTCCTTCCTTCTATAGGCAAGCCAGCATCAAAGTATACCACATTCTCCTTGATTCCTCCTCTAACTAAGTCTAGTAGTTCAGTAAGTGAGATAGTGGTACCAATGGTAGCTTAACTCAAAGCTTCCACCAACTTTTATCTATGTGAAGAAGACTACCTTAACAAATCCCAAATACCTACATGAGTTATGTCACTTCTTTAACTACTTAATAATCTGATCATCCATAATTCCTTTCTTTGTTTGCACTGCAGCGATAATCAATTACAATTCAATCTCAAAAGCCACTTATCCATTCCTTGCAATTGAATTTACCTTTTTTTCCTCTTTCTCTGTATCCTCTTCCTCACATTTACTAGCAAAAATCCATATTTCAATAGGTACCATAATCCCCTCATCCTTACTCTCAATGGGAGTCTCCTAATAAATAATCATGGAAACTGGTTGATTTTCCCTAACTTGCTCTATCACTTTTAGAGTGGAGCTAGTAAAAACTAGGTACTCATTCCTATACAAATCTTGCATCACATACTAGTGTAGATATTCCTAAGAGATTGGATGAACAGAAGGGTCCATTGAAGTTTCCAGATAGACCAATTACAAGGAGTAGAGCCAAAAAGATCAAGGAGAAATTATAAGCATTTATGTAATCATTCACTAAGAAGTCTTCAATCGCGAACGTGACATCCTTCACAAGTGCAATTGAAACTAGATTGGCAATGTTGACAGAAAATTTAGAAGAGTTAATCAAGGCTTGAAGATGGTACACATGCTAGGAATTAAGGTGGACCATAAAGAGAAGCTTTGAGCACGTGCATTGCATATGCAATATTTAAGTTTAGGCCTATTTTAAGTTGGGATTTATTTTAATTTTTATCTGAGACTTAGTTAAACTTTTTGTGTTTAGCTTTAGGTTTATTGTTTGGCCTTTCCAGATAGCTCATTCATTTGGTTTTAGATTCACTTTAAATTATTCTAGTTTAGGAAGGATTAAGAGTTAATTAACCTAGGCCATTCTTTTAATAACTTTAGGTTAATTCTTTAGCTTATAAATACCTTGTATTACTATAGCTTGACGACAAAATTTTTCTAATTATTAATCAAAAAATTGATTTATGTATGAATTGAGGCCTGTTAAGGTGAGGGTTCTTACTTTGATGTTATTTTAAGAATTAGGTTATTCAAGTTTTACTTATATAGTTTTATTTTTCATCTTATTTTTGCTTTAGGTTTTAATTTCTTTTGGAATTAAGGTTTGAAGTATTTAGCCTTCCGGATTGCATGTTAAGTTTATGAACAGCTGAATTGATTTAGGGTTTAGGATTCTTTTAGATCCTAGGATTTTGCTTCATTTGGTATTAGGGCTTAAGGTTACTATTTGGAAAAACTACCAACTTTTATTTTTCATTAAATTCATACCTAAGTTGAATATTGTTTGATAAAAAAGTTCATTTATACTATTCATATGTAGTGTTCATTTGAATTTTAATGCAAAAAAGAAGAAAAAATTTTGTTGATACCAATGCATCAGAAATTTTAATATTGAATATTTAGTTAAAAAAATAGATTTCAATCCAATGAAAAGCTTCGGGTTTCCTTAAAACAAATTAGGTTGTGCTAGCCTGGGTTGGGTTAGAGAATTTAGGATTATAGTTTGGTTTTTTCCTTACGAGGAGCCAAATCCATGACACTTAGTTCAAATTCATCTTCTTTGCATTATTAGTTATCTTTATTGTTAAAATACTTAATTTTGCTTCTATAAATATCGTTTGAGTGGTAAAATTTCTTCTTATTGCTCATTTGCACATTAAATTTGATTACACATATTGTCTTCATCTTATGTGTAACTTTGAAAAGTTAATTTGAAAATTTTTACGACTCTTCATGTATGTCATGCTAGCGACCACCATTGTGCTCATGAAACTTTGCGATATTTCTACTGTCATGCTTACGACGTCCTTCGCGCTCGTGATAAAGGTATTTTTTACCTTAAAAATTTTTGTTAAATCTTATTTCTATGTTTCATTGAATTTCCTTGTATTCTTTACATAAATTTTGCTTGATTTAAATTTTGATTCTAAATAACAACTTTATAGTTAAGAATAAGAGTGGAAAAAGGCAAAAGTGTGTAAGGACATTTAGGAGGGTAAAAGACATTTAGTGTGAAACATGAGAGGAGTAACAACAATTGAGTGTAAACACATGAGGGAATGTCTATGAGGTTTTATCTAACATCTTTTACAGAGCATATAATGACTGAAGAGACTAACAAGAGGGGAATATCTCTTAAAGAGGTGGCTTACTCGGTACAAACAATGCATGGAATATTTGAAAAGTTTATGCGGGATATAGGTAGCATGAATGATAGGTTAAAATGGTTGGAAATGAGCACATCTAGTAACTCTAGGAGGACAACAAGGAGAAGTCATTGGGTTAACGAGGATGTGGATGCTAAACTTGATGACTTGGAAGAAAAAAAAGAAGTACATTCAGTGAGCAGATGATGAAGGAGGGAAGATAAAAGGGATAGCAACATGAGTGCAATTAAGATGAATATTCCACCCTTCAAAGGTAAAAACAATGTTGAGGAATATTTAGAGTGGAAAAGAAAAGTAAAGATGATATTTGAATGTCTTAAGTATTCTGAGGATAAGAAGGTTAGATTAGCTGCTATTGAGTTCTTCGATTATGCACTAATATGACAGTTAGGGTTGAATAAAAATAGGAAGAGGAATGGAGAATCTCCAATTGCTAATTAGGAAGATATGAAAAGAATAATCAAGAAGAGGTTCATGCCTAGTTATTATTATGAAGAAATACATCAATGATTACATAGGCTCACTCAAGGGAATAGATCCATAGAGGAGTACCATAAGGAGATGGAGATGTTGATGATTAGGGCCAACCTAGAATAAGAGGTAGAGTTAGTAATGGTTTGGTTTTTGAGTGGATTAAATAAAGATATAGCCATTTTATAGCATTTTATTGAAATGGACGAGCTGGTTAATATGGCTATGAAGGTGGAGAGACAATTGAAGTACAAATGAAGTACTAGAAGTAACACTTCAAGTTCCACATCCTAATGGAATTCAAGATGGAACAAGGTAGATAGCAAGGCTGGTCAAAAGTCTTTTGATGCAAAAAAAAGTCAAAGGCAACAAAAGTGGCACACTCAATGTGAAAGGTATTTTAATGTAACACATTATAATACTAAACATAGAGATAATACATACTTTAGGTGCTTAGGTGTAGGGCATATTACATCTCAATGTCCTAATAAATGGGCTATGCTAGTTATGGAAAATGGAGAAATTTGATCAGATCATAAGAGTGATTTTGAGTCTATGCCTAGTCTAAAAACTATGTCTAATGATGAAATAGAATTTTCTAAACATAGTGAATCATTGGTAGTTAGGCATGCTTTAAATTTACAATTTAAGGAAAAATCTAATGATGATTAAGAAAGAATATATTTCATACTAGATGTAAGGTGCATAATAAGGTGTGTAGCTTAACCATTGATGGGGGGAGTTATACTAACGCTGCAAGTACTACACTAAGTGGATGAAACACCCTAGATCTTATAAGCTATAGTGGTTAAATGATTGTAGAGAAGTAAGGGTCACAAAATAAGTCATAATTGCTTTTTCAATTATAAAATATCATGATGAGGTGATTTGGTACTAATGCATGCTGAGAATATCTTACTTGGGAGACCACGACAATTTGATAGGAGATCTATTTATTATGGGTATAAAATAGGTATTCCTTTAAGCTAAATGGGCAAAGTATCACTTTGGCTCCATTGACACTGAAAGAAGTGCATAAGGAACAATTAAAACTCCAAAGATCATTTGAGAGGAAAAGGGTAGTAGGTTAAAAAGGCAAAAGAAAAAGAGAGGCAAAAGTCCAAGAGAGAAAAAAAGAGTACAACCCAATGGTGAGTGATTGTATAAGTGAGAAAAAGAAAGAGAGATGCACAAGAGGGAAAAGTATCAATGAAGTTTCTTTTGTCATGGATGTAACAACCATAAGAGCATGACAAGGTGTGCAGATAGAATTTTTTTATGCAAATAAGTGAGAAATCAAGAGAGCTATTGAGTCAATAAACTTTCTCTTAATACTTCAATCAAAGAAAACTTCTTAAATTTGACTAACCTTAACCAAAGTTTGCCTAGTGGTATTACCACCTCTAAAAGGGATTGATCATCATATTGACTTTATTCCAAAAGCGACCATCCCAAATAGACCAGCTTATAGAAGTAACCCTGAAGAAATAAAGGAACTTTAAAGGCAAGTTGATGAGTTGTTGGAAGAAGGACAAAAAAAAAGAAAGTCTTAGTCTGTGTGTTGTTCTTGTACTGCTTGTACCCAAGAAGGATAAAACATGGAGAATGTGCATTGATTATCATGCAATCAACAAAATCATGGTAAAGTATAGACATCCTATCCCCTAGACTTGATGATATGTTAGATGAATTGCATGGTGCATGTTATTTCACTAATATTGATCTTAAAGGTGGATACTATCAAGTTGGGATGAAATTAGGGGATGAATGGAAAATAATACTTTAAAACAAAATATTGTTTGTGTGAGTGGTTAGTTATGCCTTTCGGGTTAACTAATGCACTAGCACTTTTATGAGATTGATGAACCATATCTTGTAAGAATTTCTTGGTAAATTTATTGTTGTTTACTTTGATGATATACTCAATGATCGTAGATCTTTAAATGAGCATATAGGTCATATTAGAGCTGCGTTGAGAGTACTAAGGGATGAAAAGTTATATGAAAATGTGAGTAAATGTACCTTTTACTATGACAATATGAAATTATTAGGATTTATAGTGTCAGTTAAAGGCATAAAAGTGGATTAGGAGAAGGTTAAAGACATTCAAGAATGGCCTACACCTAAGACAGTTAGTGAAGTAAGGAGTTTTCGTAGACTTGCTATTTTCTATAGGAGGTTTGTGAAAGACTTTAGTACTATAGCTGCTCTATTGAATGAAATTGTTAAAAAGGATGTGCCTTTTGAATGGAGTGAGAATTAAGAAAATGCCTTAAGGTTGCTTAAGGAAAAGCTATGTACTTCTCTGGCTTTAAGTTTGCCTAATTTTGATAAATATTTTGAAATTGAATGTGATGCTTCTAGGTTAGGTATTGGTACTATTTTAATACAGGATAAGAAACCAATTGCATACTTCATTGAAAAGCTTAGTGGAGTTGAATTGAGTTATTTTACCTTAGATAAAGAGTTTTACACTTTGGTGAGAGCTTTGGAGGTTTGGCAATATTACCTCTTGCAAAGAGAGTTTATGCTCTACACCGATCATGATTCGCTCAAACATTTTAAGTTTCAAAGTAAGCTGAAAAAAAGACATTCAAAGTGGATGGTATTCATGGACACATTTCCATATGTGAGCCATTACAAGAAAGGTAAAGAGAATATGCTAGCGAATGCACTTTCAAGAAGGTATTCCTTAGTATCTACTTTAAGTTCTAAGTTGCTAGGATTTGAGTATATTAATTATATGTATGCTATAGATTCAGATTTTTGTAATTTTTTTTATGTATGTGAACATGTTACATTTTAGAAATTTTATAGGCATGATGGATATTTGTTTAGAGAAGGAAAATTATATGTTCCTATATGTCCTATAATAGAGTTGCTTGTGCATAAAGCACATTGTGGGGGTTTAATGGGACACTTTGGTGTATAAAAAGTTTAGATTTATTGCATGAACATTTTTATTGGCCTCATATGCATAGAGAGGTTGAGAGAATATGTGAGAAATGTATTGCATGTAGGCAAGCTAAATCTAAAGTTAAACTGCATGGTTTGTATACTCCTTTGCCTATTCCGAATGAACTTTGTGTTGATATTGTTAGGAATTAATTGATTACATACATCATATGTATAAGCGAAAATTAAAATTTTTAACTAATATATCCGATCTTGCCATAATATACAATATAGATATTAATGAGAATAAGAAAAATCACCTTTGATTTTTGTTGAAGAGTTGCTTTTCCTTCTCACCGGGTTGTTGCAAACCATAATGTCCAATATTGAAAACCTCCAGTCATAATCCACACTAGTGAAGGATCAAATGAACCAAAAACAACTGGAATTACAAGGTGGCTGAATTATCCTTGATGTTAGCAAGGAGAGAGTGGCGGGTAGGGTTTTTGAAGATGAAATAATTTCTTTTCTTATGAAACTCACTTAAACCTAAAACCCTTATCTTGGATTTTTATAGTTAGGTTAAAAAATCCAACTTCATAATGGGATTGGGCTCTTTAAAATTACTAGAGAAATATTAATTGGGCTTCGAGAAATATTATTAATTCATTTGGGCTCAATTAAATCCAATTCAAGTCCTTTCATAAAGGACCATGCACATAACCCTTAAACTAGGCCCTTTATGCATATATTTGGATTTAATCACCCAAATTAATTCTAAATCCATCCAAATTAAATATATAGGCTCCATAACACTTATGAAATATATTTAATTTATTTTAGTCCAAGAATTAGGCCTCTAAGACCTTCTATTTGGAGTTGGCGTGGAACCCATCATCTTGTGGGTTTTTGCACAAAAATCAAATCTCTGGGCCTCATATATTTCTCCAATGGATCTATTAATTATTATATCAGTCCTATAACACTTATAGTCAAATAATAATTAATTATGAAATATATTATTTCAATTAGGTCCATTTTTGCAGAACATTTCTAAAAAGTTCTGCGAATATTTCTACTTGAGCATAATTAATTAAACTCTTTAATTAATTGTTCTCTTATTTATTCTTCTTCTCCCATAACAATATCAAATATTATTATCCTTGTCATTATACCATTTTATCCTTTACCTGTATGTGTGTAACCTATTTGGTTCATGTCTTTATTGGCAGTATAATATGCAATTATGAGTTCTATTCAAAACTCATATGATTTAAACTTCTTTAAATTATCTTATCAATCCCTTATTGATATTTATGATACCCTATTATACAAATCATGAGCGGCCTCTAGCTAGGCATCATGATTACCCAAATGTTAGGGAAGTCAAGTGGTTTTGACTATACCCTTTAATAGAAACAGTTATCGTGTTCTTGCTCCTTGCACCACTCTTATCTCAATTAGATTATGAGTATGGATTTCTATCAACTCATATAAATATAATTATGTATGTTCTATTAATTTAAACATTGTTTCCAAAATGCCCTTTATGGATCCCTATCCATCTTTGCATATTACACTAGCAAGAGATTCTCTGAACAAGGCAATTATAAAATCATGCAAGATAACTTCCCTTAATAAATTTGGGATGGTGAAGCCTTTATTGATTACTCAACTATCTTCAAGTAGGTCATGATATACCCAACCTCCTAACTATGGTCACCCCCAGTTGGAAGTAATTTGTTATGGAGTCAAAGTATATCACTTGCTACTTAAGATAACCTTAGTGATCTCAAGTCTAAGGATACTTGCACAACCTCTATGAAGAGATTCCTCACTGATATAGATTTAATATCCATGTGAGGATTCTCTTTGTAGGTCTCCAATGAACTTGTTCTTCTAACAAACATCCACATGTTAGCTTTGATTACCTCCTATAATCACAGTTATGAGAACCACTGCTTGAATTATTCAAGAAGCATAACATATACTAGTCTGTTTAGACTAACAATGTCCTATTTTATTAATTCTATGGCTAGAGATATTTAGATATTAACACATTTGCATGCAACATATATCTCATATCATGAACACTTTTATAATTGCCTTTGCACTGTGTTTACAATATATAGGACTTCATTCATTAATTTAAGATACAGAAACACATGTATTTAAATATAGCATTAATAAATGAATGATTCCTTTCATTAATAACATGAATTTATATATATGAAATACATCATTTTTACATGGACTCTAAGGCATGCTTTCTAATAGATATATCTATGGCTTTTGGGATAGGTTTACCAAGGATAAAAAGGGGTATAAATAGCATTTTTGTTGTAGTTAATAGATTTCGCAAAGGCACATTTTATTCCTTTCCATAAAACCAATGATACTATGAATTTTGCTAATTTGTTCTTTAGGGATGTTGTACATTTGCATGGCATACCTAGGACAATTGTTTCAGATGGAAATGTAAAGTTCTTCAGCTACTTTTGGAAAACTTTATGGCAAAAGTTGGGAACTAAATTGTTGTTTTCAACTACTTGTCATCCTCAAATGAATGGATAAACTAAAGTAGTAATTGAACTTTAGGAACTTTATTACATGCTGTTGTTGGTAAGAATTTGAAAACATTGGAAGAATGCTTGCCATTGATTGAATTTGCATATAATTGAATTGTTCATTCTTCTATAGGGTTTTTCTCTATTTAAGGTAGTTCATGGTTTTAATCCTTTAACTCCTTTAGATTTATTGCCTTTAACTTTGTATGAGATATCTAACTTAGATGGATAGAAAAAGGCTGAGGTTGTTAGATCTATTCATGAGAAGATTTGAGCACATATTAAGAAAAGGAAAAAAGCTTGAAACACCCTAATCTCCAAGATATACAAAACCACCAATACAAATATTATGTTAGTGTAAGCCCTAGCCCCAATACATTGTAATAAAACACTTTAGAAAATAAATGAGGCATTTGTTTTATCTATTGTATTTCTGTGCATATCAATTGATAGAACTGTCCAAGAATGTTATTTCAATTTAAGTTATCATGTGTGAGGCACATGGTTGTAAGACCTTGAAACAAATGAGACTTCATTAGAAATATCCCTAGTCAGTCATTGTTCTGGGAATAACAATGAATTAAGACTAGTATGCTCTCTCTGATAAGTTGAGTTCTGTCTTACGGATCATTAGGACAAGAGTGTCAATCAGAGATCATAGATACATGTTTAGAACATGGTATCTGGATTAGATCCGTTCATGAGAACACTACATGGTATAAGTCATAAGTGTTTCTCATATGCAAGTTTTGTATCGGAGTTCTTAGACCTAAAATCTCTATGAAAATCTTTATGAATTACTGTGTGCTTTGACATACACCTAACGTGCTCATAACAGAGTGACAAGTACGGGTATGCTTGGGTATACATTGATTCATGTTAGAGAGCATGAGAGAAGTGAGGGGATTACCCCTCTCTATAAGAGAGAAAATATCATCGGCCACTTGATCAGTGAACTGAGAAGTGTATGGCCATACCGAGATGAAATAATGAGTAATCACTATTTATCTGAGAGTTCAGTGTCGCTGGAATATCAAGAAAGGAATTAATATATATAAGGATGACTAGTGCCATGCCTTGTATTAATTCTGATATTTATTGGTAAGGGACTATGCAAAATTGCATTAGGTCACTAAATACCATATGCATTTTCATTTAATTTGGAATGCTATAATATCTTACTAGAGAATATATATAGCCATTGAATTAATTTATTAATTCATTGCCAATATTAAATGGGCCTATAGGATCGCACACAAAGCATTGGGCTTAAAATATTTAAATAGTGTATTGGGAATTAATTTGAACTTTTATTTAAAGTCAAATTAATGCATGCAATGGGTAAACAGATTTTTGCCTAAAACAGCTCTGTAAAATAGATTTTTTCCTTAAAACAGCTAGGCAAAACTGTCAAGCTGCGATTTTTGCCTAAAACAGCTTGCTATTTTAGGCAAATATGTTCAGCCACGATTTTACCTAAAACAGCTAGCTGTTTTAGGCAAATCTGTGAAACAAGTTTTTCGCCTAGTTAGGCAAATATGTTGAACTGTCATTTTGCTTAAAACAGCTTGCTATTTTAGGCAAATCTGTTAACAGTTGGTCACGAGATAAATTTCTTGGCATGTGCTACGTTTAATTTCAATTGATTAATTATCTATGTATAATTAAGTTAATTGAGTATTAAATCCTAATTTGTATTTAATCAAAATATAATACTTGAGAGGGAATTAAAGTAGCCAAAATTCAAACTAAAATACTAGTTGAATTCGGCAACTTATCACCTTAAATAAGTAAGTTTGTTTTGATTAAATGACTAATGCCATTTGAATTTAAATTCTAATAGAATTTAAATTAAGATATATCTCTTAATTAGGAAGTGATGGAGGCTGAAATTAATACTTAATTTTCGGCACTAACACTTGACCTAAATTAAGTGATATATATTAATGAATTAAATGAATAAAAAGGGATGCCATTTTGCTCTTTTTCTCTCTTGGCCGAAATACTCAAGGGGAAAGAACTCTTTCTTGTTCTCTTGTGTTCTTGGGCTGAAACAGTAACCTAAAGGAAGAACAAGATCAGATCTTGTGGCTTTAAATCTTTCCCATTGCCGAATACACAGTCATATAGCTAACACTCTTGATTTTAAGCTATCTTTGCAAGTGTGTGTGTGAGAATGGAGAAGAGTGGCGTAAAGGTTGTTCCTTGGCATTGGTGGTGAAGATCTAAGGCGGAAATATCCTTCTTGGTTGCTGGTCATCATCAAAATCAAGTTTTAAGAGGCATATAAAGTTGTAAGTTTAAAAAAAAACCCTAAAATTGTATATTCTCGATTCTTGTTATGGAATTATATGGCATGTATGATCAAATTTTATTGTTTTTCGCTGCGTGATCTTTATGTGCATACCATGTCATATTCCATCAGTGGTATCAGAGCCTAAACATGCTTATTTTAGTGCTTTAGATGCATGAAATAATTAATCAAAAAATCGTTATTTTAAATACATGCAATGCTGAAATTTTCTATTTTGAGATTTTTGCATTGTTTTGGTGTAAAAACGTATTTAAATGATTAGATAGGTATTATAATTAATATAACATGTTAATATACTGTCCTAAGATCTTCTAGGATCTGTTAATGGTCGGATTTAATTGATAATACCTGATGATACATGTTAATATTAAAACTAGGTGCTATTTGGCATGATAATTGTTAGTTTAACAACTAGTTTTAAATATTAAATGTAAAAACGATTTTGGCATGTTTGTAAGTGATTTTTAAAGATTAAATATCAGGTCTGGACATATTTTTAATTTGGTTTTAATTCTGGTCCATGACAATTTAATTGATTAATTTTAAAATCACTTAAAACTATGACTAGTTTGTGTTTGTTACATGTTTAATCAACATTGTTTGTTTTGTTTTGATTAAAATGGTAAAACACATTTAGATCAGATTGGTATAGAATATTAAATCAATATTTATGACCTTTTTTAAATTATTAAATGACTCATAAAATTGATTTAAGTATTTGTGCATTTTTATGGCATCACATAAGCATTAAACAACTAGTTTTGTTGTTTGTTTGTTTCTATATGCATGCCGTGTATCATATATATGTTCTTCATGATTTTGTGTTTTAATTCATGTTGGTACATATTATATGTATTTTTAATGTTTATAAGATGTATGACATAAAATTAAAAATGCCAAAATTGGAAATTATACTAGAGTTGATTTATAGCACAAATCTAATTAGTTTGTGTTTTGGGCTTTTAAGAGAACTTATTCAATAAGAGGATTTAGTCCATTGGGCTTCAGCCCAAGCCCATCATGGGGTCATCTCTTAAAGGTTCAAGTACACAATTTCCATTAATGGACTTGGCTAAATTAATTAAAATTGGACTTTGTTTGATCTATGAATATTATGTATATTTATTTGCTTGTTTGGTGTGATGAATGGATATGCATGGTGCATTCATGGGCCCTGGGTTTTGTAATTAAATATGGCCTGTGAGTCATTATGTTTATTGTAAAAGTTTCATTTATTTCTTAGAATAGAATTTACATGAAGACTTTGTAAATCAAGACGAAGCCCACCAGAGTGGAAAAGCCCAACTCGAAGATTCTTATGTAATAGTATAGAATCTTAGTTGTAGGTTTTTGGGCCCATATTTGTCATGCTTTACTTTATGCAATTATTTATATATGCATGCTATGAATGGATGACAAAGTATATGCCATGTAAGCTGTAATAAAATGAATCCCTAAAATATTAAGTCACAAAGTTGCCTTCCTAATTCAAAACATGTCAAGGAATCGATCATCGGTCACGTAGACTAGGAGACCTAGATGCGCCCGATTATCTTTGTGAGGCATGGGTTGTGAATGTAGGTTGGACTTAACATGGAAAGGGATGCCCGAACCTAGGCAACTAATATATGGGTTTGTGGTATAACATCTTAAGATGTTATCCCGTTTGATCCAAGAGTCATGTACGAGACATGATTGGAGTTTTTCCTACCTAAGTAACTTAACTTGTTAGGTGTACAAGCTTAGCTTGACTAATAAGTTGTTGTGAAAAGTGGATCTTGTGCGAATTATTTAAAGGGATATTAATTCCGTTTGTGGGATTATAAATAAGACCTCATTTAATCTTGCTAAATTTTATTGTAGATTGAAAATGGCATCTTCAAACAACAATTTCTCATTGCAATCGATCCTTGAAAAGGACAAATTGAATGGCACAAATTTCATAGACAGGTCTCGAAACTTAAGAATAGTTCTTAAGCAAGAGAAAAAGTCGTATGTTTTGGATGCACCCTTGCCTAAAGAACCTGCTAGGAATGCCTCTGCGGTTCAAAAGGAAACTTTTCAGACCAAGAAATGCGACTCCAATGATGTGACCTATCTGATGCTAGCCACTATGGTGCCTGACTTGCAAAAGCAATTTATGGACCAAGAGGCTTATGGGATCATGGTGCACCTCAAAGAGATGTTCCAAGAGCAAGCTCATCATGAGAGATTCGTGAGAACAAAGGCCTTAATTTCTTGTAAGATGGTTATGGGTACTCCTGTTAGTACCCATATACTTAAGATGAAAGGATATCTTGATACTCTTGAGAAGCTTGAGGTACAAGTGCCAAAAGAATTGGCCACTGACTTGATCTTAGGATCATTGACTAATGATTATGATCCATTTGTGATGAATTATAACATGCATGAAATGAATAAGTTAGTCACAGAGCTCCATGGGATGCTTAAGAATGCTGAAGAAAACATTCGAAAGACCAAATCCCGTATTGATGGTTCAAGGGGGCATTAAAAAGGGACCAAGGGAAAGGGAAAGGGAAAGGCAAAACCCAAGAATGACCTGGCTCGGTTCAAGTGAAGTGGAGTGCACCTCAGGCCTAATCCAAGCCCAAGGTGTAGAAGCTCAAAGAGTGTGAGAGCACTTGCTTCCATTGTAACAAGATAGGGCATTGGAGGAAGAATTACGCTCTCTTCAAGGAAAAACAAAAGAAGAATGGAGCCAAGGCGTCCAGTTCTGGTATTTTTGTTGTTGAAATTAACCTATCTATTTCTACCACTTGGGTATTGGATACCGGTTGTGGTTCTCACATTTGTTCAAATGTGCAGGGGCTAAGAAATGGGCAGTTACTTGGAAAAAATGAAGTGGACCTCCGTGTGGGGAATGAAGCACGAGTTGCTGCCATAGAGATAGGCGACTATCAACTCACTTTACCTTTCGAACTTTGTTTAATTTTGAAAAATTGTTATTATGTGCCTGCTATGAGCAGAAACATTATTTCAGTTCTTGTTTGGATTTGGATGAATTTGATTTTGTTATTAAAATGGCAATGCTCATATTCATCGCCAAGGCATTTCATATGGCAATGCCATGTTGCAAAATAGCCTTTATATCCTTGATCTACAAAACAAAGAGTCCATATACAACATTAATACAAAAAGGGTTAAATCAAATGAATTGAACCCTACTTACTTCTGGCATTGTCATTTAGGGCATGCAAACGAAAAATGCATTTCAAGACTCCACAAAACTGGAGTGCTTGGGTCATTCGACTTAGAGTCTTATGATACATGCGAGCCATGTTTGCATGGAAAAATGACAAAGAGTCATTTTAATAAGAAATGTGAGAGGACTAATGGCTTATTGGAACTAATACATACTGATGGATGTGGACCATTAAGTACACAAGCTAGAGGTGGTTTTAGCTACTTCGTGACGTTCACAAATGACTTCAGTAGATATGGTTATGTCTATCTAATGAAGTACAAATCTGAAACTTTTGAGAAATTCATAGAGTTTAAAAACGAAGTAGAAAAACAACTTGGCAAAAGAGCAAAAGCCATTCGATCAGATCGAGGTGGCAAATACTTAAGCCAAGAGTTTGACTATCATCTAAAAGAGTGTGGTATTATTTCACAGCTCACTCCTTCTAGAACACCATAATGGAATGGTGTGTCCAAAAGGAGAAATCGAACTCTATTGGACATGGTTCGATCTATGATGAGTCAAGCAAATCTTTTTGTCTCTTTTTGGGGTTATGCATTAGAAACTGCTGCACTTCTACTAAACCGTACTCCAACTAAAGCAGTTGAGAAGACACCATATGAGGTATGGACTGGGAAAGAACCCAATATGTCATCTCTCAGGATTTGGGGCTGTGAAGCACATGTTAATAAATTAACATCTAACAAACTAGAGTCCAAATCCACTGTCTACTTGTTTATGGGTTATCCCAAAGAAATAAAGGGATACTACTTTTATTCACAAGCCGAGAACAAAGTATTTGTTGCTTGCAAGGCTGTTTTCTTGGAAAAGGAGTTCCTTCTCAAGAAAGACAGTGGGAGTAAAATAGAACTTGGAGAAATTCAAGTACCACAAACTCTTGTAGAGGATGAGTTGGAAATGGGGTCAAGTTCACAATCAGGTGTGGAACGAGAACCCATTGCACAAGAAGATGAGCCTTGTGTGTACAAGAAGGTTAGTGGGAGCATAATAGTATTTCTGGTCCTATATGTGGATGACATCCTACTCATTGGGAATGACATTCTAACATTGTAAAAAGGTGAAGCAATGGTTGGGAAATTTTTCTCAATGAAAGACTTAGGTGAAGCCGAGACGATACTTGGTATTCGGATCTATAAAAATAGATCGAATCGGTTTTTGGGACTAAGTCAAGAAAGGTATATAGACAAAGTACTAAAGCATTTTTAGTATGGGACTCAAAGAAAGGGTACATACCTTTGGCTTTGGGAGTTCCTTTGACTAAAGAATAGTGCCCTAAAACCAAAGAGGAAAGGGATAACATGAGTAGAATCCCATATGCATCTGCTATTGGATCTATCATGTACACTATGTTATGTACTAGGTTGGATGTTGCTCATGCATTGAGTATAACCAGTAGGTTTCAACAAGAACCTGGTGAAAAGCACTGGTCTGCTGTAAAAGGGGATTCTGAAGTACATGCGAAGGACTAAGGATCACTTCTTGGTGTATGGTGGTCAAGAAGAGCTCGTCATACAAGGCTATGCTGATGCTGCTTTTTAGACCAGCACTCAGGACTTAAGATCGCAATCTGATTTTGGTTTTGTTTTAAACGGTAGTGTTATTAGCTGAAAAAGCTTGCAGCAAAAGATTGTTGCCGACTCAACTACATAATCTGAGTATATTGCAGCAAGTGATGCTGCAAAAGAGGCTGTTTGGATTAGAAATTTCATTTCTGGATTAGGAGTAGTCCCAAGCATCCTAGATTCATTAGAAATTTTCTGTGACAATAACGGGGCCATCGCACAGGCCAAGGAGCCCCGGTCACACCAGAAATTCAAACACATACTCAGGAGGTACCACTTGATCAGAGAGATCATTGATCATGGGGACGTCCAGGTTAGCATGATAGCAAGTGAAGACAATGTAGCAGATCCTTTGACGAAAAAATTGCTTCCAAATCTATACGAAGCTCATTTGAGAGCATTCGGTCTTAGGGCTATGCCCAATTAGGACTAGTGCTAGTGGGAGATTATTAGTGTAAGCCCTAGCCCCAATACATTGTATTAAAACACTTTAGTAAATAAATGAGGCATTTGTTTTATTTATTGTATTTCTGTGCATATCAATTGATAAAAATGTCCAAGAATGTTGTTTCAGTTTAAGTTATCATGTGTGAGGCACATGGTTGTAAGACCTTGAAACAAATGAGACTTCATTATAAATATCCCTAGTCAGTCATTGTTATGGGAATAACAATGAATTAAGACTAGTATGCTCTCTCTGATAAGTTGAGTTCTGTCTTATGGATCATAAGGACAAGAGTGTCAATCAGAGATCATAGATACATGTTTAGAACATGATATATGGATTAGATCCATTCATGAGAACACTACATGGTACAAGTCATAAGTGTTTCTCATATGCAAGTTTTGTATCGGAGTTCTTAGACCTAAAATTTATATGAAACTCTTTATGAATTACTGTGTGCTTTGACATACACCTAACGTGCTCGTAACAGAGTGACAAGTACGGGTATGCTTGGGTATGCATTGATTCATGTTAGAGAGCATGAGAGAAGTGAGGGGATTACACCTCTCTATAAGAGAGAAAATATCATCGGCCACTTGATCAGTGAACTGAGAAGTGTATGGCTATACTGAGATGAAATAATGAGTAATCATTATTTATCTGAGAGTTCAGTTTCACTGGAATATCAAGAAAGGAATTAATATATATAAGGATGACTAGTTTCATGCCTTATAATAATTCTGATATTTATAGGTAAGGGACTATGCAAAATTACATTCGGTCACTAAATGCCATATGCATTTTCATTTAATTTGGAATGCTGTAATATCTTGCTAGAGAATATATATATCCATTGAATTAATTTATTAATTCATTGCCAATATTAAATGGACCTATAGGATCGCACACAAAGCATTGGGCTTAAAATATTTAAATAGTGTATTGGGAATTAATTTGGACTTTTATTTAAAGTCAAATTATTGCATGCAATGGGTAAACGGATTTTTGCCTAAAACAGCTAGCTATTTTGGGTAAAACTGTCAAGCTACGATTTTTGCCTAAAACAGCTTGCTGTTTTAGCAAAACTGTAGAGCTTTTATTTTGCCTAAAACAGCTTGTTGTTTTAGGCAAATATGTTTAGCCACGATTTTACCTAAAACATTTGTGAAACAAGTTTTTTGCCTAAAAGTGCTAGCTGTTTTAGGCAAATATGTTGAACTATCATTTTGCCTAAAACAGCTTGCTGTTTTAGGCAAATCTGATAATAGTTGGTCACGAGAGAAATTTCTTGGCATGTGCTAGGTTTAATTTCAATTGATTAATTATCTATGTATAATTAAGTTAATTGAGTATTAAATCCTAATTTGTATTTAATCATAATATAAAACTTGAGAGGGAATTAAAGTAGCCAAAATTCAAACTAAAATACTAGTTGAATTCGACAACTTATCACCTTAAATAAGTAAGTTTGTTTTGATTAAATGACTAATGCTATTTGAATTTAAATTCTAATAGAATTTAAATTAAGATATATCTCTTAATTAGGAAGTGATGGAGGCTGAAATTAATACTTAATTTTTGGCACTAACACTTGACCTAAATTAAGTGATATATATTAATGAATTAAATGAATAAAAAGGGATGCCATTTTGCTCTTTTTCTCTCTTGGCCAAAATACTCACGGGGAAAGAACTCTTTCTTATTCTCTTATGGTCTTGGGCTGAAATAGTAACCTAAAGGAAGAACAAGATCAGATCTTGTGGCTTCAAATCTTTCCCATTGCTGAATACACAGTCATAGAGCTAGCACTCTTGATTTTAAGCTATCTTTGCAAGTGTGTGTGTGAGAATAGAGAGGAGTGGCATAAAGACTGTTCCTTGGCATTGGTGGTGAAGATCTAAGGCAGACATATCATTCTTGGTTGCTGGTCATCATCAAAATCAAGTTTTAAAAGGCATCTAAAGTTGTAAGTTTAAAAAAACCATAAAATTGCATGTTCTCAATTCTTGTTATGGAATTGTATGGCATGTATGATCAAATTTTATTTTTTTCCGCTGCATGATCTTTATGTGCATACCATGTCATATTCCATCATATTAAACCTACAAAAATCATATAAACAATAATGCTTAAGGCCATTATTACATATAAACTTCTTAGCCTAAACAAGACTTCAAAAATAATAAAACATAACATGGATACCTTTCAATACAACTATGAAACCACAAGTTAGCAATAACCCTATATAATCATTATCTTCAAATAGAAAGACTCAAAGATTGCAATACCATATAGCACACTAAGTAGACTCTCTTTTCCCTTATAAAGTTTACTAATCACATTTGTGAAAATATTTCTCTTGATTAACAATTAAAGTTATTCTTCTCCATATTTTATGAGCTATGAATTTAGTCATTTAAGAGTGTCGATAGCACAACTTAATTTTTATATATAAATTTCCATGAAGTATCAAGTTTTACATTCAATAATCAATTATATAACAAGAGAGGGAATATATCACTAACATAGGCAAACGAAAACTGGTAACCTTCCAAATAATCTAGTAATGATATACTGACAAAAATATTATTAAGCAGGATTTCTTTATATATGTCACATAGTTCAATTTATAGGATGCATTCTAAGAGCATACTCATGTTCATGATAATGTAGTAATAAATACTGCCATAGCAGGGTAAACTATATGTCATATGACACCATACTATACCATATACTATGTAATGGCTTATGACAGAGTCATAGGCACAAACACATATATAGATGGATACAACAGATTAAGGAATTAACATTTGTTCCCAAGAAAAAATATAATTACTGAAGATGAATCCATAGTGTATAAATGCATACTCAGAATTTATAATGTTTATGCAACATTAAAGCATCATATACTCAATAGTATTGTAACCTCCACTTATTACTCATTTTCAATATGCAAAAGAATAATATCATATACATCAGTTTTGAACTATCAAGTTTTAGTTTCTTTCAATTCCATAGAATGAATTCTTTTCATCTTACAATAAGCCTGCTTATTCTAAATAAATAGATAACGGGTTAATCAATATGCACCCGAAGGTACCAAAACATATCCAAAAATATGAAATTAGAACGTATTTGAGGATACTAGAATATACCCAAAGGTAAGAAATTAGAAGATCCATCAGGGCCGAACAATACAATTGAACGGTTAGCAAAACCAAATGAGGTTGTTAAAATCCAAACGAGACCATCTCAATACAATAGTAGCTGTAAGGTACCCTTATAGGTATGCCTATTTATCCACAACCTAGATGCATATGCCGGCAATAACTTCATTTTCATAATGATCCCCACTTTAATTTGTTATACAATCATATCATTATCATTGTGTAACAATAAATTAGTGTCATGCAATACTTGTTCAAAAATTAATACTCTATGAACCCTGATACAATATACATCATTACACATAAATAATTTGTAGTTAAAGTCCACTCAAGAGCATATCTATACACACATTATATGTTTTTTGAATTTCTTAATCCAGGCAGTGCAAGCGTACCCATTCATCAAGCGTGTTGTCATGAGACAAACATTATTATTTTAAAACTACATACTGACAATACTCACATAATCAAGATGGTTCAGGTGAAAGTAATCAATCAAACAATTAATGCATGAAACAACATGCAAATGCATAATCACTTTAGTAAGATGTACCTTTAAGGAATCATCAATCCATCTTCCCTGCTTCATTATACTCAATTTAATTATCACATATTCAAACTCAACCAATACATTGGATACATGCATTTGGTGTATTATAATGAATAAAGGTGTCTCCATTCTGAGATCAATATCTATTTGTGCCATTCCATATTGTCTTAGCATTTATACAATCATATAGGTTCATTATCATAATCACTTGTCTAGATGCACAACCTTAGAGCACCTATTGTATACATTGAAGAAAGCATGTGTAAGAGTACAACATTTAGACCAATTAATCTATTTCATCATAAATAACAAGTTGTTACAATAATTTATTAACCCAATGATAGAAATAAACCTTGTTATACAATTAAGCTCATCTATTTATTTACATTTTATATCAAAATAGGATATAAGATCAAATATTTGAAATCAATAATTCATCAAACTTTTGGGGCTATCATTGAGTCAATTTGATTATGCTTTAGTAGATGAATAACTTTGTTAAACATAGGAGATAAGAATTATTCAAACCATAAATATATCCCTATAAAAGTGTAATAATACATTGAACAAGTACTAAAGGTGTTTGGTTGAGTAGTGGGGAGATAGAGTTTATGTAGGTGATGCCATAAGGTGCAACATTTGGAGCAAAGAGAAGGCAGTGGGGTATTACTTGATGGAGTGATGGGGAGCTCGATAGAGTGGCCAAACCCACTTGATGGAGTGATGAGGAGCTTGGTGGAGTGGCCAAATCCACTAAGTGAAGTGGTCTCCCACTCGGTAGAGTGGTGATCCACTCAATTGAGTGTTCAACCACTGAAGAACACTATCAAACATAACCCGATTTTTGCAAATCAAAATCTTAACTCATTCCAAGATATCAGTAAATAGTTTCCAATAATGCTTATTATACAATTAAACATTCTTAGCTTTATCTATGATTTCAACATAACTCACTAAATCAGCTCCATAGATGGAGATTTCACTTTTCCAGAGGACATTAAAGATATACTGCTAACCAAGAACCCTAATCTCTTAGATTTAACTGTTGTATCTTCTTTTATTGTAAGGATAACCACATGTAATGTATAATCAAACCAACATTCCCAAACTCTTATCAATAATTCATTTTATCATTGTAACGAAACCAAGTCAATAACTCAAGTAGACAAATCTATAATCTCAGTAATTACAATATTTGTTCTTCCTTCCTTACTAGAATCGTTTGATTTTATATATCCATTAGCCTTAATTAATCCTCTTTAAAACCACTAAGATTCAACCAAAACACATATGAGGGATTTACTAATTACTCATCTACAAAACCAACTCTAGATCTTTAACCTCATCAATGAAGAAACACACATACAAGAAGAGAATAAAGTTCCCGTAACAAACTTACATGAACAATGTGGTAAGCCTAATTCACATACTTGGTATTAAGGCTTCAAACCTTCCTTCACAACTTTGGATATATCTCTTAAATGTTAGTTCTTCCTTCCCTTACACATAATGATAACAAACATGATTTCCTTAATCCCCCATGTCCAAAAATTAAATTAAAGAAAGAAGAGAAGAAGAATTTCAAGAGAGGAGGAACATTACCTTTAAGAGACTAACTCATCAACCTCAAGCTATACACCTTCTTCCATTTGAAACCAGAAGAGAAAGAGAGAGAGATTGGACCTCCCTTTCTCCAAAAACCATTCTCCACCGCTTAAAATCCACTCAGGTCTCTTCCTTAAGAAGCTATTAAAAGAGTTAGTAGGGTAAATATCTCATTAATGGAATTTCCAAAATTACCCTTACTCAATTTAACCCCATTAACTTATAATTCTTACAATTTAATCCCAAACTTCTAATTTACTTCAATGGTATCCTTTCTTATAATTTGACTATACCTAAGTTACACATATGCACAATGAACAAAATACCCCTTAGGGGACTTAACTTCAGTAAAGTTTGGGGCCTCACAAATCTCAGCCCCTTAAAAAATTGCATCATTGAAATTCAAATAATTATCAATACTATCATTGATATCAACATTCCAAAACTTTACTTTAACAATAAGTAATTATAACCATAAGTTTTCTATAACCATAAACAAACTCATCCCTCTATAACAATAATACCTTTCTTTGGTATCCAATTACTCTTATGCTCATTATATTTTCTATCAGTTAATACCTTTCCTTGGTATTTAGTAACTCTTATGCTTATTATATTTTCTATCAGTTTTCCTTTTTTAACTGGGGCCAAAAATATGATATGATAATATTTATGTCTTATCAAATGATGTGGGATACCATGCAATGTGTGAATGATTTCTTGTATGCAATAGAATACAAATGTGTGTTCTTATGTACTGTATATGTTTGTCCCATCCTGATACGATAAAATATGTTCAATTGACCATGCTGATTAGGAAATTTATGATAAATATATATAGAGCACCTTAAGAACCTTAACTTCGCATCATCACAATGCCAATAATCGAAAACTCTTATAAACATCTAAAACTTTTCCTCAAGCACCCTAATAAAGCAATCCAGATATACTTATAATCAAACTTATTCTATACTACACTTCAATCACAAAATATAAATACACCTATGCACTTCCAATACTAGAAAGAGAAAGATGTTAGAAATCTCCTTAAAGCCTTATCACTATTTATGAACCACAATTTTACTAGTTACTCTTATATAGACAAAACCATAGGTTGACCATCTATAGCAAATCATCAAATTTTCAAGCTATAGTAACAAAAAATATCGATATATACTCTAAGCCAATCCATCAAAACTTTCAAGAACAAATTCCTAGTCTCCTATTGCCCAATAAAGGCTAAACCTAGGCGTTCTAATACCCATAACTATAACACCCTAATCCGTAAGATATAAAAAACAACCAATATAGATATTAAACCTACAAAAATCACATAAACAATAATGCTTAAGGCCATTATTACATATAAACTTCTTAGCCTAAATGAGAATTTAAAAATAATAAAACATAACTTATACACCTTTCAATACAGCTATGAAACCACAAAGACAATTGTACCCTTTCAGACCTTTTATTCGGAGCTGATAAAATGAGCCACTGCAACTATCCATCCTGAAATGAGGCTTATCTTGTAACCTACACAAATAATAAAACATGTGCTAAGCTATAAAGCTTAGTGGGGAATAAAAAATTTTATGAACAACCTCAAAGCATAAATTATCAAGTTATCGTAAGCATTACAGGCTAGCAATAACCCTATTAATCATTATCTTCAAATAGAAAGACTCAAAGATTGATATAGCATATATCATGCTAAGTAGACTCTTTTATTTTTTATAAAGTTTACTAATCACAATTGTGAAAAAATTTCTCTTGATTAACTATTAAAGTTATTCTTCTTCACTTTAAAGTTATTCTTCTTCATAATTCATGAGCTATGAATTTAGTCCTTTAAGAGTGTCGATAGCACAACTTAATTTTTATATCTAAATTTCCATAAATTATCAAGTTTTACATTCAATAATCAATTGTATAATAAGAAAGGGAATATGTCACTAACACAGGCAAATGAAAATCCGATAACCTTGCAAATAATTTAGTAATGATTAACTCATAAAAGTATTATTAAGCAAGATTTCTTTATACATGTCACATAGTTGAATTTATATGATGCATTCTAAGAGCATACTTATGTTTATAATAATGTAGTAATAAATGCTACCTTAGCAGGGTAAACTATATGTGATATAACACCATATTGTACCATATACTGTGCAGTGGCTTATAATAGAGTCAAAGGCACAAACACATATATAGATTGATACAATAGATTAAGGAATTAGCATGTGTTCCCAAGAAATAATATAATTACCGAAGATGAATCCATAATTTACAAATGTATACTCAGAATTTATAGGTCCAGAATGTTTATACAATGTTAAAGCATCATATACTCATTAGTATTGTAACTTAATTAGATATAGAAAATAGATTTATAGTGTAAGGGTGTTACAATTTAGTATGAGAGCCTAAGTTTATCCTTTTCTATTCAATAAGAGTCTAAAATTCTATGTATGGTATAGGGTGTTGTTGCCTAATGCAAAAGACCTTATTTTTCTTATATATAGTAGATGGAGAATTTAAGAATGCTATCAAGGAATCCGTTGAAAGTAACTTATCTTCTAAAATTGATCTTTTTAACCTAGAATCATCATCATCCCATCGAAATGAGATTCCTTCAGCCATTCCTGGTGAAGCACTATTGAAAATTTCATAGGATATGGCTCAAATTCTTCAAAAGATGACCATGCTTGAAGCTCTAATATTAGAAATTAATAAGCATGGTGCTAAAAAATTTTTAGGCATAAATTTGGAGTAGTTAGAGGAAGATGGGTTCTGATTGGAAAGGTTAGAAATAAAATTTTATAAAATTTACTGTCCAACAAATCATAAAATGTCCTGTGTTGTGCCTTTACTCTAAGGATTAGCTTATAACTTGTGGAAATTAGGGCTGAACCAACCTCAATTGTCAGATCCCCTCACATAAGAATTTTTAAGGTGAAATTCAGAAAGAAATATGTTACTGAGACATGTAAAGAGGAGATGTTAAAGCAGTTCTTGAATCTTAAACAAAGAGCCATATATATGGTTGAGTATGAGAAGGAATTCAGTCATTTGTGTAAATAAGTTCAAAACTCAATGCTGATAAGAGCTTTTAAGTGTATAAAGTTAAGGATGGCTTGGATGATTAGATTAAAAAAAGTTGATTGTGTAACACCCTAGTCCACTAACCATTGGTAATCATCAATCATCATCAATCATCATATAGAGATCACGCATAAAAACAAATAATAACAATGCGACAGGCCATAATTACATACCACAATAAATAATTAGCATATAAATAAATAATCATAACATAAAAAGCCTTCAAGTATCCTATAATCCTCAAGGCAACTGCATTATGCTTGATCCTATGGAGCTTATCCTAAAACCTACATGGACAAATAAACTCGTGCTAAGCTATAAAGCTTAGTGGGGAACAAAACTCTATACATATAAATATAACCTCTTTTCTCAATTCATCACATTCGTGTATAAAAGTTTCATCAATCATATAGGATAACATAGGAGTTTATTATATGTTTCATTTCCTAAAATAACATTCTCAGGAGAGTATTTGACTATACTAATGGGTATCATGTTTAGAACAATTATCGCGTTATGATATCCATCTTATTTCTAAATGCTTAGCCATTCATCATTATCTCTATCATCTTAGCCTTTTCCTTTCTTACCTTAGCATAAATCATGCATCTTATAATCCTTTTAATCAATAGGTTAAACATCATAGTTATTAATGGTATAAGATTTCCACTTATTGCATTGAATCACCTTGTTCACCTAAAATAGGCATTCAACGTTAATTCATAATATAAGGGTGTGCTTAAGTCATATAACATCTACAAGTAGTCCTAGTAGGCATAATTACTTAACATATATCATACAATTCTCATATGAGATTCACAAACTTTACATCCTTCATGTTATCTTAGCATGGTAACATGATTCTTTTACAAGCATCATTCGATGTCATACATTGCACTTGGTTAAATGAAGGTTATCATTAAGTCTACCTATGTGTAAACATTTATATATAAATAAACAGATTAGCAGGGTAGTAGCTGATCATAAAGAACAAGCATTACATTTCAAGATTATATGACAAAGTCTCAATGTCACATGTATGAACTTTATAAATAGAGTACATGAAACTTAATGAACATGTTATAGTTCATATAACTTCTAGTACAATATTGTATGCTTTAGGGTTCATATCATCTATGTGGAATCCCATTGGTGGAACCATCTCATACGATACTCATACAAGAATCTTCTTTAATTAAAGTGTGATATTTCAACCATGTATCACAAAGCATAACATTTCATTTTTTTAATAAGACAATTTATAATCAAAATAATTTAAGACAATCATTCATTAGGTCATTCTTCATGCTGACATCACATAAAACAGAGAAATCCATGCATGTTTTACTTTATCTTGTGTATAATTTATCATCTTTAATAGCTTGCATAAGTACTAGTTCCAAAGGTTGATAACGGGAGCAATGGATACCCGAAGGTATCAAACTATGGATATCCGAAGATATCAAATAATGGACCTAAACAGGGTCAAGCAATAGTTCCAGCTAGGAACAAACAATAAACCCAAATGGGGCCGAGCAATGGTTCCAGCAAGGAACAAACTATGGACCCAAATAGGGTCAAACGATGGTTCCTTTAAGGAATATGACCCAAACGGGGTCAACTATGGCAGCTACGACTGTATCCCTCTAGGCATGCCTATCTAATCCATAATTGAACTAAGACCCGCAGGCTTAACTTTTTAAGAAATCTTTGATTAACTATTCTATTTTACTTAGCACATCATTTGGCTTAAAGCCACTTTTCATAGAAAAATGCACATGATTCCTTTCATCAAAGAATACATCAATGTTGGTTCAATATAGTTTTCTTTACTTAATACAACATATTTGCTTAATGCCATCATTCATATAAGAGTGCACATTATTCTCATCATGCATCAAACATTGAGCTCTACGCTTCAATACACATGTAGGCAATCATATGATCATATAGTTGCATCACTTTCTTTCATTCATATCGTGATGATTTCAGTTTTAGATAAATAATAATAAGAAATCTTTCATAACTAGCATTGTGCGTGCCCTCATGTACGTATACATATATATATGTAGCTTAGATCATGAGAATACATGCTTTCATTACTTATATCACTATACAACATATAGTACTTACATACCTCATGGATAGTTTTTGATGATGTACCTTTTTACTGCTTGCCATGAATAACTCTCTATTTTCATAATTATTCACATTACGACGTAAATATATATAGCAACACTCAAACATTTATGGCCTATATACTAAAATAAATGAGTTCTCTTATAACTCAAGGTCAATACATGTTCATATTCAATCACTTGATTCTCTTTTAAGGTCTATCAGATTATAGAATATAGGTTGTACACCTCAACGTTTTAAAATCTATATATATATATATATATATATATATACATACTTCAATCGTCTTACTTGCATTTTCATCTTGTGACATTTTATGATTATTTTAGGTATATGTGATCATGTCATCTTAATCATTAATACATTATAGATGCTCTTGTGCTAATCATACTCTTTTATAGGCATGAGAAAACAGTTAAGCAGGCTATTACACCTTACAACTAATCCCTAACTCCTAGTGTGACTTGGAGTATAATCAAGCTTCTATGATTTCATAATTTAACATAAAATGCGATGAACCACTTCTTTTAACCAGAACATGCAACCTTACGACTATTCTTTTATTACCACTAGGTTAAATCATAGTATTTTGGACTGAACCATTCCTTGAACTAGCGCATACCTTATTTTGATTTTATAAGCCACATGATATAACATATCATTTAAGTTACTATATTGCCTCATGATATTTTCAATTCGATGCTCATTAAGCTTTAACATGTCTTTTTGTAACATAATTCCTATTAACATTGCCATGCGCAAGCCCCTCTAATTTAGAGTTCAAGTGAACCATCATTACTTAACTCAATATGAATGATTATCATTGAACTTGTGAAGGTTCCTTCCATTAAGTGATCATACTTTACGCACCTCATAGGTGTCTTTGGATGGCTTATAGCATAATTAATTCTTCTTCCTCTTATTATAGCATTGATGTCTTTTAATCTTCATAATAATTAATGTTATATTCATGCCTTTCTAAAACATATCTTTGTAGACTTTAGCATTAGAGAGACTTTTATAGTATATTACTCCAATCAATTAACATATCAAACTTCACTTATTAGCCATTTATACTCAATCTTACTTATTTCTAGACAATTCATCTCAATTCTTGCTCCCTTAATAATTTTATGGAGTACCTAATACGGTGTTCCATATCTAGTTAGATGGCTTAAATCTTAGGTGAGAATATACTGTGGAGGTGAGAAAATATGCTGGGTAATGCCTTCAATGAATGAAGTGTACAAGTGGCTGTGTACAAGAGGAAGAACAAATGCATGTGGTTGTGTATTCTCAAGGAGCAATCAAGGTGTGGCCATGTGTTCCCTAGAGGAAACACACACGTGGCCATACACATCAAGAGGGTACATGGTGTGTGGCTGTGTGCTTCCAAAGAGAGACACCTGCATGGCCACTGGTGAGAAAGAGAAAAACATCACGTGGCTGTGTACAAGAGAGGAGCAAAATATGTGTGGCCATGTGCAAGAAATGAAGCAAACAGGAATGGCCGTGGGTTTTGAAAGAAGAAACACACGTGGCCTTATGTTTTCTTCTTCAAACACACATGTGGCCATGTGTTTTGAAGAAGAACACACGTGGCCATGTGTTTTGAAGAAGAAACACACACGTGGCCACGTCTGGGAAGAATGCCATGAAACTCCGAGACCCCGATTAAGCAGAGCATGCATTATAACCTATATCTCATATCTCAACTTCCTTAAATGGTCATCTAAGTTTTCAATCATTAAAATTAATCTTATTTACTATTTTGATTCTTTAATCTCAACTAAGAAAACACATATAGCAAGGGAGGGAAAACATGCACAGTAACCACTCATAACAATTTTCCCATACCTTAAATCAAGCTTTCTCTCCTTCCACATCCACTAACCCATTCTTGATAGTATCCTTCCCTCTTACACAATAAGATAACAATCATAAACCCTAAATCCAGAAGTGAAACACAAACCAATAAGAAAGTAAGAGGAAAACATCACCTTGAGGATGCCCAAAACCCTAGCTTTCCTCTTCTGTATCTCATAACCAGAGAGAGAGAGAACTCTCCCAAATGTCGATCCTCCAATCCCCAAATGCTTGAGTGGGATAAATATCTCATAAAGAGATATTTCCAAAATGTCCTTATACATTTTAACCCCTAACAACTTATTTTCTTAACATTCAACTCCAAAACTTCTTATTTAATTCACTTGCATCCTTCCTTACTATTTTAGCTACACTTGAATACACATGTGCATAATTACCAATATACCCTTAATGTGACTTAACTTCAATAATACCAAATAATCAAATTTTGCCTTATTAAACCTTAATCCTGGGTAATTAACTATAATCCTATTAGGGCCATGATTGGATCCTTACAATTCTCTTCCCCTTAAAAGAATTTCATCCTCGAAATTCAAAACTTGCAATCTTTATCCTTATTGCTAGAAATTCTTAGCTGTGCTTTAGCTATAAGCAACTATAATCATAAACATTCTCTACACATATACAAAAGTCATCATCTATAATCATATGTATCTATCTCCGATTTCTCGATACTCTTATGCTCATTGTATTCCTTATCCTCAGTATCTTAATAACCTTAACATCTTGCATGCTCAACAATGGCAAACTTAAATTCATTTCTTATCATATAAACTTTTCCTCAAACATCTTAATAAATAATCTAGACGTACTTATAATCAATCTTATGCTATTCTTCAATCATAAAACATTAAAGCATTTAAGCACTTCCAATACTAGGAGGCGAGAGATATTGATAATATCTTAGAATCTCTGCCAAAATCTTGCTACTGGTCCAATATATCAATCATAGGTCAAACACCAAACCTAATCATTAAAATGTATGCCAATAGCTATAACACCATGGTCAAGACCAATATCATCTTAATCTTCCAGAACAATTCCTTAATTCCTTATTGCCCTAAAAAGACCCAACCTGGGCTCTAATACCACTAACTGTAACACCCTAATCCACTAATCATTGGTAATCATCAATCATCACATAGAGATTAGGCAGAAAAACTAATAATAACAATAAGACAGGCCATAATTACATACCACAATAAATAATCAGCATATAAATAAATAATCATAACATAAGAGGCCTTCAAGTATCCTGAAATCCTTAAGGCAATTGCATCATGCTTGATCCTTTGGAGCTTATCTTGAAACCTACACAGATAAATAAACCCTTGCTAAGCTATAAAGATTAGTATGGAATAAAACTCTATACATATAAATACAATCTCTTTTCTCAATTCATCATATTCGTGTATAAAAGTTTCATCAATCACATAGGATAACATAGGAGTTTATTATATGCTTAATTTCCCAAAATAACATTCTTAGGAGAGTCTTTGACTGTACTAATGGGTATCATGTTTAGAACAATTATCGTGTTATGAAACTCATCTTATTTCTAAATGCTTAGCCATTCATTACTATCTTCATCATCTTACCCATTTCCTTTCTTACCTTAGCATAAATCATGCATCTTATAATCCTTTTAATCAATAGGTTAAACATCATAATTATTAATGGTATAAGATTTCCACTTATTGCATTGAATCACCTTATTCACCTAAAATAAGCATTCGACGTTAATTCATAATATAAGGGTGTGCTTAAGTCATATAACATCTACAAGTAGTCCTAGTAGGCATAATTACTTCACATATATCATACAATTCTCATATGAGATTAACAAACTTTACATTCTTCATGTTATCTTAGCATGGTAACCTGATTCTCTTACAAGCATGATTCGATGTCATATATTGCATTTGTTTAAATGAAGGTTTTCATTAAGTCTACTTGTGTGTAAACATTTATACATAAATAAACAGATTGACAGGGTAGTAGGTGATCATAAAGAACAAGCATTACATATCAAGATTATAAGACAAAGTCTCAATGTCACATGTATGCATTTTATAAACAAAATACATGAAACTTAATGCACATGTTATAGTTCATATAACTTATAGTACAATAGTGTATGATTTAGGGTTCATATCATCTTTGTGGAATCCCATCGGTGGAACCATCTCATACCGATACTCATACAGGAATCTTCTTTAATCATCTTGTGACATTTCAACCATGTATCATAAAGCATAACATTTCATTTCATAAGATAGTTTATAGTTAGAAGAATTTAAGACAATCATTCAATAGTCCATTCCTCATGCTTACATCACATAAAATAGAGCAATCCATGCATGTTTTACTTTATCTTGTGTATAATTTATCATCTTTAATAGCCTGCCTAAGTACTAGTTCAAAAGGTGGATATCTAGAGCAATGGATACCCGAAGGTATCAAACTATGGATATTCGAAGATATCAAACAATGGATCCAAACGTGGTCAAGCAATGGTTCCAGCAAGGAACAAACAATAGAGCCAAATAGGGTCGAGCAATGGTTCCAGCAAGGATCCAACTATGGACCTAAATGGGGTCAAACGATGGTTCCATTAAGGAATAAGACCCAAACGGGGTCAACTATGGCAGCTGCGACTGTATCCCTCTAGGCATGCCTATCTAATCCACAACTGAACTAAGACCCACAGGCATAACTTTTTAAGACATCTTTGATTAAAATATTCTTCTTTACTTAGCACATCATTTGGCTTAAAGCCACCTTTCATAGAAGAATGCATATCATTCCTTTCATCAAAGAATACATCAATTTTGGTTCAACATAGTTTTCTTTACTCAATACAACATATTTGCTTAATGACATCATTCATATAAGAGTGCACATTATTCTCATCATACATCAAACATTGAGCTATAGGCTTCAATACACATGTAGGCTATCATATGATCATATAGTTGCATCACTTTCTTTCATTCATATCGTGATGGTTTCAGGTTTAGATAAATAATAATATGAAATCTCTCATAACTAGCATTGCGCATGCCCTCATGTACGTATACATATATATATGCAACTTAGATCATGAAAATACATGCTTTCATTACTTATATCACTACACAACATAAAGTACTTACATACCTCATGGATAGTTTTCGATGACGTACCTTGTTACTGCTTGCCATGAATAACTCTCTATTTTCATAATTATTCACGTTGCGACATAAATATATATAGCGACACTCAAGCATTTATGGCCCATATACAAAAATAAATGAGTTCTCATCAAGCTTAAGGTTAATACATGTTCATATTCAATCACTTGATTCTCTTTTAGGGTCTATTAGATTATAGACAATAGGTTACACACCTCAACATTTTAATATATATATATATATATATACATACATACATATACATACTTCAATCATCTTACTTGCATTTTCATCTTGTGACTTTTATGCTTATTTTAGGTATGTGTGATCATGTCATCTTAGTCGTTAATACACTATGGATGCTCTTGTGCTAATCGTACTTTATTATAGGCATAAGAAAATAGGTGAGCAGGCTATTACACCTTACAGCTAATCCCTAACTCCTCGTGTGACTTGGAGTATAATCAAGCTTTTATGATTTCATAATCTAACATAAAATGCAATGACGTGCTTCTTTTAACCCAAACATGCAACCTTACGACTATTCTTTTATTACCACTAGGTTAAATCATAGTATTTTAGACTGAACCATTCCTTGACCTAGTGCATACCTTATTTTTATTTTATAAGACACATGGTATAACATATCATTTAAGTTACTATATTGCCTCATGTTATTCTCAATTTGATGCTCATTAAGCTTTAACATGTCTTTTTGTAACATAATTCCTATTAACATTGCCATGCGCAAGCCCCTCTAATTTAGAGTTCAAGTGAACCATCATTACTTAACTTATTGTGAATGATTTTCATTGAACTTGTGAAGGTTCCTTCCATTAAGTGATCATACTTTATTCACCTCATAGGTGTCTTTGGATTACTTATAGCTTAATTCATTCTTCTTCCTCTTATTATAGCATTGATGTTTTTTAATCTTTATAACAATTCATGTTATATTCATGCCTTTCTAAAACGTATCTTTGTAGACTTTAGCATTAGTGAGACTTTCATAGTATATTACTCCAATCAATTAACATATCAAACTTCACTTACTAGCCATTTATCATCAATCTTACTTATTTCTAGACAATTCATCTTAATTATTGCTCTATTAATAATTTTATAGACTACCTAATACGGTGTTCCATGTCTAGTTACATGGCTTAAATCTTAGGTGAGAATATACTGTGGAGGGGAGAAAATATGTTGGGTAGTGCCTTTAATGAATGAAGTGTACAAGTGGCCGTGTACAAGAGGAAGAACAAATGCACGTGGCTGTGCATTCTCAAGGACCAATCAAGGCATGGTCTTGTGTTCCCTCGAGGAAACAGACATGTGGCCATGCACATTATGATGGTACATGGTGCGTGGCTGTGTGTTTCCAAAGAAAGACACCTGTGTGGCCATGGGTGAGAAAGAAAAAAACATCATGTGGCCATGTACAAGAGAGGATGTAAATATGCATGGCCATGTGCAAGAAATGAAGCAAACAGGCATGGCCGTGGGTTTTGAAAGAAGAAACACACGTGGCAGTGTGTTTTCTTCTTCAAACACACACGTGGTCATGTTTTTTGAAAAAGAATACACGTGGTCGTTTGTTTTGAAGAAGAAACACACACGTGGCCACGTCTGGGAAGAATGCCACAAAACTCAGAGACCCTAATTAAGTAGACCATGCATTACAACCCTAGATCTCATATCCCAACTTCCTTAAATGGTCATCTAAGTTTTCAATCATTAAAACTCATCTTATTTGCTATTTTGATTCTTTAATCTCAACTAAGAAAACACATATAGCAAGGGAGGGAAAACATGCACAGTAACCACTCATAACAATTTTCTCGTACCTTAAATCAAGCTTTCTCTCCTTCCACATCCACTCACTACAAGAGAATCTAGAAATAGCAATGGAAATTATTCCGTTGCTAATTTAGCAACGGAAAACCAATTTCATTGCTATTTAGCAATGGAAAATAATTTTCGTTGCTAAAATTGGTTAAACTTTGTAGATTTAGCAACAGAAAAATATTTGGTTATCTTCCATTGCAAAAAGTGGAGGGAATTTTTTGCGCCAAAACTTAGCAATGGAAATTAGCAACGGAATCATTATTCCATTGCTAATTAAGGCGCCAATAAATGGCGGAAAAAATTTGGAACAAAAAATAGCAACGGAATATGATTTTCGTTGCTAATTTAGCAACAGAATATACTTTCCGTTGCTATTTTAGCAACGGAAAATAGTTCGGTTGCTAAATAGCAACGGAATTTATTTTCGGTTGCTAAAATAGCAACCGAAATGTATTTTCGTTGCTATTTAGCAACCGAAATGTATTTCCGTTGCTATTTAGCAACCGAAATATATTTTCGTTGCTATTTTTTATATTCAATAAATAAATAAATTTGTTTAATAAATATAAAATGTCACTATTTTTTTCAGCTCTACCGCCATTCCACCACTGCTACGACAATCTTCATCTAATGATACCAAATTCTTGTCAATCCAATATATAAATACTACAAATATTATAATATATATGTATAATAAAAAAATGATACATTTTACATATGTAAATTAATTTTTTTAAGAAAATAGATGATAAAAATTAAAATGGTTTTTACATTTCCTCCACTTCATATTTATAATATTATTATTTTATTTTTGAAAGTATATATATAATATTAAATTAAAATTTATAAATAAATATAACAAAATAAAATTAATTTAGCAACGGAATATACTTTTCGTTGCTATTTTAGCAACGGAAAATAGTTCGGTTGCTCAATAGCAACGGAATTTACTTTCGGTTGCTAAAATAGCTACCGAAATATATTTCCGTTGCTATTTAGCAACCAAAATGTATTTCCGTTGCTATTTTTTATATTCAATAAATAAATAAATTTGTTTAATAAATATAAAATGTCACTATTATTTTCAGCTCTACCGCCAGTCCACCACTGCTATGACAATCTTCATCTAATGATACCAAATTCTTGTCAATCCAATATATAAATACTACAAATATTATAATATATATGTATAATAAAAAATGATATATTTTTAAATATGTAAATTAATTTTTTTAAGAAAATAGATGATAAAAATTAAAATGGTTTTTACATTTCCTCCACTTCATATTTATAATATTATTATTTTATTTTTGAAAGTATATATATAATATTAAATTAAAATTTATAAATAAATATAACAAAATAAAATTAATTTAAAAAAATTCAAATCACGAAATCAAATCTAATCGAATTTAAAATATTTTTAGATGAATTTTTCAAAGTTCGGCTTTTAATTTTTTGAATCATTAGAATTTTGATGGTTAGAAATTTAGAATCATTTTTTTCCGCTATATTTGGATCAAATAAAAAATTGTCATATTTAATTGTAATTTTTTAATTTTTATTTATATATTTTTAATTTGAATAATAAATAACATAAAACGGGCCTCGATTAGCTCGACCCACTTGTTAGCCTCGTGGAAACAACGGTGTTAATAAATTATAAAAAGCTGTGATTAATTTTGTAAGTTGGGAGGTAGCTGAGGGCCATAGATGTACAAAAACCCTAAATCCTAAATACCTATATTTGGGATTGTGTTAAAGGGTTAGGGTTTGATTGCCAAAGAGAGTTATAAAAGCTCTTAGTAGAACTTACTCAGCCGCCAAGAAGAAGAAGAAAAGAGAGATGGGCGGAGAGGAAGTGAAAGTGCTAGTGCCTAAATTAGTGTTGAAGAAGCAAAAGAGAAACGAAGATATTGGACGTTTACCCGGTGACCCGTTTACGAGGCAGAGAGGTGGCTTCATTTTGGATTAGGAAAGGAGATGTAGGAGACTCAGGTGCGCATATTAAATTGTTAGAGTGTTTTCTTTTATTTTCATTTTTCTTTTTCATTTTTCTGGAATCTGATTCATTCTTACTCTTTACCTCATATCTAATGGTCCAATCTCTATATAGCAAAAATAAATTCTAAACTTATCGACAAAAAGTTATTTGGGATGTGTAAGGCAAACCATTGTGTTTCTTATGACATTAAAGTAAGCCAAACTTTAGAGGTTCTTATTTGGCCTTAAGCAGAATTTGGAGTGCAGCTTTTCAACAGTTTGTTGTTTTATTTTGTTGCTGCTAAGTAGCAGCTGGTCTAAGCATTGGCGAGGATAGAAATTCATGTCTCAGAAGTTGAGATACAGTGAGTTGATGTTTAAAAACCTGTGTGTATGTCCAGGCTCTTACAAGCTGGTAACTAGGCCATCATTATCTAAGCCTTATATATATTTGAGTTCTCTATGTTGCTTGTACATTGGTTTTAGCCTCTTGTTTTACATATTTGAGTTTTTGAGTTGCTTGGAATGGTGGGTTGCTTGGTAAGCTTGGTGGTGAAGGCTATCAAATGTCTAAAATGATTTTATTTTTTCTTTTCTTTGCCCACTGTTTTCTTGATGCATGGAATTATGAAGGAAGAAATGGTTAAACTGAAAATGTGAAAGCAATTTTTTTCCCGCTGGAGAAATGCAAGTAATATGATTCCAAATTCTGATATGCATGTGAGTTATTGGAAGGAACTATGATATTTATATGGCTTTCCCTTAGATTCCTTTTGTTTGATGGTGTGCAAATATTACAGGAGCACTTGTGACAGTAGGAGTGCTCACTGTTGGCTTAATCTATTTTAATCAAGGCAATTCTCGATTGGGTCAGAAGTTAATGAGAGCTAGGGTGGTTGCCCAAGGTGGTACAGTGGCACTAATGGTTGGAACTGCCTTCTACTATGGAGATAACCCATGGAAAAAGTCAATGTAAGAGTCCATCAACTGTACTTTGACCCCTTCTATCTCGGTATATTTCCATTCTATTGGTGATAAATGTCATCTCGGTTGGCAACAAAAATATTGTTTTAGCTAATATGTACAATTGCAGTAATGATTTTTTTTCACTTCCAATGTTGATTTTTTTTTCTCTTGAAGAGGATCAGCCACGAAGGACACATACTGCTGTTATCACTCGCGAGTGCCTATCTTTAGGAACAAAAACTTTTCTATTCAGGTATGTTTAAATTAAATAGCTTTTACTATTATTATCACACGGTAATTTTGAGCCATGTTGTGAAAGCCTCAAATGGTTCCTTGTGACGTATATTCTTACATGAATGCTCTTTCTTATTCCCAAATCCTCTTGCTCTTTACTGCTGTAGACTCTTAGAGCACGTGTTGCTGCTAAAACAGTAAAAAATAAATTGGAATTACTGTTTCTTCGGTGGAGTGAGCATCATAAAAAAACTATGCAATTTTATGAGGTATGTTCATATGTGCATGTGACTTTATGATGAATTTTTGACATGCATGTGCTTTTTTGTGTATGAATTATCTTATTATTTTGCTGAAATTCATTTTCTACTACAGGTTATTTTTAACTTTGGTCCAAAAGTGTCCATATTCATAGTTTTATTCAGACAAAGATAAGTTTCAGTTCATGTGCATAGTAGTGCTGAATGAACATTTGACAAAAGATAATTCCTGCTTTGCAGGATCTTAGGTAGAATTGGTTAATACTTTCTTGATCTATATTGACTTCTTTTGAATTGCTTTTGGGTTTTCTTTTCAGGACTAAGGCAGAACCCCCAATTTATTATCTAGCAAAGAAACCTTTGGATGGGGATGCTTCCTTGCTTAAGCAACGCAAAGAACAGGTGAGTTTCCTGCCATATCTATTGTAATTGATCTACTGCCTTAGGCCTACTGATTGATATATTTAATATCATTCTCTGTGCACATTTTTCTTGATATGCTCTATCATTTTAGAACTCTTATTATTTGTTTTCAGCTAATATGGTTTTTTTTCATTTGGAGTGGCTAGAGAAATAAAATATGCTTATAATAGTTTCAATTACATATTTGACGTTGTTCTGGATTATAAAGTTAAAGAGTATATATAAATGCATGATAAAAGCAAATTCATAGGAATACCACTTTCACTTAAATGTCAAAACAGTTTGTTAGTGCTTCTAGCATTGCAAAGAGTGGCATGGGAATACATGTTTTTACTATGCATATATAATATATGTTTTTATACAATAATTTAAATATCACGTAGTCTAAAATCTAAATGCCATATACTTCAAATTTTCAAAAAATAATATAAATTTATATTTATTATTTATAGATTGATAAATATTGATATTTAATAAGTTATTATTAAATTTTAGCTATTCGAATAAATTGTAGTATCACTGCATATGTAACGCTTTTAATTTTTTACAGTTATATTAATTTTTCAGTTTTTATATATAATTTATAATCAAAAATATTATTTGGTATGTTAGTATATATTTTAATTGATAAATATTTATAATTTTTATTTAAGTTTGTATAAGACTTCAGTAACTAGATAAATGCTTAGGAACTCACAACATTTGTTTCTTGTCAAGAAATATGAGAATTCATTTGAGTGAATGATTTTTTAAACTGATGCAGTTGCTAGATGTCAGTCAGATTCTAATGTAGGAGCAGTAGAGAACTATTATTTGATTAGAAAAGCCAGTAAATCTAATGCAAAAAATGGGTGTGAAGCCATTAATTTTAAACTGAAAAGAAACCCAATCCATTTCTTTACTCAAGCAAGTTTTCCTTGTCAATTCTTTCATTTTCATGGTTTTTTTATTCCTATTTAATTGAGCAAGTTTGACTCATTTGTAAATTCTTGTAAATTGTTTCAGGCATCTTTGGATTGTGGATTCTTTTAAGTTGTATTTCCATTAGCTGAAAAGATTAAGGTTTTAAGGAATGAGCATCGTCAAGGCTATACTCCTACACTTGATGAAATTTTGGATCCTGATAATCAAGTACACGGTTGGGTTTTCATATATATATATATATATATATATATATATATATATATATATATATATATATATATATATATATATATCTTCATGATTTTGCAGGAAACAAATTAGATAGTTTTATCACTTAATAAATAAATATGTTCCCTTCTACTTTACATTGTTTTAAGCCTATTCTAATAGCTTTATGTGGGTTGCAACAGTTGTGAGATTTTGTTAGGGTGTTAGTATCCAATCAAATGTAATTAAATTTTTTAATTCTTTTCAGTTTTTATTTGGAGGTTTTTTATCGCTTCAAACAATAATCTACTTCTTCTAAAAGAAAAAAAATACCGTGGCTTCACCTTTGCTTTGAAAAACCTGTAATCAGAATATGAACCTATGTTTTGACAGCCTATTATTGCAATATAACATCTGAATTGATTGAAGAGGCATGTTGTCTCCTCTTAGGTTTTTCTTTGTAACATAACCCTGCACAAGATGTAGCCACCTTCTGGGAGGGCTATTACCAGAAGTCAAGAACAAGCTGTATTTTTCTTCATGCTTTTGGTGATGAAATATGTCAAAGCTCATTATTATAATCTAGTTGATGGTTAAACATTTTGACATATTTTCTTTTTATGGTTCTCTTGATACTTACGTTTCACCATTTTTGTCCTTTTATCAGTGTTTTTAGGGTTTGAAAGTTCTCAATTATTCGGTGGAGAATTGTTATTCCTTTCTCTATTGGTTGCAGATATATGTTAGTAATGGATTAGCGACGGAAATGACCGTCGTTAATTTTTTTACTTATGGGTGAATTTAGCAAAAGAATTAGATTCAGTTGCTAATTTAGCAACGGAATTAAGATTTCGTTGCTAATTTAGCAACGAAATTTTATATTTCGTTGCTAAAATTGACCAATTGACTGTATCTTACATTTTTAAAGTCAGCAACGGAATTCAATTTTCATTGCTAAATTTAGCAACGGAATAAAATATCCATTGCTAAATTTAGAAATGGAAAAAATTTCTGTTGTTAAAAATAGCAACTGCCGAATTAGCAACCGAAATTTTTGTTGCTATTTTTGATTAGCAACGAAAAATTGATAATTCTTGTTGCTAAATTGTAATTTTCTTGATAGTATCGTTTCCTCTTACACAAGAAGATAACAATCATAAACCCTAAATTTAGAAGTGAAACACAAACCAATAAGAAAGCAAGAGGAAAACATCACTTTGAGGATGCCCAAAACCCTAGCTTTCTTCTTCTGCATCTCGTAACCAGAGAGAGAGAGAACTCTCCCAAATGCTGATCCTCCAATCCCCAAATGCTTGAGTGGGATAAATATGTCATAAGAAGAAATTCCCAAAATGCCCTTATATATTTTAACCCCTAACAACTTATTTTCTTAACATTCAACTCCAAAACTTCTTATTTAATTCACTTGCATCCTTCCTTACTATTTTAGCTACACTCCAATACACATGTACATAATTACCACTATACCCTTAATGTGACTTAACTTTAATAATACCAAATAATCTAATTTTACCTTATTAAACCTTAATCCTGATTAATTAACTATAATCCTGTTAGGGCTATGATTGGGTCCTTACAGATTGGACCTACATCTATTCAATCTGTGGATTTTCACCAACTTATAATAGAAACCATGAGGGATAAATATAATGAGATAGCTAAAAGAGAGTGAGAACGAAAAGAAGTGGGTCCAAAGGTGGATTTTCCGTTGAAAAGAGATTTATAGGAGCTCAGGGGAATCAACCAGTGGAGTCTGTGTATAATTTTGTAAAAATGGATAGATGGTAAGGATCATCATCATCCAATCGAAATGAGATTCCTTCAGCCATTCTTGGCGAAACACTATTGAAAATTTCATAGGATATGGCTCAAATTCTTTAAAAGATAACCATGCCTGAAGCTCCAATATCAGAAATTAATAAGCATAGTGTTAAGAAATTTTTAGGCATAAATTTGGAGCAGTCCGAGGAAGATGAGTTCTGGTTGGAAAGGTTAGAAAGAAAATTTGGTGAAATTTACTGCCCAACAAATCATAAAGTGTCATGTGTTGTGCCTTACTCTAAGGGTCAACTTATAACTTGTGGAAATTAGTGCTGAACCAACCTTAGTGGTCAGATCCCCTCACATAAGAATTTTTTGAGGTGAAATTCAGAAAGAAATATGTTATTGAGGCATATAAAGAGGAGAAGTTATGGCAATTCCTTAATCTTAAACAAACAGCCATATCTATGGCTGAGTATGAGAAGGAATTCAGTCATTTGTGTAAATATGTTCCTAACTCAATGCTAATAATAACTTTTAAGTGCATAAAGTTAAGGATGGCTTGAATGATTGGATTAAAAAAAGTTTATTGGACCTACACATATTCAACCGGTGGATTTTCACCAACTTATAATAGCAACCATGAGGGATAAATAGAATGAGATAGCTAAAAGAGAGCAAGAATAGAAAAGAAGTGGGTCCAAAGGTGGATTTTCCATTGAAAAGAGATTTAGAGGAGCTCAGGGGAATCAACCAATGGATTCTGGGTATAATTTTGTAAAAAGGGATAGATGGTAAGGATCATTTATAATATATAAAGCTAGTAGAGAAGCACTAGCGAGATAGGGTAGGGGATAGCCACCAGTGTGTTCACATTATTCAAAGCATCATTAAGGCACCTATATGAAGTTATCTGGTGTTTGTTTCATGTGTGGTGGCACCTATCATTATATGGCAAATTTTCTCTCAAAGCAGGAAAAAGGAACGATACAATAAAGTAGTAGGGGATCATCTAATGCATCCTCCTTTGGTAGAGGCTGAGGCTATGGTGGATCAAATCAACATGGATCCTAGCATAAGAATGTATTAAAAATAGTTGATCAGCCTACAACTCCTATTATATCTAGTCATACTCATGCTATAAGAGCTCATGAGGATAAAGATGCTTTAAAAGTTATAGTTGGCATTTTCTCTCTCTTTGATTCGAATATTCATGCTTTTATTGATCCTGGTTCCACTCATTCGTATGTTTGCATTGGGGATATAGGTAGAAACATGACAATTGTTCATCAGCTATATAATGATATTTTGTAACCAACCCATTAGGTCGCAATGTTGTGGTTAATAAAGTTTATAAAGAGTGTCCTGTTATGATTCAAGGAAAAAATTTTCTAGTTGATCTTATCGAACTACCATTTTAGGAGTTTGATGTTATACTAGGTATGAATTGGTTATCTAGACATCATGCAATGGTTAACTGTGGAGCTAAAACTATAACTCTTAAAGATGTTAATGGTAAAGAAATAATAGTTCAGAGCACTTGAACTAAACCATTAGCTAATGTGATATTGGCCATGCAAGCCAGAAGATTTCTTAGAAAAGGTGGTGAAGCATTTTTGGCCCTAGTACTTGATTCAAAAAGAGAGGAAGTAGAGCATTAAGACATTCCAGTGGTGAATGAGTTTCCTAATGTGTTCCCAATAGACTTACCTAGTCTTCCATCGAGAAGTGGAGTTGTCCATAGATGTTATACCTGGTACAACTCCCATATCTAAGGCACCGTATATGATGACTCCTTTGGAATTGAAAGAATTAAAGGTATAGTTACAAGAGTTACTTGACAAAAGCTTTATTAGGTCAAGTTTATCATATTGGGATGCACCAATTTTATTAGTTAAAAAGAAGGATGGGTCAATGAGAATGTTTATAGATTATCGATAGTTAAACAAAGTGACAGTGAAGAATAAGTACCCTCTACTCAAAATTGAAGACTTATTTGATCAGCTGAAAGGAGGTAGAGTATTCTCAAAGATTGATTTGAGATCAGGGTACTACCAACTTCTAGTTAATGATATGGAAGTTCCAAAGGCTGCATTTAGAACTTGATATGGGCATTATGAATTTTTAGTAATGCTATTTGGGTTAACAAATGCCTACCTTTATCTATCCTATAAATAGGGCATTTAGACCTTACTTGGATCAATTTGTTATTGTATTCATTGATGATATATTGGTTTATTTGAGAAATGTAGCAGAGCATGCTGAACACTTGGTAATTGTGTTACAGATTTTAAGGGAGAATCAATTGTTTGCTAAATTGAGTAGGTGCAAGTTTTGGCTAAAGGAAGTTTCTTTCCTTGGGCACATAGTGTCTATAGAAGGCATTAAAACGGATCCAGTGAAAGTTAAGACTATTGTGAATTGGAGATTACCTCAAAATATAATGGAACAGAGAAGTTTTGTAGGCTTGGCGAGTTACTATTGCCTATTTGTTAAAGGGTTTTCAGTTGTTACTTCTTCACTCACTAAGCTATTTTAAGTCGACTGATATTTACCAGGCAAGCTTTGATCAGTTAAAGAAGATGTTAACAAATGCTTTGGTTTTGACACAACCAGTTTAGGCAAAGAGTATACCATGTATAGTGATGCCTCTAGAGTTGATTTAGGTTGTGTGTTAATGTAGATGCAAGGTAGTGGCTTATAGACAGTTGAAACCATACGAACAAAACTACCTAACCCATGACTTAAGTTGGTAGTAGTGGTGTTTGCCTTGAAAATCTTGTAGCATTGATTGCATGGAGAAAGATGCATAATCTATACAGATCATAAGAGTCTCAAGTAATTGCATACTCAAAAGGAACTCAATTTGAGATAGCGAAGATGGTTAGAACTATTTAAGGATTATGGCTGTATAGTGGATTACCACCCAAGTAAAGCTAACATTATAGCTGATGCTTTGAGTCAAAAAATAATAGCAGCTATGACATTACAATAGAGTAGATGGAAATTTGCATCGGATGGTACTTTGATAGCTTAGTTAAAGGCTAGTCTTATTTGAGGCAAGTAGTGATTAATGCACATAACAATGATGGAAAGTTATAGCAATATATGCAATTTATACATGAAGGAGACCAATTAGAATATACAATAAAAGAACATGGAAGTGTGTACTTCCATAATAGGTTATATGTTCTAGATGATAGGGAATTTAAAAGAGCCTTGTTGCATGAAGCTCATAATATAGTATTCACTATGCATCTTGGTGGGAATAAGATGTATAAGGATTTGAAATAATTCTATTGGTGGCCTAGTATGAAGAAAGATATAGCAAATTATATATCCAAGTGTTTAACTTGCCAGCAAGTAAAAATGGAACATCATTTGCGCTTGGGATTGTTGAATCCCATCCTAATTCCATATTGGAAATGGAAAGACATTGACAGTTGTGAATTATAAGTATATTTTTAGTGTGTTTTATGTGTTTATTTGCATTAGTTTAGTGTTAATTTAGTTGAATTTAAGTTTAAATAGTTAAATTTTGTGTTTTATGGTTTAATTATAAGTTTTGGTATTTTTTAAGGCTAATTTGAAGAGAGAAGGGCTAAATTGAAGAAAGGAAAAGTTTAAGGGAAAAATCTATAATTTTGGGAAATGTTGGCAAATTTTGTCATAAAGGATGGTAGCTCATCACTCGACTAAGTGTTTAAACACTCTCTTGAGTGTTTTTGGTCACTTACCCCAGGAGGATTTCACTCACCCAAGGCTAAATCCACTCTTCCAACAAAAAATATCACTCTCCTAAGTGATTAAGGTCACTCTCCTAAGTCTTCATGGAAAACAACGATTCAAAACATCTTATTTCAACTCAAACTCAATTCCTTTTTGGTTTAGGAAGTTAGGACAACACTTCTTCTTTAGGTAGTAGAATTCAACTATAAAAGTAAGACAAAACACCAAACTTCAAGGAGATAGGAAGAGATATCTAGAATTACAAATTTTAATCTTTGCTTAGTTTTAGTTTTCTTTAGTTATTGTATTATAGTTTTAGCTTAGTTTTCTTATTTTTTTAGTTTACAATTCATTTAAAGACTCAACCTTTCTATTAAAGTCCTCAAAAGTAAAGTTTGAAGCTTCAAGAATATTGTATATTTTTACTATAATTGTTCTTTTATTTTCATCATGTTTGGTAAGTAGTTTTTTTCTTTTGCTAAGGGAAACTTCAACCCTTATATTTTCATTGTAATGGCTTTATTTTGATCTTTAATTCAATACAAGTTTGATTATTTCTTAATTTTGGGCAACTTCTTATCTTTGGTTGTTATTGAATTAATGATTAACTTATTTTAATTCATAGTTGATGATTGATTTAAGTATGATTTATGACATGTATGTTCTTGGATTAATTTATTAGTATTGATATATGATTATATTCTAAGTGTAATTATATGTTGGTAAGAGTTGATTAATACTGAGAAAAGTTGAACTAAGAATAGGTTGAAGTTAAATTTGCTTAATGGATATTTAGGAGTTTAAAACTGGATTTTTATGTTGAGTATTAGATTGTCCCTAAATAAGAGAATTTGATGCTTATAATGATAGTCTTGCATGAGATATCTGGCTTTCTTTATCTAGTTTTTCCATAATCACTTGTGTTACTTTTGATTTGAGTCATTGCAATGGAAGTTAAGGTGGATAGTTCCTTTAGCAGAAGATTTCAGCTATTGCTTTATTTTTAATTCACGTTAGTTTAATTTTAGTTTTTATTTTGCTTTATTGTTAGTTTAGTTTTGTTCATGCCTTTAAATCATAAACATTTGTAAATAATCTCATATTAATTTAATTCACACATAGATATTGTTCTTAGCAATCCATGATCCTTTGGTACGATATTCAAGGTCTTAATCTTATTTTTCTATATTACTAGCCGATCTAGTATACATGCTAGAGATGATCAGACTTTACCATGGATTTGGTAATAGGATTGCCTCTCAATCAAAGGAAGCATGATGGTTTATGGGTAATGGTTGATAAGTTGACTAAAATAACTTATTTCCTTCCAATTTGAATAGATTATCCTATGGATAAGTTAGCAGAACTCTATGTTAATGAGATTGTTAGGTTACATAGTATTCTGGTGTCTACAATTTTGGAATGAGATTCGAGGTTTACATCTAGATTCAGGCAAATTTTACAGCAAGCATTAGGAACATAACTTCATTATAGTATAACTTTTCATCCTCAAACCAATGGAAAATCTGAGAAGGTTATCCAAGTTTTAGAAGATATGTTAAAGGGTTGTGTCTTAGAATTTTTTGGAAGTTGGGATAAAGTCTTTGTATGGACAAAAATGTAAAACTCTAATTTACTTGATAGAGTTAGCTAAATGTAAGGCTATTGGTCCTGATATCATCAAGGACACAAAGGAAAAAGTACAAGCGATTAAGCAAAGGTTAAAAGCAGCTAATGACAGGTAAAATCTTATGCAGATTTGAAAAGAAAAGACATCGAGTATCAAGTTGGTGAGAAAATCCTTTTGAAAGTATCTCCTTAGAGAAAAATTTTGAGATTTTGGAAGAAAGGTAAATTAAGCCCGAGGTTTTTTGGTCCATGTGAAATTTTGTAAAGAGTTGGATAGGTGGCATACAGATTGGCTTTTCCTATGGAATTAGCCAAATTACATGATATATTCCATTTGTCTATGCTATGTAGATATCATGCTGATGTATCCCATATGCTACTAGTGCAAATATTTAAGTTCAGCTAGATTTCTTGTTTGATGAAGAACCTAAATAGATTTTAGCTAGAGAAGTCAAACAGTTAAGGAACAAGGAAATTCCTCATGTTAAAGTGCTTTGGTAACACTATGGGATACAAGATGTAACATGGAAACTAGAGATAGCCATGAGAGAATAGTACCCTTGACTATTTAAAACATGTATGAATTTCAAGGATGAAATTCTTAAAGGGGGAGAGAATTGTAAGGCCCCAATTTTGACCCTAATAGACATGCTCAAATTAAAATGATATAATTGTTCATTAATGCTCAATTATTTGAATGGAATTCCAATTTGGGTTAATATAGGGGGAAAATGGTAATTTTTATTGATATTATGTTTGTGAATTATAAAGTGTGAAAATTTAATGGCATAATTTCGAAAGGGAAAGATAGCTGAGGGTGGAATTAAAAGAGATTATAAATCATTGGGCCAATGTTAAAAAATTATTTTGGTGGGGCTGATTTCATAAGAGAAAATAAGAGAGGGGATAGTTTTATTACATGCAAATAATGGGAGGACCTAAAGGGAACTTTTCCTCTCATTTTAATATAGGAACCTTGCGTGTAAGAGAAATAAAAAATGGTAGATTGGGGGAAATTGGAGGCTTGATTAGCTAAGGCAAGAGCAAACTCAGATTTTCTCTTCTATCTTCTCCCTCAAAAGATCAATATTTTCTCTCTTAGACTTTAAAAGAAAATTTATTGCAGTGGTTATGATTAAAAAGGTTTTAAGTTGAGATTTATCAAGGTAAGGGGATCTGCTACACTTTCTTCTTCTCCTACTTTTTCTTTTTTTATTTTAATAGTTATGGTGTATATCAATGGAAGAGAAGTACTTGATTTTAAGGCAAGAATGCATGATCATATGTAGAGGAAGAAGTAAGTTAGAAGAGTCAGGGCATAAAGTAATGAAGGACTGAAGATTTATTGTAGTTTCGGCCAAGGTATGGGACATGGTGTGATCACTGAAAAGTATGTCTGATTTTGATTAGATTAAAGTTAAATTTGGAAATTAGATATAGATACTCACTTGTGTTTATAATAGTTGCCTTAATAGATGAATGAGAGTTAATTTCTTAACTAAAACATAAGACAGTTAATGTATCCAAGAGTAAAGTTCAGAAGATAATGGGTCATTATGCTAGTGTAAGCCCTAGCCCCAATGCATTGTTATAAAACACTTAAGTTAATAAATGAGGCATTTGTTTTATCTATTATATTCCTATGCATATCAATTCATAGAACTATCCAAGAATGTTGTTTCAGTTTAAGTTATCATGTGTGAGGCACATGGTTGTAAGGCCTTGAAACAATTGACACTTCATTCTAAATATCCCTAGTCAATCATAGTTGTGGGAATAACAAATGAATTAAAACTAGTATGCTCTCTCGAATAAGTTGAGTTCTGTCTTACAGATCATAAGGACTAGAGTGTCAATCAGAGATCATATATACATGTTTAGAACGTGGTATTTTGATTCGATCCGTTCATGAGAACATTACATGGTACAAGTCATAAGTGTTTCTCATGTGCAAGTTTTGCATTGGAGTTTTTAGACTTGAAATCTCTATGAAACTCTTTATGAATTACTATGTAGTTTGACATACACCTAACGTACTTATAACAGGGTAACAATTATGGGTATGCTTGGGTATGCACTAATTCATGTTAGAGAGCATGAGAGAAGTGATGGGATTACCCCTCTCAATAAGAGAGAAAATATCATCAGCCACTCGATCAGTGAATTGAGAAGTGTATGGCCATACCGAGATGAAATAATGAGTAATCATTATTTATTTGAGAGTTAAGTGTCATTGAATATCAAGAAAGGAATTAGTATATATAAGGATGACTAGTTCCATGCCTTATATTAATTCTTATATTTAAGGATAAGGGACTATGCAAAATTTCATTAGGGCACTAAATGTCATTTGCATTTTCATTTAATTTAGAATGCTATAATATCTTGTTAGAGAATATATATAGCCTTTGAATTAATTTATTAATTTATTGCCAATATTTAAAGGACCTATAGGATGGCACACAAAGCATTGGGCTTAAAATATTTAAATAGTATATTGGGCATTAATTTAGGCTTTTTTTAAGTCAAATTAATGTATGTAATGCGTATTAAAATTGCTTAATGGACCTTGGTTCATCAGAGAGAGAAATTTGGCCTATAATGTTTAATTTTAATTAATTAATTATCTTGGATTAATAAAATTAATTGAGTATTAAATCCCTAATAGCATTTGAATCAAAATAAAACACCTAATTAGGAGAGAGTGTAGCAAAAATTCTTTTGAATTTAAAACTAATAGGATTTGAATCAATTTAAATGACTTAATTAGGAAGTAATGTAGGCTAAAAATAAGACCTAAAATTAAGGGAATTTTGGCTACAACAAACTTACTAATGTAGTGATATAAATTGATTAATTATTTTAGACCTAAAAGACAATTTGTCTCTCTAGTGCTGCCACTCTCAAGTGGGTCATAGCTTATTCAACTTGCAGTCAATTAGGCTATATGATCTTTGCTTGCAGCATCTCTAACTATTCGGTTAGTGTCTTTCACTTAATGAATCATGTGTTTTTCAAAGCATTACTCTTCCTGAGTGCAGGTTCGGTGATTCATGCCATGTCGGATGAGCAAGATATGCGGAAGATGGGGGGACTTGCCTCCTCGTTTCCTTTTACCTATGCCATGATGCTCATGGGTAACTTCTCTCTAATTGGATTTCCTTTTCTAACTGGATTTTATTCCAATGATGTGATCGTAGAGCTCACTTACACTAAGTATACCATAAGTGGGAACTTTTCTTTCTGGTTGGGAAGTGCTAGCACTCTTAATTTTAAGCCATCTTTGCAAGTGTGTGTGTGAGCATAGAGTGGTGTGGTGTAAAGGCTGCTCCGTTGGCATTGGTGTTCGAGATCAGCAATATATAAGTCTATCTTATATATTGGCCATACCAAAAATCATGTTTTAAAGGCATCCAAAGTTGTAAGTTTTCATAAAACCCTAAAATTGCATGTTTTTATATTTTGTTGGATATTGTGTGGCATGAATGATCAAATTTTTAATTTTTCTGCTGCATGATCTTTATGTTAATGCCATGTGATATCGCTTTAGTGGTATCAGAGCCTAATCATACTTATTTTAATGCTTTAAATGTATTAAATATTGATAGACAAATCGTTATTGCATAAAACCACAATGCTGAAATTTTCTGTTTGAGTTTTTTGCATTGTTTTAGTGTAAAAATGATTTTAAATGATTAGTTAGGTGTTATAATTATTATGAAATGTTAATATACTATCCTTAGATGTTCTTAGAGCTATTCAAGGTTGAGTTTAATTATACATACCTGATCGTACATGTTAATCTTGAAACTAGGTTCTAGTTTGTATGATATGTGTTTGTTTAATAACTAGTTTTCAAAATCAAATGTAAAAATGTGTTCGGCATGTTTTTAAGTGATTTTTAGAGATTAATAACATGTTTGGACATGTTTTAAAAATAGTTGTAATTCTGGTCCATGACAATTTAATTGGTTAATTTTAAAATCACTTAAAACTATGACTAGTTTATGTTTGTTGCATGTCTAATCAACATTGTTTGTTATGTTTTGATTGAAATAGAAAAAACATATTTAGATCAAATCTGAAAATAACCTTAACTCAATGTTTATGACCTTGTTTTAATTATTAAATAGCTCATAAAATTGTTTTAAGTGTTTGTGCATTGTTTGTGGCATTATATGAGCATTAAACAACTAGTTTCATTGTTGTTTGTTTGTTTTAGTATATATGCCGTGTATGACATATTTCTTCATGAATTTTTATGTTTAATTCATGTTGGTTCATATTATATGTATTTTAATATTTATGAGCTGTATGACATAATATTAAAAATGGCAAAATTGGAAATTATACTATAGTTGATTTATAGCACAAATCTATCTAGTTTGTGCTTTGGGCTTTTAAGAGAACTTATTTAATAAGGGGATTTAGTCCATTGGGCTTCAGCCTAGGCCCATTATGGATTCTTCTCTTAAAAGTTCAAGTACACAATTTCCATTAATGGGCTTTGCTAAATTAATTAAAATTGGACTTTGTTTTATCCATGAATGTTATGTATATTTATTTGCTTGTTTGTGTGATGAATGGATATGCATGGTGCATTCATGAGCCCCCTTGGGTTATGTAATTAAATATGGCTTGTGTGCCATTATGGATTATTGTAAAAGTTTCATTTATTTCTTAGTATAGATTTTTTTTAAGACTTTGTAAATCAAGACGAAGCCCACTGGAGTGGAGAAGCCCAACTTGAAGATCCTTGTGTAATAGTATAGAATCTTAGTTGTAAGTTTTTGGGCCCATGTTTGTCACGCTTTACTTTATGCAATTATATATATATACATACTATGAATGGATGACAAAGCGTATGTCATGTAAGCCGTAATAAAATGAATCCCTAAAATAGTAAGTCACAAAGTTGCCTTCCTAATTCGAAACATGTCAAGGCATCGATCATCGGTCACGTAGACTAGGAGTTCTAGATGTGCCCGATTATCTTTATGAGGCATGGGTTGTGAATGTAGGTTAGACTTAACATGGAATGGGATGCTCGGACGTAGGCAACTAATAAATGGGTTTGTGCTATAATATCTTAAGATGTTAGCCCATTTGATCCAAGAGTCATGTACGAGACATGATTGGAGTTTCCTACCTATGTAACTTAACTCTTTAGGTGTATAAGCTCAGCTTGACTAATGAGTTGTTGTGAAAAGTGGATCTTGGCCTATATTAAATTACTAACGCTAATTATTTAAAGTGATATTAATTTGGTTTGTGGGATTATTATAAGAACTCATTTAATCTTGCTAAGTTTTATTATTGTAGATTGAAAAATGGCATCTTCAAACAAGAACTTTTCATTACGATCGGTCCTAGAAAAAGACAAATTGAATGGCACCAATTTCATAGATTGGTCTCAAATTTAAGAATAGTTCTCAAGCAAGAGAAGAAATCATATGTTTTGGATGCACCCTTGCCTGAAGAACCTGCTAGGAATGCCTCTACAGTTCAAAAAGAAACTTTTGAGACTAAGAAGAGTGACTCCAATAATGTGACTTATCTGATGCTGGACACCAATAATGAGACTAAGAAACTTTTGTAAAAGCAATTCATGGACCAAGGGGCTTATGCAATCATGGTGAACCTCAAGGAGATGTTCCAAGAGCAAGCTCGTCATAAGAAGTTCGTGACAACAAAGGCCTTGATTTCTTGTAAGATGGCTGTGGGTACTCCCGTTAGTACTTATGTACTCAAGATGAAAGGGTATCTTGATACTCTTGAGAAACTTGAGGTACAAGTCCAAAAGGAGTTGGCCACTGACTTGATCTTGGGTTCATTAACTGATGATTATGATCCATTTGTCATGAATTATAACATGCATGCAATGAACAAGACAGTCTCCGAGCTTCATGGGATGCTTAAAAATGCTGAAGAGAACAATCGAAAGACTAATCCCATACTTATGGTTCAAGAGGGCATTAAGAAGGGACCCGCTAAGGGAAAGGGGGAGGGAAAGGCAAAACCCAAGTATGACCTGGCTCAGCCTAAGTCTAGTGGGAGTCCACCTCAGGCCCAACCCAAGCCCAAGGCATAAAAGCTCAAGGAAAACGAGAGCACATGCTTCCATTGCAACAAGTTAGGGCATTAGAGGAAGAATTGCACTCTCTTTAAGGAAGAACAAAACAAGAATGGAGCCAAGGTGTCCAGTTCTGGTATTTTTGTTGCTGAAATTAACCTTTATATTTCTATCATTTGGTTATTGGATATCGGTTGTGGTTCTCACATTTGTTCAAATGTGCAGGGGTTAAGAAATAGGCGGTTACTTAGGAAGAATGAAGTGGACCTCTGTGTGGGGGAATGGAGCACGAGTTACAGCCATGGAGATAAGCGACTATCAACTCACTTTACCTTCCGGACTTTGTTTAGATTTAAAAAATTGTTATTATGTGCCTGCTATGAGTAAAAATATTATTTCAGTTTCATGTTTGGATATGGATGGATTTGACTTTGTTATTAATAATGGCAATATTCATATTTGTCGCCAAGGCATTTTATATGGCAATGCTATGTTACAAAATGGCCTTTATATCCTTGATCTACAAAACATAGAGTCCATATAAAATATTAATACAAAGAGGGTTAAATCAAATGAATTAAACCCTACTTACTTCTGGCATTGTCGTTTAGGACATGCAAATGAAAAATACATTTCAAGACTCCATAAATCTGAAGTGCTTGGGTCATTCGATTTGGAATCTTATAACACATGTGAGCCATGTTTGCTTGGAAAGATGACAAAGAGTCCTTTTAATAAGAAAGGTGAGAGGACTAGTGACTTATTGGAACTAATACACACCGATGTATGTGGACCATTAAGTACACAGGCTAGAGGTGGTTTTAGTTACTTTGTGACATTCACAGATGACTTCAGTAGATATGGCTACATCTATCTAATAAAGCATAAGTCTGAAACTTTTGAAAAATTTAAAGAGTTTAAGAATGAAGTAGAAAACCAACTTGGCAAAAGTATAAAGGGCATTCGATCAGATCGAGATGGCAAATACATAAGCCAAGAGTTTGATGGTCATCTAAAGGAGTGTTGAATTATTTCACAGCTCACTCCTCTTGGAACACCATAATGGAATTGTGTGTCCGAAAGGAGAAATTGAACTCTTTTAGACATGGTTAGATCAATGATGAGTCAAACTAATCTATCTATCTCTTTTTAGGGTTATACATTAGAAACTACTGCGTTTCTACTAAAACGTACTCCAACTAAAGCATTTGAGAAGCACCATACGAGGTATGGACTAAGAAAGAACCCAATATGTCATTTCTCAAGATTTGGGACTGTGAGGCACATGTTAAGAAATTAACATTTGACAAACTAGAGTCCAAATCTGTTGTCTGCTTATTTGTGGGTTATTCTAAAGAAACAAAGGGATACTACTTTTACTCACAAGCCGAGAACAAAGTATTTGTTGTTCGCAAGGCTGTTTTCTTGAAAAAGGAATTCCTTCTCAAGAAAGACAGTGGGAGTAAAGTAGAACTTGGAGAAATTCAAGTGCCATAAACTCCTATAGAGGATGAGTTAGAAATAGGATCAAGTTCACAACCAGTTATGGAACAATAACCCATTACACAAGAACCTAGAAGGTCTGTAGTATACGTTGGGAGATTGAGAGATACGAATTTCTAATCACCCATTGTGACACTATTGAGTTAGTGGATCGTGAGGATCAAACTACCTATCGAGAAGCTAATTAGAGCCCTAACTCGAAAAATTGGCTTAAAGCAATGAAATTGGAGATACAATCAATGTACGATAACCAGGTTTAGACCTTGGTTGATCCACCGGAAGGTGCTAAGGTAATTGAATGCAAGTGGCTATTTAAACTCAAAGCTGACAAGACCTACAAAGGTACATTAGGAGCAAAAGGTTTTATCATGACGTAGACTGTGATGAAACCTTTTTGCCTGTAGTCATGCTCAAGTTCATTAGGATCATGCTTACCATAGCTGCATATCATGACTATGAGATATGGCAAATGGATATCAAAACTACTTTCCTCAATGGAAATCTACTTGACGATGTGTATATGACACAACTTGAGGGTTTTGTCAATCCCAAGCATCCTAATAAGGTTTGCAAGATTTAAAAATCCATTTAAGGATTAAAGCAAGCATCCTGGAGTTGGAATCTCTATTTTGATGAAGCTGTCAAAGAATTTGACTTCATAAAAAATGAAGATGAGCCTTGTGTGTACAAGAAGGTTAGTGGAAGCATAATAGTGTTTCTGGTCCTATATGGGGATGACATCTTTCTCATTAGGAATGACATTCCAACATTGTAAAAGGTTAAGCAATGGTTAGGGAAGTGTTTCTCAATGAAAGACTTAGGTAAAGCTGAGACAATACTTGGTATTTAGATTTATAGAGATAGATCGAATCGGCTTTTGGGACTAAGTCAAGAAAAGTACATAGACAAAGTACTGAAGCATTTTAGTATGGGAGACTCAAAGAAAGGGTACATACCTTTGGCTTTAGGAGTTCTTTTGACTAAAGAACAATGTCCTAAAAACAAAAGAGGAGAGGGACAACATGAGTAGAATCCCATATGCATCTGCTATTGGATCTATCATGTACGCTATGTTATATACTAGGTTGGATGTTGCTCATGCACTGAGTATAACTAGTAGGTTTTAGCAAAACCTTGGTAAGAAGCATTGGTCTACTGTAAAGGGGATTCTTAAGTACCTATGAAGGACTAAGGATCACTTATTGGTGTATGGTGGTTAAGAATAGCTCGTCATACAAGGTTATACCGATGCTGCTTTTTAGACCAGCACTCAGGACTTAAGATCGCAATCTAGTTTTGTTTTTATTTTGAATGGTGGTGTTGTAAGCTGGAAAAGCTCGAAGCAAAAGACCGTTGCTGACTCAACTATAGAATCTGAGTATATTGCAACAAGTGAAGCTATAAAAGAATCTATTTGTATTAGAAATTTCATTTATGGATTAGGAGTGGTCCCAAGCATCCTAGATCCATTAGAAATTTTTTGTGACAATAACGGGGCCATCGCAAAGGCCAAGGAGCCTCGGTCACACATGAAATCCAAACACATACTCAGGAGGTACCACCTGATCAGAGAAGTCATTGATCGTGGGGACATCAAGATTAGTAAGATATCAAGTGAAAACAATGTAGCAGATCCTTTGACGAAACAGTTACACCCAAATCTGCACGAAGCTCATTTGAGAGCATTCGGTATTAGCGCTATGCCTAGTTGGGACTTGTGCTAGTGGGAGAATGTTAGTGTAAGCCCTAGCCCCAATCATTGTTATAAAACACTTAAGTTAATAAATTAAGTATTTGTTTTATCTATTGTATTCCTGTGTATATCAATTGATAGAACTATCCAAGAATGTTGTTTCAGTTTAAGTTATCATGTGTGAGGCACATGGTTTTAAGACCTTGAAACAATTGAGACTTCATTCTAAATATCCCTAGTCAGTCATAGTTATGGGAATAACAAATGAATTAAGACTAATATGCTCTCTCTGATAAGTTGAGTTCTGTTTTACGGATTATAAGGACTAGAGTATCAATCAGAGATCATAGATACATGTTTAGAACATGGTATCTAGATTCGATCCATTCATGAGAACATTACATGGTACAAGTCATAAGTGTTTCTCATGTGCAAATTTTGCTTCGAAGTTGTTAGACCTAAAATCTCTATGAAACTCTTTATGAATTATTGTGTACTTTAACATACACCTAACGTACTTGTAACGGGGTGACATGTATGGGTATGCTTGGATCTGCACTAATTCATGTTAGAGAGCATGAGAGAAGTAAGGGATTACCCCTTTCAATAAGAGAAAAAATATCATCGACCATTTGATCAGTGAACTGAGAAGTGTATGGTCATACTGAGATGAAATAATGAGTAATCATTATTTATCTAAGAGTTCAGTGTCACTGGAATATCAAAAAAGGAATTAGTATTTATAAAGATGACTAGTTCCGTGCCTTATATTAATTCTGATATTTAAGGGTAAGGAACTATGCAAAATTGCATTAGGTCACTAAATGTCATTTGCATTTTTAATTAATTTGGAATGTTATAATATCTTGCTAGAGAATATATATAGCCATTGAATTAATTTATTAATTCATTGCCAATATTAAATGGACCTATAGGATCGCACACAAAGTATTGGGCTTAAAATATTTAAATAGTATATTAGACATTAATTTGAGCTTTTATTTAAAGTCAAATTAATGTATGTAATGGGCATTTAAATTGCTTAATGAACCTTTATCCATATGAGAGAGAAATTCGGCCCACAAAGTTTAATTTTAATTAATTAATTATCTTGAATTAATTAAATTAATTGAGTATTAAATCCTAATAGCATTTGAATCAAAATAAAACACCTAATTAGGAGAGAGTGTATCCAAAATTCAAAGGAATATTCTAGTGAATTTCGACATGTGCACAATCCCTAATTAAGTGATGAATTTTTTATTAAATATCTTATGCCATTTTAAAATCATTTGAATTTAAAACTAATAGGATTTGAATCAATTTAAATGACTTAATTAGGAAGTAATGTAGGTTGAAAATAAGACCTAAAATCAAGGGATTTTAAGGTATAACAAACTTCCTAATGTAGTGATATAAATTGATTAATTATTTTTGACCTAAGAGACAACTTCTCTCTCTAGTGCCATAACTCTCAAGAGAAAGAATTCTTTCTTTATCTCTTGTGTTCTTGGGCAGCAATAGCAACCAAAAAGAAGAACAAGATCAGATCTTGTGGCTTCAAACCATTCCCATTGCCGAATACACAAACATAGAGCTAGCATTCTCAATTTTAAGCCATCTTTGCAAGTGTGTGTGTGAGCATAGAGTGGTGTGGTGTAAAGGCTGCTCCTTTGGCATTGGTGTTTGAGATCAGCAGTATATAAGTCTATCTTATGTATTGGCCATACCAAAAATCAAGTTTTTAAGGCATCCAAAGTTGTAAGTTTTCATAAAACCCTAAAATTACGTGTTTCGATATTTTGTCGTATATCACGTGGCATGAATGATCAAATTTTTAATTTTTCCGCTGCATGATCTTCATGTTAATGCCATGTGATATCCCTTCACTTTAAAGGTTTAAGCTTTTAATAGCTTAATTACAAACTTGATTATAGTATTCCTAAGATATGAGAGACCCTGAAGTATAGAAATCATTATCAAATCTCAGTAAAGCATAATGCTCTATTTTAAGTTTGATCTTGAGAATATAGAATTCAAATTAAAGAATTTATTATGTAAATTATGGTAACATTATAGTGCTTCAAGTACATTCTACAAAAAATGAAAGTTAAATGAATCACTATAGACATGCATTAGGAGTTTTGCTAGACTTTTAGTTGTTTAAAAATGACCCAAAAGAGAAATTCGTGTGAGACCCCTTACATGACCCTAATTGAATTTCATGTTTTGAGAGGAGTTTTTATTTGATTAAAAAAATAAATAATAATAATTAATGAGAAATTCCTATAAATTTGGGTTAAGGGATAAAATATGTTTTTATTATTTTAATTGCATGAAAATAAAACTTAATAGTGTGGTTTAATTTTATATGAGGGTATAATTGAAGTATAATGTATTGATTAGGGGTAAAATTGTAATTACAACATTTTAAGGGGTCAATTGAGATTTGAAGGATAATGAAGAGGTCAATTTAAGAAAAGGGTAAATGGTGGGGTTGAATTATGAAATAGAATAAATTTGTGGGAATAATTTGTGACATGCGAAGAAGTGTGTGTCTCTGGTGTGACATGCAAAAACTTTAAAGGACCAAGAAAGACATTTACCAAAGCACTACATATATGTTGATTTTTAGTGGAATGAGAGAGAAGGTGAGAGAAAGTGGGATGGCACCCAAAGGAGAGAATTCACTATCTTTCATCTCTTTCAATTTTCATGTTCATCTCTCAATTCACTCATAAACTCATGAAGACAATTACATGTATGTGGGATTGTTCAAGAAAATATTGATATAGATTAATAAGGTATCGTTTAATTTTGGTTATCTTCATCATCATCTTCTTCTTCTTCATTCTTTAAGTGGATTTTTGGTTGGGTTTGGCTGCTGGAAATGATGGATTAGAGGATGATTTGTGTTGTAGTTAAAGAAGGAGAAGATAGAAAAGATAAAGGAGAAGGTCTTGCTGAAAATTAATTTGTTAAAGTGAAGTTAGGCCAAGGTATGGGATTGGAGCATTATTAGTTTTCTTGTGTTTGATTGGAATTTTGAACTAAAGAAGAAGAGAATTACTTATAAAGTATTGTTGTTGAAGTTGTGAAAATCACTTAAACTAGCAAATGAAATTTATAGCAATTGAAATTTAAAATCTTTAGATGCAACCATTGATGTGATAATATACATGAAAGGTGAAGAAGATTTATGCTTACTTGATAGTTCTTGTGTTAATACAATTTCAGTGTTATAAGGAAACTTAGCATGTTAATATTGTGAATTAGTTGAATTATAAGATTTCGTCATGTTAAGTGTGGATGGTAAATTTATGAAGTTTCTTTTGAAATATCAATTTTAAGTATCACAAAATTTAGGACATGAAATAGGGGTTTAATTAAAGTAGAATATAAGCATGTTACTTAAGCATAAAAATGGAATTTATACAGGAAATTGCTGAAGTGAAAATTAGATATAAATTGCCTAATCCGGATATGTCGCGCTCGCGACATTGATCACAATCGCGACAATATACTGTCATGAGAAACACTTTCACTTCTGTAGTGCTCGCTACCAAGGTCGCGTTCGTGACGTCTTGGTATACTGCACATTTTATGTTATTCTTTTGACACTCTTACATGTCATGTATAAAATCATAGTTTGTCAATCATTCACATGTATCATATACTGAATTATATATATAATTAGTTAAGGGATGTTCAAGGAAATCTCAAGATACTATATAATATAAGAAATTAAATGGCTTGATGTGATATTAATAGTGCCAAACAGGTACATCCTTTCATTTAATGTTATTACATGAATGATGGAATTTGATGTATAAATATGATAGTTATTGGTTATAAGCTTTAAGAATATGTTATGAATTATGCTAGATGGTATTAAGATAAATAATGTTTTAGCAAGGTTACGAACGTTTGACATAATTTAAGATAAAACATTCAAGTATTTATTCTTGTAGATATATGTGATCAAACACAAAGATTTACATTACTTTAAGTGTGCATGAATATACATTGTGCACTAAAAGAATAAGTATCATGATATAGTCATACATGAGCAAAGTACATGAGATTTGGTGCAAGCATGATTTATATATATTTATATATAAAAATAAAATCAAAAATTATTTTATTGCCTGTTATTAGAGTTCAATTGTTGGATAGATAAGCGCCTATAGGGATATTACAGCTGCCACCGTCGACCTTTTTAGGTCCATAATATAATTAATCCTATTGGATCTTGTACAACCCATTAGGGTTGTTACTTGCCCTCGTGTGGGTCTGACCAGTCCATCATACAATTGGCCCTGATTGGGTCCACAGTTTTGATATCTTCGAATATCCACCGTTTTGATACCTCGGTATCCACCGATTCCGTTATCCATCTTTAGAACTTAAGCAGACTAAATTATTGTGATATTATGTTATAATTAAAAATTAGATAAACAAAACATATTACATGAGATAATAAGTTTAACTAAATTTCTCAATACATATGAAATAATTGGATGTTTTGATACTGTTCCCATTATGTTATGCTTAAATTCTCAAACATATGAATATAAATATGAGATTTGATTGTTAATGATGACATGCGTTTTCCGTCATTTATTTATATGAAATATGTTATTTTTGTATGTTTTCTACAATTGCTGTGAATTGTTCTCTTTCAAAATTAGCATCCCCACTAAGCTTTATAGCTTAGCACAGGTTATTTAATCCGTGTAGGTACCGTTGTTAAAGTCTTTGCTCAGGAACAAACTCTGCATCAGGTCAGGCCAACACCTAAGTCGTAGAAGTTGATGTAGGATTCTTTTTGGTTATATTTTGGTGCAAGCTCTTTTGCACGTTTGATATGTATAACAAGGGCTCTTAAATTTATATATATTTGTAATATGATGTAAGTGATGTAATAAGTTTTGTAAAAGTATGTTAAGGTATGCATGCATGTAGTAGTAAAATGTTTAGTTATAATTATGCTAGATCAATTGACGAATGCTAGGCATGATAATAGATGAAGTTAAGATAGATATAATTAACATGGAAGTTGATGAGTATGTGTTAAATGTTTATAGTTTTGGCTAGTAATCTACCATTATGCATTTGAAAGGTATAATATGATACATGATAAAGGCTTTAGATTAGGGTGTTACAATTCGTGCTTGTCCAGCTCACGACCCCTGTCGCACTCATGATAGAGCATGCTACTTCCCTATTGAATATTTCTTCTCTCTCTATACATGTTGTAAGTCTCCTTTTTGCATCTGTAACCAATGTCATGCTCATAACTCACCATTGTACAATTTATTCTTCTTCTTCATTTCTCTTTAAAGTATGACCATGTTATATTTATTACCAACCCAATAGAGCAAGAACATTAGTAATGTATGCAAATGTGATATAAATGTACATGGGGTTGAGATGTTAATAGAGAAAGGATAATATATTATAAAGTATTGCAATATGAAGAAATAATTAGCATGTTATCATGTAACTTTATGGGTAAGTAATGGGACCACTTTGTAAAACAATTAGTATGAGGAATATTATATGGCATGTTCATGAACATGTATATATTATTATTTGATTGAAATAGCATGACTATGTTCACATGTGATGCCATATGATTACATGCTAAAGTACATGATTGTATAGAAATATGTTCAATTACAAATAATCTATCAAAGTGCATGACTATAGTGATATATGCTCAATTACAGATAGCATGTTAAAGCTAATAATCATAATGATATATATATATATATATATATTCAATTACCTATACTTGAAATGTTATATGAATTATGCATACATATTTATGCACTAGAGATGATATATTTTTTATATGATTACATACTTGTACAAATTGAATAATGCAAGAACAAGAATAATATATGAAAAGAACTTGAATAGAGTATTTCCTTGAATTAAGTTTTACCGTGGATAGATAGGCATGCCTATAGGGAAATATTTGCAACTGCGATAGTTTGACCTCATTTGGATCTTAAAGTATAGAGATTGTCCCATTTAGACCATAAATAACTCCATTTGGGTTGTTAACCAACCCCGTTTGGGTCCACTCGACTGGTCAATAATATAGTTCAATCCTGTTTAGGTTTAAAGTTTCGATATCTATGGATATCAATAGTATTTAATACCTACAGGTATTGATAGTCCCATTATCCACTCTTAAAACTTAAGCAGGCTATCAAAAACTAAAAAATATGTATGCTCATATGTCATGGATAAGGAATTTGATTTGCTTTAACTAATGTTATCTTTGAAAGTATGGTATTTGAATCATAAACATATATAATTGAATGTCATCAATGTTATATATATAAGACATTAAATATTATAAATGTATTAATATTATAAGGTATAGATGATAATATTTATCCTTAAGTTTATTATGAGGACCCAATCATGGCCCTAATAGGATTATAGTTAATTAAGGAGGATTACCGTTAATTAAGGCAAAATTTGATTATTTTGCAATTATCAAGGTTAAGTCCCAAGAGGGGTATTTTGGTAACTTCAACATGTATGTAATTGGATATGGGTAAGATGTAATTTTAAGGAAGTATGTAATTGAAATTAAATTAGAAGTCTTGTGGTTAAGTTGAAAGGAATTAAAATAATGAGGGTTTATTTGTGCTTAGGGGCATTGTGGGAATTTCCTTGGGAAGATATTTTCTCCCACTCATTTATTTGGGATTCCTTGAGATTGAAGGGAATGGCACACACATTGTGTGTGTATGTGTGATGATGGGATGAAGAAGAAGGAGCTTAGGGTTTTGGTGTTTTAGCATCAAAAGAGATGAAAGAAATTAATGGTGCTGGAGTGAGATCAAGATGATTGAAGGAAAATTTGAAGCTTCAATGGCAGGTACGGGAATTAAGTTTTGGTATTATTCATATGAATGATTTAGGGTTTTTCATTCTTTTTTAGTATGTGTCCTCCTTGATGAGTCTAAAGAATAAATCTAGTAAGCTTTGATAAGTATAGTATGATTTGAAAACTTAAATGATCATATAAGTAATAGGGGAAGTGAGATTTAGGGTTTAAAATATGTTATGCATAATCAGGATTTTGGGTTTTCTTCTTTTTTTCCCATACACGGCCACTCACTCTTTTATTCTTATTCATGCATGGCCACTCACCATTTTCTTCTTGTCCATGCACGACCACTTGTGCTTTTCTTCTTCTCCATGCGTAGCCACTTATGCTTTTCTTCTTCTCCATGCACAGCCACTTGTGCTTTTCTTCTTCTCCATACGTGGTCACTTGTACTTTTCTTCTTCACCATGCATGACCAAGTTTGTTTATTCCCTTTGAAATGCACGGCCAAGCATGGTCTTTCACCTTTATATGTACGGCCAATTAGCCAATTCCCTCATGAAATGCATGGCCAATCACCACTTTCTTCATGAAATACATGGCCAATTATGCTTTTATCTCTTAAAATACACAGCCAACTATGCTTTTGTCTTTTGAAATGCATGGCCAATCATCCATTTTTTTCATGGGATGCACGGCCAATCATCCTTTCTCTATATGAAATGCTTGGCCAACCCTGCTTCATATGTACTCTATACTCATTCGAGTATATTCTCACCCCAAGATTAAGCCATGTAAGTTGATAATGAAAATAATATTATATGGTCTATAAAATCATTAAGTGAGCTAGCATTGAGGTGAATTGACTAGTAATAAGTAAGACTGAGGATAAATGGTTATTAAGTGAAGGTTAATATGTTACTTGATTAGAGTAATAGATTATGAAAGTCTCTTTCTCTCTAATGCTAGAGTTTATAAAGATACAATTATAAAGGCATGAATATAACATGAATTATTATAGAAACTAAAAGACATAAATGCTATTATAATAGGAAGAAGATTGAATTAAGCTGTAAGTTACACAAAGTCACCTGTGAGGTGCATAAAGTATGATCACTTAATTTAGGAACCTCTATATATAGAGAGAGAGTGCGAAGTTTAAGGTAACTAAACACATTGAGTTAAGTAATGGTGGTTCACTTGAACTCTAAATTAGAGGGACTTGCGCATGGCAATGTTAATATGAATTATGTTGCTAAAAGGTATGCTAAGGCCTAAAGAGCATAGAACTAAGAATAGCATAAGGCAACATAGTAACTTAAATGATATGTTATTCAATATGTCTTATAAATTGTTATAATGTATGCACTAGGTTAAGGAATGGTTATGTCCAAAATACTATGATATAACCTAGTGATAATAAAAGAATAGTCGCAAGGTTACATGTCCAAGTTAAAAGAAATGGGATATCATATGCTATGTTAAATTATGAAGCCGTAGAAGCTTGTTTATACTCCAGGTCACAAGAAGAATTAATGATTAGCAGTAATGTTTAATAATCTGCTTACATGTTTGCTCATGCCTATAATACATTACAATTAGCACAAGAGCATTTGTAATGTGTTAACGACTAAAATGAAATAAGCTCACATAACTTACCAGAGTATAAAACACAAGTAAGAGGATTGAAGTATATATGATTATGTTAAATTATATAACTTGTTATCTATAATCTGATAAACCATTGAAGTGAATCAAAGGACTAAATATGAATAAGTGTTGACCTTTAAATTGTAAGAGAACCTACGTATGTTACTACTATATGGATCATAAATGCATGAGTATTGCTTTAAATAATTAATTTTTGATATAAGTTATGATAATATGGGAAAGCTGCTCGCGGCAAATTGTAACAAGGTATGTCATTGAGAATTATCAATAAGTTATGTAATTCAATGTTTTATAATTGATGCCACCATGTTATGATGAGTAGTTTGGCTCATTATGTGATCAGATATGAGTACCTATAGGGTATGTACTACTATGATTCAAGTTACATTCATACGTACACATATATATATAGACATGCATATAATACTATGAAGATTTTTAGTTGCAAGAACTATACTTCCATAATTGCCTCATTTGCTTCATGCATAGTATCAGGTATGATGAGATGGATCGATGAAAGTAATATTCTATTATGTTTTCATTATCATGTAATCCACTATGATATGTATGAATGATGTTGATGAAACTATGTGATGTCATGACGAGCATCCATGTGTAATGGAGCCTAAAGCTTAACATTGATATATGATGAGAATGATATGCATTCTTTATGAATGGTGGCTTGAAGCCAAATAATGTATTAAGTAACAAAGAATATGATGACTCAATGATGTTTTTAAAGGGTTAAGCCTGCGGGTCTTAGTTTAGTTATGGATTAGATAGGCATGCCTAGAGGGATACAATCCCAGCTGCCATAGTTGACCCCGTTTGGGTCCTGTTCCTTAATGGAACCATTGTTTGACCCTGTTTGGGTCCATAGTTTGTTCCTTGCTGGAACCATTATTTGACCCCATTTGGGTCCATTGTTTGATATCTTTGGATATCCATAGTTTGATACCTTCAAGTATCTATTACTCCCGTTATCCATCTTTTGAACTAGTACTTAGGCAGGCTATTAATGATGATAAAATATATGCAAGATAAAGTGAGACATACATTAATTGCTCCACTTATGTAATGTAAGCATGAAGAATGACCTATTATTTGATTGTGTTAATTTCCTTTCAGCTATAAACTATTCTTATGAAATGAAATGTCATGTTTCGTAATGCATGATTGGGATGTCTCGCATTAATTAAGGAAGGTTCCCATGTGAGTACCGATGTGAGTTGATTCCACCGAGGGGATTCCACAGAGAATATATGGACCCTAAAGCGTACAATATGGTACTAGAAGTTATATAGACTATAACATGTGCACTAAGTTTCATGTACTATGTTTATGAAATGCATACAAGTGACATCGAGACTTTGTCTGATAATCATGATATGTAATGCTTGTTCTTTGTGATCACATGCAACTCCGTCAGTCTGTTTATTTATATATAAATATTTACATATATGTAGGCATAATGATAAAATTCATTTAACCAAGTGTAATGCATGATAGAAAATGATGTTGTAAGAGAATTAAGTTACCAGGCTAAGATAACATAAAGGATGTAAAGCTTGTGAATCTATTATGAGAATTGTATGATATATGTGAAGTAATCATCCCTACTAGGATTACTTGTAGAAGTTATATGAATTTAGTATGCCCTTATACTATGAATTCATGTCGAATTCCTATCTTATGTAAGAAATATGATTTAGTGCATTAAGTGAAAATTTTGTACTATTAATAACTATGATGTCTATACTTATGAATAAAAGGACTATAAGATGCCTGATTTACACTAATGAAAAAGAAAAGGGTAAGACCATGGATAAAGTTATGAATAGATAAGTTTTCGGGAAATGAGATGAGTCACATAATGCATTAAATTACCGTAAACATGGTATTCATTAGTAAGGTTTGAAGACTCCTCCTTGATTTTCACTAGGATATAACCACTATGATAGACTCATATATTTTTTTTTATGATATAGTGAAAGTTTTTGATATACATTAATTATAAGGGATTATCCATAGAGTTTTGCTCCCTACTAAGCTATATAGCTTACACTGGCTTGTTTATCTGTGTAGGTTCAAGTTAAGCTCCAGAAGATCGGGCAAGATGCAATTGCCTTGAGGATTTCAGGATACTTGAAGGCCATTTATGTTATGATTATTTATCTATAAGCTTGATTATTTTATTATGGCATGTAATTATGGCCTATCCTATAATAATAATAATAATAATAATAATAATAATAATAATAATAATTATTATTATTATTATTATTATTATTATTATTATTATTATTTTTGTTTGATCTTTACTAGGTTTTTGATGATGATTGATGATTGTCCATGGTTAGTGGATTAGGATGTTACATTTATGCATGTTGAGATGTTAGTTGAACTGGTTGCAATTTTAATCGCATGTATTGCTATGATTCCAATTTCGACATGGTATGATTACCTTTGATATATATATATATATATGTGTGTGTGTGTGTGTGTGTGTGTGTGCGTGTGTGTTATACATCATATGTTGTATTGATGACCATTGTGAGTGGTTGTCCATCATGATTTGGTCCCCACTAAGATTTATAGCTTAGCACAGGTTATGTTATCCATGTAAGTTCTGTAGATAAGACTTTTGCTCATGGACAATCTCTGCATCAGGAAAGGCCAGCACAAGAATGATAAAAGGTTGACGTAAGGAGTTTTTATATCTATGTTTTATATCATTTTGTATTATGGCTAATATGCATATAAAGATGTATGTAATATGAGTATTTTGAATTGTAACAAACTCACGATGTAACTAAGTAAGTATATGCATGCATGTAGGAACTGGATCAAATCATACATTATATGATAGGCATGATGTTATACATGAGATGAATCATGTAAATAGATAAAGTAACACCTTTATGAAAATGGGTTATAGCATGAGAAGAGTAATAGTAAAATGATAACTAAATGATGATTAATATACAGGCATAATAGTGGTGAAATGCATAATTAATGTAACTTAATTGGACATAAAAAATAGGTTTATAGCATGAGGCTGTTGACCATTGTCTAGCAAGTGTACTAGATCGACTAGTAATATAGGAAAATATAGATTAAGATCCCATATATCGAACCCAATTGAAACTTGTGTTTGTATGAAAGGATTTTGAGTTTTAAAATGAAATTTATGTGTAAAAGAGGGAAGAATGCATACACAAGTATGATCATGTAATCAACCATCTAGATAAACCTCCAACACATACAAGGACACAATCTAAACAAAAGAAAAAGAAAGAAAGAGAAAATAATAAAAAAGAGAGAAAAAAAGCCTTAGAGATAAAAACTGTAACTAGCTTTTTAAGCAAAAGTTAGGACAAAAGGCAGGGTGAGAATCTAGAAACATGTAATCTGTCCTAAAAAAAAAGAAAAATAAAAAGCCACTAGATTGGTTTAGGTCCATTCCAGAAAAAATAAGGAACAGGGTTATGTGAAACTTTTGATGGGATGCATTTCCTACTAAGAAAAGCTAATGGAAAACCCACAAGGGGCATATTATCCTTAAATAAAGACTATAGACATTTAGACAAATAAAGGGTTACTAAAACATTCAGAAGGCCTATGTTTAGGGAAATAGTTCATTGCTAAAGGCTCAAGGAAACATTTTGGGGGAGGGGGATATAAGGTGTATATTTCTTTAAATTAGGGGCATGATTCTTTCCATATGAAATGGCAATCATGGAACTACACACCATGCTACCAATCAAGAAGCCCCAATGTATAGAGCAAAAGTCAAACCAACACTATTTCAAACCCATGTTTAGGGAAATAGTTCATTGCTAAAGGCTCAAGGAAACATTTCGGGGGAGGGGGATATAAGGTGTATATTTCTTTAAATTAGGGGCATGATTCTTTCCATATGAAATGGCAATCATGGAACTGCACACCATGCTACCAATCAAGAAGCCCCAATGTATAGAGCAAAAGTCAAACCAACACTATTTCAAACTCTTTTAGAAGGCATCAAATAGACTATTGAATGGGTACCTGCTAATGAACAATAGTTGAGTCAAGCTCTTAGCCTAAATCACTTAAAATGTAATATATTGCATTCTTACATACATTTGCATGCACCATTTCTTACATGCTTTATAGTACAATAGATTTGTTAGTGCATGCATCACATATAATTTGTGCATATATACAATCCTTCTTACATACATATACACATATTCCATGCATATTCATACACATAACTCACTCACACACATGTATTGTTTTATATTCATATGTTGCTACATAGGAAAAAAGAGAAACACACCACCAAATAAGGTATCAGATGCTACTTTACTAAAGGTGATGAGAAGCAAGCTATGAAGTACACTCATTTGATATGAGGTGATAAGAAGCAAGTTATGAAGTACACTAATTCGACATAAAGTGATGAGATCAAGCTTTAAATTACACCCACTATAAACTCGACATGTTTTTGCTATTAAGATGGTAAACCAAAATCATTCTACAAATTGTAAACCGACTTCCTAAATTTTATAAACCAAAATCTACCCACAGATGAAAACCCATTTTCCCACAAATGGTAATCTAAAATCTTCCTATAGATGAAAACTCATTTTCCCACAAATGGTGTTCCAAAATCTTTCTGTAGATGGAAAACCAAACTGATGTGGAAGCCCAAGGCTAAAGAACCTGAAACCCCTTAAACATGCACTTTGATGGCAAAGGCAAACTAGGTGAACCCCTAAAACAACAAGTGATTGGAAAACCAAATAATTGGAAAAATAAAGAAGATGAAAATGCCACAATCAAAATAACTGATAAGTAGTCAAATTCTTCATGCAATAGAAAAAAAGCAAGAAAACTTATAATTTCCTCTAAAGAATTTTGGCCAAGCCAAGAAAGAGAAACCATTCAAGGTTGTAATTCATCAAAATCTAAATTTCACAACTTAACATTACCTATTTATACTATAGATAAACCTAGAAACTCTTTAAATCTTAATGAAATACCAATAAGGCCTTAAACAAGATGTGGCTGAATACCCTAGGGCTTTTACAAGTCAAAACAATCCCATTCCAAAAGAAATAACTTAACTTAAAATAAAGCCAAATAATAAGCCTTGTTGGTTGAATATCCAAGCCTTGAAAGAAAGACTAGCTAAAATAAACCCAACCTAAATAAGGCCTACATGCCTAGCCCACGATCTTACAACTTCAATGAGTCATGCGAATTTTTAAATGAAGCACATGACTTGTACAAATAAAGCCCAAAGTTTTATAAGACCTTGATGACTTAAGTTGGACCAATTCCTTCATTTGCTTCTAAAAAGCTAAGTACTTTATGTTGGCCTTCAAGTTTCTATAACATTTCTCAAAGGCCTCTTCATGAAGTTCTTGAGTAACAAAGCCTTGAATATAAGATGACATAACTATCTTTAGTTTTTTAGCATGCCTTCATGTAATTGGACCACTAGGCATCCTTAAAGGATCTTTAGTCGTTGATGGCATTGATAGTGGATTCGTATCATTCCCACCCTCCTCAAAAAATTTATCCTTAAATCTAAATCAATATCAAAAGGAGAAAGGTCGGAGACATTAAATGTAGCAGAAAGACCATACTCACCTAGTAGATCTATCTTTTAAGCATTATTATTGATGCGCTTTAAGACTTAAAATGACCATCACCATGTGCATCCAACTTGCTCTTTCTTTTGTTTGGAAACCTTTCCTTGTGAAAATGCACCCAAACCCAATCTCCAGGGATGGATACCACTTGTTTCCTTCCCCTATTTACACTTTCAGCAAATTTCTAGTTCTTCTTCTCAATATTAACTCTTGCTTTCTCATGCAATGACTTCACCAATTCTGTCTTCCTATTACCATCCAAACTTGAAATGTAGCACCCTTACCCTATACTTAACTATAACACTTTATTTAGTATTAATTAAACATGCTTATCATAACATTTCATCTGTTAATCTACTAAACAGATATCTAAAAGTTAACTATTAGGAGCTTTACTTATGGTGCATCTCAATAACATAAAATATTATATATACAAAGCATCTTTAGTAATACAAAATTTCCAACATAATTAAAGTTTCCATTACTACAAAATATAAGGACAAAAAGAAAACTCTATTATCAATCTTCTAAGACTTATGTTGGCCAACCTACTGCAGATATCAGTCTTAGAAGAAAGTCTTGTTCTCACAACCTACACGGATAAACAAAAATCCATGTTAAGCTCGCTTCTATCTCAAATACCATTATCATGTGAACTTTATCACTTGTAAATATGTAAATATTTTATGTGTATGCACAAGACATTATACATCAATTCTCAATAAAGAGCAAGAACGAGTAGATATAAGGAAAACATATAACCCAATGTATTAATTTGAAAAGCAATCACCAAACAAGCAAGTCATTTATCTACCTCAAACAAGCAACATATTACTATAGAAAACATACTATCTCTAATATAGTCCATAACTAGATATTAGTGATGCACTAGTTCATTTATATAACTCTGTACATACTATTTCTATATGCTATAATCATGCATAAGTGTATATCACAGCTTCTTTTAATATCATAATTTCCATATGTGATGAAAAGGAATTTCACATATAAATTAGATTATGAAATCAATTTATGAATTGTCATGCTTCATAAAACTTTAAGTTAAACATCAAACTTTTCTTGACTTTGGTATAAAGCTTGCACTATTCTAAAGAGGTGGATAATGGGTTATACAGTAGCACCCGAAGGTACAAGTCTGTTTAGTCACCCAAATGGGGTTGACTACAACCCAAACAGGGTTGAATATGATCCAAATGGGACCATGTCTGTTTAGTCACCCAAACGGGGTTAACTACAACCCAAACGGGGTTGAAACTATCACAGTTGCAAGGTACCCTTATAGGCATGCCTATCTATCCACTTCCTAGACTCAACGCAGGCAATAAAATCTATTTACTTTACTTTTCTTTATTCATTCATATTCTTATATGCACATGTATACTCTTGTATAACTATGAACAATATATTCATAAAAGCGCACATGTGTAACTTTCTGTAAACCTGTGAACATTTCACTGTTGGGTATTACTATTCTATTCTTGTAATCCTATTCAATCATGTAACTATTCCGTATGTCAAGACTATACTTATATAATGCCATTTGTACCTGTACATAATCATGTAAAAATATATATCTTCTCTAGTACATATACATATATGCACAATTCATAAACAATTTATACAATTTTATCATATAATAATCACATGACAAGATACTCCTTCTCTAATGCATACACTTGTATACATAGTCTCAAATAACATTGCCATTATATGCTTTAATAAAATTTCTATAATGGAGTTTATAGCACTGTAGATCTGTATTTCAGCTTGCTAACATGTGACAACACATATTCTTAATCATGTCATTTCAATTAAGTAAAGACATATTCATAAGTTTCACTTTACACATATTCTTTGAATCATTACTCTAAAACATCTTTCAGAATTCAAACCCAATCATGTAAGATCATATTATATATATATATATATATATATACACATATGTTTATATGTTCACATATAATCTACAAATCACATTACTTCTTTCTACAAGTAAAGTTGACATTTCAAACTATAAGTATCATAGTAACTTCAAGAGATCAATAAAAATTGTGTATAATCATTTCGACGTTTACATATATATACCTATATATATACATTACATGCATGTAATCATGTGATATTCGTACATTAAAAACCTTCATTTATCATATTTAAGCATTTCTTAACTTCATAGTATAGATGCATGCATCAAATAAACATTTACTCCAGCATTAAAAATATGTACATGAAAGTATAATTGCACACAACAACTATGTACATAAGTTTGATCACATATAAATATTTATATATCATTACCAACAATCCATACTTAGGTATAAATATAACTATATGTAAACTTTTATCAACAATCATATTACATGCCATACTTAATTCAATGTGCTTCCATATAACTATGAATTTATCATAACAACATTTAGTTAAGCTATACATATGTAATCATAACTTGATTTACATCCTTAGTTACATGTATTTCTATGTTAGACATTGCTTAATGATAACTGAGCATATATCATCATAAGAGTATATACATACATTAACCTTGCATATAACAATTATATACAAATTTAATCACAAATATATGTTAGATATATTCATCACTAGTCGTTACCTATGTACACGTGTGAATGTATATGTATACATATAATCTTGTATTTAATAGTCATATTACATGCCCTATCCAATTCATTTTGTAATCACATAAATACATATTTAGCTTAAATAATTGAAAACCATATAATAAAGTACGTTAAAGAAAATTTTCACTGGGCAGCATTCTGGACTCAATTTGTGAGCCACATTGAAATTGAAGATGTCATTTTTAGGCAAAATGATCTTCTACAATCTTTTCCCCCTATGTGTCTAATTTCTAGAGCATTAAAATTCATCTTAATATCTGACCTATAGCTTGAGTTATTTGAAAAATACTATAGGCTATTCATAAAACCAAAATAGGGTGGGCTGTCACTTAGAAAAATTCATAACATAAAATTGAGAGGGATTTAGATCAACTTTTCTTCATCAAAGTTATACTTTCATGTCTCTACTTTTACCGGAATTTTATTTTTTAGCATTTCAACATCTGGACAAAAATTTATGCCCATTATTGTAAATTCTATTTCTGTGAGCAGTCCAGGGGACTAGTACGGATTCAACCCTAAATTCCATATACTTAGAGAAAGATTTAAGTTTAGGTTTCTTCATATGAAATATAGGTATGGAAGTCTAGTTTCCAACTCAAAAAGAATCACATAATTTTCTATTCTATAGCTCAACTTATGAGCAAAAAAATACAAATAGGTCAATCAGTCATGAAGAAACGTTCTACTCGTGAAGAGACTCGCGAGTGAAGTAAAAAGACTAAACTTCACGACTCGTGAAGGGGCTCACGAGTGGAGAAAAAAAGGCTACATTTCACGACTCGTGAAGGGCTTCACGAGTCGGACTATAATTCATGACTCGTGAAGGTATTCATGAGTGAGAAACCAACATTCACGAGTGACCCAGAGGAAGAAGGTGCACGACTCATAAAGGGCTTCACGAGTCGGTAAATAGTTCACGACTCATGAAGGGCTTCACGACTCGGCAATGACTTTCACAACTGATTCTATTTTTCAAATTCATACTAAAACCCCTAATAAAACCCAGAAAACATAACCCTAAATTTTATGTCAACCATAACATTTTCCAGCAAATAATTCACATGCAATATGAACAGCCCTAAGTTCCCATACCTTGGCTGAAAATCCCTTGTCTTCAACCCCTTGCAATTTCCTTTCCTTTACTCTATCTACCCTCCTCTTCTCCTTCACAAACATCATCATCATTCAAATAAAATTCCAACACCTTACTCTACCATTACCTCATCAAAATGAAAAGAAGAAGGAGAAGAAGAAGATGTCATTCAATTAAAGTTATTACCTTAATTTGATGCACAATTTCTCTTGATTAATCATCACATACAAGAATTTCTTTTTTTGTTTCTTTAAGAGATTAACCATGAACACATGAGAGAGCAAAGAAGAATTTCTGTAATCTCACTCTCTAAATGCCATCCCTCTCTCCCATCTCTTCACTTTCATGTGAAATATAATATATATACAGTGGTAAGGTAAATTTCTTTCTTGGTCCCTCAAGAATTTGCATGTTCCACTAACTTCTCTTAATTTCTTGCATGTTACACCTTTGCCTCTCAATTTCTTACATGTTACACCTTTGCCTCTCAATTTCTTGCATTTTTAACATTGACCCAAACATTTTATAATTCTCTTAAATCAACCCCACTTAAAGCTTCTTTCAACATTGACCCACAAATTATCTTCTTACTTTCAATTTTACCCCATCATATGCTATCTCTTATAAAATTGACCCCACTCATTTATTATTTTTAACATTGACCTTTAAGTATATCCTATTTTAATTAAGCCCTTAAACTATTTTTTCCTTTTTAATTATACCATTATAAAATTCATAACATATAATTCACACATTCATCACATAATTAATTACAACCTAATTACACTTATATCCCAATTGATCCTTGAAATAAAAAATATTATTTCAATTACACACATAAATAAATAACTAGTTTATCCTTCAATATATAAACTTATAATAATTCATCTAATTAAGCTTGATTAAACATTAATAATTGGAATTATGTCCTTGAATTCTACTAGGGCCTAATTTGGGTCCTCACATGAAAGCTCATGTAAAGGCAATGGACAAAGATCAAGCACGAATGGGTTAAAACCATAAACAAGCACAAACAGTGAAAAATAGTAAAAGATTGAATACTTCTATTATAAACAAATTCAATGAAAGGTAAGCAATCCTCCGATGTCTTAAGATTCTTACCCACTATAGCACAAAGTAAAGTACCCAAAGTTCTATTCACTACCTTTGTTTGACCATCTATCTATGGGTGATAAGTAGTAAAAAATAATAACTTTGTACCTAACTTAACCTATAGAACATGTTAAAAGTGTGAAAGGAAATTTATATCCCTGTCTTAAATAATGGTTCATGGAACACCATGCAAGTGCATAACTTTTCTAAAGACTAGGTCAACAATATTAACAACATTATCACATTTATAACCAGCAATAAAGTGAGCCATCTTGCTAAACCTATCTACCACAATAAAGATGTTATCTCTACCATGTTTAGTTTTAAGCAATCCAAGCACAAAATCCATAGAAATATAAGTCCAAGGAGAACTTGGTACAGGTATAAGCATATACAAACCATGGGGTATAGTTTTAGACTTAGCTTGCCTACATGAAACACATGAATTAAACATTTTTTCCACATCCCTATGTATATGAGGCCAATAAAAATGCTCACTTAACATTTCATAAGTCTTATGCACCCTAAATTATCTCATTAATCCCCCACAATGAGACTTTAATATAAGCAAATCACGTATATAACACTTAGGCAAACAAAGCTTACTGTCCTTAAGCAAATATCCATCATGCCTATAAAATTTATCAAAAGCTTGATGTTCACATGCTGCATACACATTTCTAAAATCAAGATCACAAACACAATTCTTTAACATGCTCAAAACCAAGCAACTTAGAACTAAGTGAAGAATTTAAAGCATATCTCATTGACAATGCATCAGTAACAATGTTATTTTTACCATGCTTATATTGAATTGCATAAAGAAATTGTTCAATAAATTCAACCCATTTAGCATGCCTTTTGTTCAATTTAGCGTATCCCTTCAAGTGCTTGAGGGACTTATGATCAATGTGAATGACAAACTACTTAGGAAAGAGGTAGTTCTACAACACATCCAAAACTCTTACTAAAGCATATAACTCCTTATCATAGGTTGAATAATTGAGTAGGGCTTCATGAAGCTTCTCACTGAAATAGGCAATTAGCTTATTTTCTTACATCAAAATTGCCCCAATACCTATACCAGAAGCATCACACACTATTTCAAATGTATTATCAAAGTTAGGTAAAGATAAAATTGGACCAAAACATAACTTCCCTTTTAAAATTCCAAATGATGTAGAACCCAACAACTAAAAAGCTACAAACCGACATGCACACTTTGATAACAAAAATGCAGCAAGATAAAAACCCTTCCTAATGAACCTAAATGCAACTTATGCTCAAAATGCATATAATTGGAATAATAAGAATAAGAAAATGCCATAAACAATTGTTTGATAATTTAATCTAATTCTTAATGCAATTAAAAAGAAAGAACAAAGCTTTCTTGAAGAGATGTCTCTCAACTCATTTTCATTCACCAATCTCCCTTTTTTCATGGCTAAAAGAGAGTATTTATACTCTTAAGTACTCTTAAACCATAAAGGAATGGGTATATATAAGCCCAATATCTTTAAAAGACCAAATCCTACCTAAAATAGGGTAAAGCAACTACTTAAAACCCAACTAAAGTAACAAGTTGGGCTTATTTTAGATAGGCCCAAGTGTCTTACTTAAAAAAAGCATTAATTAAGCTATTTAAGTTATATGACTTTTAATGAAGTCACATGTATCACTTAAATAAAATCCCAATTGTATTAAATAGGCCTAAACTAATTAACTATGTATACAAAATCCCTATTACATAAATATCACATGCTATGCATATGTCTTCCTCTTGCACATGCCTCGCACATGACTCGTATATGTTCTTCCAAGGCTTGAATCTTTATTTAGGCTATTTTAAACCCACAAGGCTTCCTTTATCTTCACTTTAAGCTTCCCTTTATAGGCCATTAACCCAAAAGCTTAACTATGTACTTTAAGCCCATAATTGAAAGTAAAGTGCCAAATCTTCCTCTTATAAATTATAGCACACCCCAATGATATTTAGATCTTATATTTATATTTAAGAACACTATTTAGACCCATTTGAATGACATAAGGTTGTCCCTCTTCAATGGCACAAGATAGCCCTTTTGGATCCGTATCATTCCCTCCCTCTTAAAAAAGGATTCATCCTCGAATTTAGACCATATTATTGTTAGGAATTGAAGCTTTCTGAACTAATTCATCTTCAAAGTTCTTCTTTTGGGTTGGTGGAAATAGCATGAAAGCCTCCTTATGGACTTTCTCATCTCTACCCTGCACATTGACAACAAAACATTGTTGCTGATGCATTATCAAGAAGATATGCTTTAATTTCTACACTTAGTTATAAGTTGCTTGGTTTTGAGCATGTTAAAGAACTATATGTTGGTGATCTTGATTTTGGAAATGTGTATGTAGCATGTGAACATTAAGCTTTTGATAAATTTTATAGGCATGATGGATTTTTTTTAATGGTAGTAGGCTTTGTTTGCTAAATGATACGAATCCACCATGAATGCCATCGACCACCAAAGATCATTTGAAGATGCCAGTGGTCCAATTACAAGAGGGCATGCTAAAAAGCTAAAGATGGCCATGTCATCTTATGTTTAAGGCTTTGTTACTCAAGAACTTCATGGAGAGGCATTTGAGAAATGTTATGGAGAACTTGAAGGCCAATATAAAGTACTTAGCTTTTTGGATGAAAGTGAAGGAATTAGTCTAACTTGAGTCATCAAAGGCTTATACAACTTTGGGCTATATTTATACAAGTCATATGCTTCATTTAAAAAGTCACATGACTCATTTAAGTTGTAAGTTTATAGGCTAGGCATGTAAGCATTATTTAGGTTGGGTTTATTTTAGCTAATCTTTCTTTTGCGGCTTAGATATTCGGCCAACAAGACTTATTATTTGGCCTTGTTTTAAGTTAAGTTATTTCTTTTGGAATGGGCTTGTTTTGACTTATAAAAGCACAAGGGTATTTGGCCATATTGTTTTTAAGGCCTTTTTGGTATTTAATTAGGATTTAAAGAGTTTATAGGATTATCTATAGTATAAATAGGTTATGATAAGTTGTGAAATTCAGATTTTGATGAATTAAAATATTGACAGGTTTCTCTTTCTTGGCTTGGCTGAATTCTTTAGAGGGAATTGTGAGTTTGCTTGCTTTTTTTTATTACATAAAGAATTTGATTACTTATCAATTATTTTAATTGTGGCACTTTATCATCTTTATTATCCCAATTATTTGCATTTTTAATCACTTGTTATTTGGGGGTTCATTAGGGAGGGTGTTTATCTAGTTTGTCTTTGCCATCAAAGTGTATGTCCAAGAGATTTTAGGTTCTTTAGCCTTTCCGCATCACAAACCTTACCACAAGTAAAAACAAAACCTTACCATAGGTGAAAACAAACTTTCCAATAGGTGAAAATAAAACCAATCTTCCCACATATGATGTCTACACTTTTATATGAGTCACAACTATTGACGACTTTTCATCAAGTCATAAGTCAATCAAATAATCAACTAGAGATTCACTGTCTCAAATGGTACTTGTATTTCATTACATCAAATCAACTAGAGACTCAACTATGCATCTTTTTTCTTTTACTCTAAATTCTATAGAACTGGATAACTTATTCCAAATTGATTCTTTTTTCAATGATGGATGCCCATCTATAGGGTTAATTCCAGTTTTCCCATATTTTCTAGAGTTGAAAATTTTGGATTTGGATCAATTTTTGGAGAACTGATGAGCACCAAATTTTAGGGATTTAACTTTTCTTTTCTAGAGAGTTAAAGTTAGAGTTGGCTTCCAACTCTTCTCAAAAAATAAAAGGCAAAAATTAGGGTTTTTTTTGGGGGGGGGGGAGGGAATCCTCACATTTTGAAAAAAAAAAAGAATAGGCCTTCAAGAGAGAGAAAATAATTCTCTGCTCTTGAAACCAAGGCTTTGTGCAACCATTAATACACAAATATTTTCTTTATTTTCAAATATAGAAATCGAGGATTGGAGTTTTGATCATTGTTCTTTAGAGTTACAAAATCAAAGATCTTGAGGGTAATACTATAAGATCCAAGTCCCTTTCTTTCTCTCTAAATCACATCATGGTCATGTTGATAGGTTATTTTTTACTTGCTATTTTTATGATGCAATCTCTCTGATTTTTATGTCATTTGATCTATTATTTATGATTTTTATGATTCCATGATTATTTAATGACTATTAAACATATGGAATGGCATGTTAGATTAGGTTTTATACATGTTCTCTCATTAATGCTTGGTAAAGTTATTTAATTTATTTCTTATATTTGCATGATTAATCTATTTTAGAGTATTTAAGTTGTGTTTTATTCTTATTTTCATATTTTTGGCATGTTTTAGGGTTGTTATGTTGTATCCTTAGGGTTTAGATTTATTTTCCTTTGTTTCGAATTAATTTATGCCTTCTATGTCTATATTTTGAGTGATAGACGGGAAAAAGATATCATAGATGGTTGTCTGTCAACATCACAAACTGGATGTCATGATGCCTTCTTCTCATCCCATCTTTCTCCTTTATTTGGGGCTTTTGTCCTTACCTTGGAGGCATTTATTGCCCTATTTTTCTTCTTTTTAACATATCTTGATACCATTTTGCTATGATAGGTCATTTTGTATATTTAGATGCATTTTAGTTTTTTTTTTTGCATTCTATGTTCTCTTATTTATTTATTCTAGAATACTCTAGTGATTATTTTTAATTAATTAGTTTGTTTAATTTTGATTTATTTTAACATGCCAATCAATTCAAGTTTTTATGTATTTGTCTGAGCTATTATTTTCATGCTTTCATAGAGTTTTCAAAAGAATTATTTGACCCTATAGGGTTTACCCCTTGGATAGTTCTTTTCTAGCTCTTTTCTTTTTTTTTATTGCATTTAATTTATATTTTATTTTATTTTGATTTATTATGCTTTATTTATGGGTTTATTAATTTCATTAATTTATTTTTTGTACTTTATTCATTTTTGGATTATTTATTTTTTAGGATATAATAATTTAGTAAAAAAGGGAATTTTGACACACTATAATCCATAAAAAGTCATGTAAATGTTTTATATCTAAATTAACTTGCATTTTTATTAACAAAATGGACCATTATCCAATTTTCAGCCTAAAATCACACAATAAAAGAAGAGCCTTATTTTTAACAAAATTGGGATCACTCATCCCATATTTTCTTGAAATTGATAAAGACTCTTCATCTTCCCTTTTGTAAATATATACATGGGAACCAATGTTCCCAAATTTAAAGAATGGCCCATTTTTTGTACGATGTTTTTTCTTTTCATTAGACAATTTATAGGAATTTTTTATTTTCTTTTATTGCTTTACTTATTTGATTGGCATGTTTACTTAATTTCTTTGCAATGCATCAGTGAGAAGGGAGGCAGTGGATTAATAAATAAAACCTAATTATAAAATAACACCTAATTGGGATGCCAAGTAAAAGTGATTTTCTAAACACCAATCTCTATTTGGGCATCAAAAGGTCTAGATTCATTTACTAACATCTTGTTAGGTTACTACTCTATGAAACCTACCTCTTTAAGCCCATATTAGTTGCCTCCATAGGTTGACCATTAATAATAATTAGGGCCTAATCCTTTTTTATCGTGAAATGGCCAATTTATTGCTTATAGTGAGCCTCATCTAGTCTTGGACCCTAAAAGTGGACCTCTAAGAACCAACTAGATATCAAGTTGGCTCTGTTATGCATCACACTCGAATAGGACTTTGTGCTCATGAAGAGACTTTGATTACCTTACAAAGAGAACTTTGTACTCATGAAGAGACTTTGATTACCTCGTGAAGAGAACTTTGTACTCATGAAGAGATTTTGATAAACTAATGAAGAGGACTTTGTGCTCATGAAGAGACTTTGAATACCTAGTAAAGAGGACTTTATGCTCGCAAAGAGACTTTGAATGCCTGCAAAGCAAGTTTCATTTTTGTCATTAGTTCGAGTGCATTTTAGTGTTTCATTGAGTTTATCTATTAGTCATTGTTTTCTTTTCTTTTTTTTTACACTTTTATTTTGACTTTATACAATTTAAGTGTATGTTAAATTTTTATACTTTGGGTGTGTTTCAAGGCCTTGCATGTAATGCCCTAAAATTTCATTTGACATGACTAGTATATTCTAAACCATGAACAATAACACTAGAATGGTATTTGGTGGAGATCACATTAGCATAATAAAGTAAATTTCATAAGTGTTAAACTTGCACAGTCCAAAGAAATTTTAGGATAGGTAACCTATCGGAAGTTAGTACTTAAGCACTAGATGAGATAATATGTATTGAATGAAGTCTAGTGGTATAATTTGAGAAAACAAAATTAAGCTCAAATAGGTGTCAGTGAACAATTTGCTCGATACCATAAGTTGGATTGACCATAACTTTGATCGAGCTTTAAAATATTCCATAGACCTTCAAAATTTATTTTGATTACTTAAACCTACTATAAATAGCCTAAATTTATGTTTGGAAGTGAACATTAATTTTTTTATAGTTTTGGAATTTTAGGTTCCCGATCGATGAATTTTTCTATTTGAGCTGGAACTATATTAAAACGATCTTGAAATGATCTAAAATTTTAAACACATCTTCCCAAATATGTTTTTATATTCTAGAAAAAATTTTAAAGTATTATAATGAGGGGAACATCAGATTCAGAAAAATGATAAAAAAATGGAGGTTAATTTAATTAATGGGGTTAAAGCTCATTTTTTATTTGTTGAAGGGTATAAATATCATAATAAATGGGCCAAAATCATCTAAGATAAAAAATTAGGCTTGAAAGAGTGTAGAGATTAATGTGATGGTGACAAGTGGCTTAAAAATAAGCCATTGAATGAAATAGTAAATAATTAAATCATAGCCCTTAATTTAAAACATTAAAAAACAAAATAAAGAGCTGAAGAATTCTCTAAAATTCTCCCTAAAATTGTAGAAATTCTCCCCTTCTTCCTTAGGAAAACCAAACCTCTATTAGTGTACATCCACCATTTTTTTCTCATCTCTTCCATCCCTCACCAAATCTCAAGCCCAAATTTCACTCATATACACTAGAGACCATCATCTTCATCATAGAAAAAGAATTAGAGTAAAATAAAGCTTGGGAAGTGGAGATTTCTAGTGAGAGAAAGTTGATCTAAATAGGTAAATTCATAAGTTTTATTGTATTTAATCAGGGATTTTGTTATAGAATTGTACGAAATCATTAATAGACTCAATTATGATTGATTATGCATTGAAAATCATGATGAAAACCCATAATTTTTCCCTCTTCTAATTCGGCCTAAAGGAGGAACTCTTAGTGAGAATAAAAACATGAGAAAAAAGCAAGAAAAAGGATGAATTGGTGATTTCAAACCATCATGAGGTTAGTGGATGCAAAACTACACTTAATTTCATTTATTCCTTTGAATTTATTCTAAATTTACATTATGTTACTATGTAAAATTAAGGTAAATGATGAGATAAATTGAGATATTATAATAAAATGGTGAAATAACATGAAATAAATGAAAATTAAAGGAGAAAACAACTAAAGAACATAAAAAACCCTAAATGGCCAAATTATATCTTATGGCATAATATGTGATAATTTGATAATTAATTGTATATTTAGCATGGAATGCATATCATAATGATGAATGAATGTGTTATGATTGATTAGAACCAAAAAATTCATGTGGACATAATGTTACGTTACTAAACATAAAGATTTTCATATATGTAACTAAGGATGTTTAATAAAAATTAAATATATATCAATATATGAATGCAAAAAATGATCTTGAGAACATATATGGCATGAGATAGAGTGAGAAAATACGTTATATGTATGAAAACATATTGAAGCTAAATGATATATGTTATCAAAATGACATGTTTCCATCACTTTGTATGATATTATATATGTACATTATGAATATGTGTTTAAGAAGTATAGATAAATATAAAATAAGCATATGAAACTTGTGATATAATAGGAATAGTATGGAAAGTTTTGTGAATATGTAACATAAAATGAATAAAATATTTACCCCATGAACAATCCAAGATTATAAATGTGATGGCTAGCCCAAAGGCATATACTACAACAAAATAATGAGTTAATTTAGATTAATGCACATGTTAGATCAGAGGTGGGAAGTTGGTCACCCCAAGTGGTCCCTCAACATATATTAGACATATAGTTGGGAGTTAGTCACCTTAAGTGGCCACTTAACTCACATTAGTTTTACATTTGAGGAGTTGATCACCCTAAGTGATCCCTCAACTCATATTAGTTCATAATTGAGGAGTTGATCATCCCAAGTTATCCCTTGATGTGGAACCCCAAGGTTAAAGATTCTGAAACCCCTCAAACAAACAATATGGCATGAACATAAACAAGAAATAAATCCCTAATCTAAAGAACCCCCAAACAATATATGAATAGAAACACTTATAATAGATTGATTTAGACACAAGAATAGAATTCGCCGCAAAGTAAATACCGTCATAAGAAATCTAAATTCACACAAGAATAGAATTTACCAAAAAGTAAATACCTTGATAAGAAATTTAAATTCATAATGCAAAGGATGAAGACAAGTAATCATCCACTTAAAGATTTCGACCAAGCCAATGAGAAATATTCTCAAATTAATCAAAATTCAAAACTCAATTATTAATAATAATTCTCATACAATAAGTTTAATGTGGTATTTATAGCCACTTAAAGAAAATCCTAAACCTAATTGAATACCTATTAGGTCAAATTTCCCATTCAACTAGGATTGACAATTAAACCTAAATTCCTACTTAAGATAACAAAACAAGACCAAATGCATGGGCCTCCCTACAAGTGGCGTGTAGCCCAATTAAATAAGGCCTTTTATTACAACTATCCAAAAAAAAAATTACGAGTTAATCACAATCACTCATGTTTTTCTCTCAAAAAATTGGCTTTTATTCTCATTTGATCACACACACTCAAGCCTTTTATCACTCAAGCTTGTTGTCCTTAATTAAACTTTTAAACTCAATTTCCAATCAAAATAATTCACAAATTGTAAATCATACGAAGAATACAAGGAAAATGCTCAACAAAGGAGAAAGGATAAAGCAAAGCTTACTTACTGTCGTGAGTGTGACACCTATGCGAATGCGATAAAAGGCAAAAACACAATATTTAAAATAGGTTAAGATGTGAAAAGGATAAATTTTTTCCAAAGAGTTATATTCCTATTTGTTCACACCAGGAAATTTTCAAATAAAACACTTCTTTGTTTTTTCAGATGAATAGTATTAACAATTTTTTTCTTTTTTCAGATGAATAGTATATGAATAGTAATAATGAATAGTAACAATAATTTTTTATATGTAATGGAAATTAAATAATAGGATAAAAAATTACATAAGATAAATAAAAATTTATCATAGTTCGAGCTCTGATACAAAATTATATAGAACCCCAAAGTTAAAGAACCCAAAACTCCTAAAACAATAATATGGCATAAACATAAACAAGAAATAAATCCCCAATCTAAAAAACCCCCAAACAATATATGAACGTAAATGCTTATAATTGATTGATTTAGACACAAGTATAGAATTCTTCATAAAGTAAATACCTTGATAAGAAATCTAAATTCTTGATGCAAAAGAAGAAGACAAGTAATTCTCCCCTTGAAGATTTTGGCCAAGCCAATGAGAAATATTCTCAAATTAATCAAAACTCAATTATTAAGAATAATTCTCTTACAATAAGTTCAATATGATATTTATAGCCACTTAAAGAAAATCCTAAATCTAATTGAATACCTATTAGGTCAAAAATCCCATTCCCATTAGAATTGATAATTAAACCTAAAATCCTACTTAAGATAATAAAATAAGACCAAATGAATAGGCCTCACTATAAGTGGAGTGTAGCCCATTTAAATAATGCATTTTATTATAATTAAAAAATCCTAACTAAAGATTAACTTAAAGCCCAAAATAATTCAATTATTCATCATTCCACATTCAGTCGTGAGCTGGTTGTCATGGGCGCGATAGAAACCACCCTACCTGAATCAATCTTTCCATGTCGACCAGCCCTCTATTCATGCATCATCCCTCAATACATTCTAGAATAGTAAGATTATGCCAAATGGTCCCTTCAGTTCACTGCATCATTAGAAATATCTCTCTTACACATCCGATTTAAGGGTTTTCACTAAAAACCACTAGGGGTAAAATTTTAATTTCATAAAAAATAGGGACTAAATAGCTATTTAGATAGGAAAAGATGTCAAATGCATGATAAATTGATGAAAAAGATGAAAAATATGACTAATTGGTTTAAAAGTGTTAAAAATGTAATTACGTGGGAAAATAAAGGAAAAATCATAGATTGGCAACAAAAATATGGTTTAAAGGGTTAAAATGGTCAATTAGACAAAAAGGATAAATTTATAATTAAGGAAAAGTTTAAGGACCAAATGGTAATTTACCACTACATAAGAAAATGTAGGGAATAAAATGTAAATTTGGTGTTTTGAATGAAATAAAATCTAAAACAAAGCAAAAATTACAACATTTGTCTGAAAATAGCATAACATGTGATGAAGGAAAAGTATAAGAACTAAATAAAAATTTTCTATTTAAGTGGGAAAAGCATAGAGAAAATATGAGAGTAAATAATAAAAGGATCAAATGGTAATTTAAGATAAAAAGAGAATAATTTTAAGCTAAATAAAGGAAATTAGTAAATAAGGGCAAAATAGTAATCTAGTAAAATATAAATTATATAAATGAAGTTTTGTATAGTGTATCCACCGTCAAGCAACAATGTTGCTTAGCATATAGTTTTATTGGATTGCACGCAGAGGATAGGTAACCTAGGACAAAGAGAAAAAGTTCAATGGCATGTACATGTGCAACTCAGATGGTTATACAAAACTTATAGGTTTAAAACATTAGTCATTTAGGATTGTGTAATGTACTGTGTAGTGAATATTGAGCAAAAATGAATGTATGTAGTGATGTATGTTAATATAACACTTAAACTTTAGTTATGAGATGCATGTTTTGAACATAAATTGTCACTTGAAATTAGAAATGTTTGTGTGGTTGCTGGAGTATTGGAGGTGGAGGTTTTCTATTAGAAGTGTTATTTTAGTATTTGCAGGTTTTGGGTAGCATAAATTTATAGCCGTTATATTTACGAAATTTTTACCAAATGAATAGTAATATTTTATCGCAGTTAAAATTATAAGTCATCATTAAGTTAAAATTTTAACTATCACTAATTGATAAGTAAACTAACTACAGTATACACAATAATACTAATAATAAATCAATGTTAATTGGACACATAATTTTGAAATTTGGGTGTCACATTGTAACTTTTAGTGTTTGCGTATTTGCATAATTTGTATTTTTTGTGCATTTGTGTTGTAGTGTAATTAAAGGATTTGATCTTTTGTACATTTGAAGAATTTGAGTTTTTTTGCAGTATGTGTAGTGTGTCTAAATATACATCTTATGTTAGAGGAACTTACCTAGATGCCCCCAGTAAGGGTGCATATGGATGGCCTAATTCCTCGAAGGTTGATCACCACAAATTCTACCTTAATCCGATTGCCCATCATTATTGTTGATAATTGTGAATTAAATGATGTTTTTAGTGTGATTATAGGTATTTAAGTGAGTTAATTTAGTGTTAATTTAGTTAAATTATAGTTTAATTGGTTGAATTTGTGTTTTCAGGTTTAATTTTAAGTTTTGGTGTTTTTCAGGGTCAAATTGGAGAAAAAGGAATAAATTGGAAGAAAAAAAAGGTTTTGGGCCAAATTCATAATTTTGGAAAATTATAGCAAACAACTATGGCATTTAGTCTAGCAGCATTTCACTTGGCCATGCACAACCCTTCATTATTTTGTGGTTGGCCATTCATGCCATATGTCCTTAGTTACTTGGCCGTGCATCACCATGCTTAATTCCTCACTTGGCCATGCATCACTCTTTTCCATTCCATGCATGGCAGTGTATAGTTTTTCTCCTTCAGTTGCATGGTCGTGCACAAAACATAGTTTTTGACGTAATTTCCTATTTAGCTAGAATTCTATTTTGATTCTGATTTAAAAGCAACAAAAGGCTATACTTCTTCTTTGGGAAGTAGATTTTAGATATAAACATACGCTCAAAATACCAGAACAAAGAGAGATCATTAGAGAATTCAATAGTTAAACACAAATTTAGCTTAGTTTTAGTTTTACATTTTTTTGTATTAGTTTATAAAGAACAAAACCTTTGAGCAAGAAGTTTTCTCTAGTTTTTTATAAACTATTGATCAAGGGAGCTTCTTAACTCTATGTTTTTATTTCATTTTCTTAATTTTGCTTCAGTTTTCATTATGTTTAGTAAATAGTTTTCATTACTTTTGCTAATGAATACTTGAACCCTTCTATTTTTATTGTGATGACTTGAGTTGAGCTTTTGATTCAAATATCAGTTGATTATTTCTTAATTTTAAGCATATTTTTATCTTTAATTATGTTAAGATTCATTATTGGTTTATTGGTTCAATAACTAAAAATTAGTTTAAACATAGTTGATGATTTGCATGTTCTTGGGTTAACTCTTTAGTGCCAATGCATGATTATTTTCTAGTTTTGAGATAATTATGTATTGAAATTATTGATTAATACTAAAAAAGGAGGAAATAATAATAAATTGAAGTTGAATTTACTCGAAAAAAGAGTTCAATAAATGTTTAGGAAGTTAAAACTAGATTTTTCTGTTAAGTATTAGATTTGTCTATGAGTTTAATACTATGAATGATATTCTTGCATAAAGATATCTAGCTTTATTACTAGCTTTTTCCATAATCACTAATGTTTCTATTGAAATTAAGTTATTACAATGGAAGTTAAGGCGGATAGTCCCTTTAGTAAGAGTATTTCAATTATTGTCTAATTCTTAATTCATGTTAGTTTAATTTTAATTTTTGTTTCATTTAATTGGTTATTTAGTTTAATTTTTGCCTTTAAACCGAAAATATTTGGGAAACAATATCAGATTAATTTAATTTACACATAGATATTGTCCTTAGCAATCCATGTTCCCTTGGGTACAATATTTGGGATTTTAATTTATATTTCCCTATATTACTAGCTGATCTAGTACATTTGAGCTGAGTCTTCCTTAACCTTCCTTAGATGTGAAGTCTGTTTAGATTTTCCTCTTTCTTTTTCTTTTTTCCTTCTTTTTTCTCTTTTTTAAGGTTATGTACAATGGCATATATACATAAAAATATTGTATGTGCATATAAAAGAATTATGCATGTGAATTATATACATGCAACTATATATATAAATTGTATGCTTATGCAAGATAGATTATATGTATGTAGAGATTACATAAAATGCAAGCACGTTATGACCTATTATACATAAGGCATGTATGTAATAATGATGCATGTGAATGCATGCAAAAATGCATAGACTTCACTCCATGTAGTTTAGGGGTCCATTTAGAGCATGACCCAAGTACTGTTTTCTTAAAGGTAGGCCTTTAAAGATCTATTTTCAAGTTTTTTTGTTCTCCCAATTTTTAAGGTTTCTATACTATCTAATGCCCTCTAGAAAAGCCTTTTACTCCTCATGGCTCTATTCGAAAGAAAATTATTATGTGCCTTCTTTTTGCTCGCAAACCCTTATTCCTCTAGATATTGGTAGTCATTATTTAAAGGTAGTGTGCCTCTTATGGATTTTCACACTAGCTTTTCTTAATGGGTAATGCATCCCATTAGGGATTTTCACATGACACTATGCCTAAATTTTCCCTAAAAAGGACTTAACCCATTCCAGCAGTTTTTTATTCAATTCATTTTTTATGGGGTAGACTACCTATTTCCAGGTTTTTACTCTATCCTTTAGCCTAACTTTTTGTTAAAGAGTCAATCACAATTTTTATCTCTAATAGACTTTTTTTTTTCTTTTTGGTGACATCTATATTGCCGACTTCATTATGTGCCCTTTGTGCATGCCTTAAATTTCTCTTGGTCAGTTAATCACATGTTTATGCTTTATTCATGCATGCACACCTATCTATATGCATCTCATGGTAATAATAATAGGCAAAACTAGATATGTAATGCAAAAATACTATTTTTATTCAATCTCGAGAACGACATCTTTTATGTTTTTGACTCTGTTATTAATCGGCCCTCTTAGGTTTTCTTGATTGAACATTTTTCTCAAACCCCTAATTTTTGCCTAGGGTGCTTCTTTTTTATTTTCCCCTAAGTTGAATACCCAATCTTAGCAAGGCAGCCCTTTTCAATTTTTAACCCATTAGCTTTCTTTCTCTTTTTGTTTTTTATAGAACCCTTTTTCAATTTGTAGGCGCAATAGTTTGGCACCATAATGTAATAACTACTCTACATTTTTCCTATTCACTACTATCATACATAGCCTATATGTAATCACTCATAATATAGTCATTGTGCATAATTATCACATTAATTAGCATGCTTTCTAACTAAATCATCACATTGGATAAGATTATATATAAAGGTCTACTTGCTATATTATGTTTTACCACTATTTTACTCTTTACAAACCACTTAGTACAAAATGGAAATGTACAAAGGCAAAAGCAAAAAGATAGCATCTTTATAATTTGACTCTTCCTAGTGTTGGCCTTGTCACTATAGATCTTGCCCCTGGTAGAGAGTTCGAACTTGTGTACCTATATGGATGAAACTCATACTATGCTATATAGCTTAGTGGGGAACAATCAATATGTGAATAACTGCTCATAGTGGTTAATCCCAAGCACACAAATATGGAACAACACAAAGATACATTTGTTTTCATTGGATAACTTTCTGACTATAACAAGGAAAAATGTTCTACTACATTACTTATGATGCAAGTGTAATAATGTGTAACACATCACTATTTAGCAATTTCTTTAATAGTTTATTTTTTTCTATTAATGCATGCCTAAGTTCTGTAGGTGTGGATAACGGATGCTATGGATACCCATAGTTATCAATCATATGAAATACCCGAAGGTATTAATCATGTGGATACCCGAAGACATAAAACCATTGGACCCAAATGGGGTCAAGACTTTGGTCATAAACTGGGTAAGCTATGAACCCAAATGAGGTTAAGACTATAGCAGCTGCATCTATATCCTATAGGCAAGCCTATCTATCCACAACTAAGCTCCAATGCAAGCATTAAATCAATTTTTCATATCACTGCTTTCATTGTGTGCACTTCATTATATTGCATAATTACACATGCAAGTGTTCAAGACAATTACAATAGTGTAATTTAACTATTATTGTATAACTTCACCTATGTAAATATACATATCTAATATACTTTAACTTTATTCTTATATATCAATATGTTTCTCGCATGTTTAATATCACAAATTATCTTAATTTTTATGTTTAGAATGCTCTAAAAATATTTAGGGAGGTTTAGATAAAATTTGATAACAATTTGGGACATAAAAATCAAGTATGGTAGGAACTAGGGAAGGGCCACAATGGTGACCATGAGGTCAATTCTGCCCTTAAAATTCTAAAGGTAAATTTCCAGGTTCAGTTTGTATGCCATTTTTGACCTAGTAAACAACATTTACAGGCAAAGTGGCCTTCTCTAAGGTTGTTCCTTTATGTCTCTAGTCTCCAAAACATTAAAAATCAATCTTTTTAAGAGCGTAAATCTTCATATATTGATCAATAAACATAGACTACTCCCAATGGCAGCATAGCAAACACAATCAGAGGTCAAGCTTAATTTTCATCACTTTACAAGGGGATCGGATTTTGACTTCTACATATGAAATCTATATCTATGAGTCTTGTTTCTATTCCAATTATAATTAATCGATTTGGGTTCTTGTATCTCTAGTTATAAACAAAATAGTCCACATTGATCAAATGTGTCCTGAGATAGATTTTAGTGATTTCAAGAACAACTTTCCTATTTTGGTTCTCATGCATTCTTTGTTGGATTTTTATGGTTACATGCATCACATACATGAGCGGAATTTTAAAATTTTTAACCATATGATCTGATCTTGCCATGAACACACAATATAACTATATGAGAATAAGAAAAATCACCTTTGATTTTTGTTGAACAGTTGATTTTACTTCGCACCGGGTTGTCGCAAACCACAGTGTCCAAAATCGAACACCTCCAATGAGTAATCCACACTAGAGAGGGGTAAATTGAACCAACAAATTGGTGTTCAACTAGGGCTGGCCGAAATTCCCAAGAGCTAGCTTGGGAAGTGGCGCAAAAGTGGAGAGAGAATTAAGAGAAAAAGACTTTCCTTTTGTTTTAATCACTTAACCCTAATTCTCATTAGTTGGCCTTTTATAGTTAGGTTAAAATTCCAACTCCTTAATGAGATTGGGCTCTTTAAAATTGCTGGAGAATTATTAATTGGGCTTCTGGAATTAATTATAATCATTTGGACTTAATTAAATCCAAATTAAATCTTTTCATAAAAGACCATGCACAAAATCCACAAACTAGGCCCTTTGTGCATCTAATTGGATTTAAATACCCAAATGGATTCCAAATCCAACCAAATTAAATATGTGAGTTCCATAACACTTATGTAACATATATAAATTAATTTGGTCCAAGAAAAAGCCCTCTAAGCCCTTCTGTATGGAGTTGGCGTGTAGCCCTCTTCTGGAGGGCTTCCTCCAACTTCTTCATTCCTTTGGCCCTCTATAATTTCTCCAATGGTCCTATTAATTATTATATCAGTCCTATAACACTTATAGTAGTCTTATAACACTTATAAGATAATAATAATTAATCATGAAATACATTATTTCATTTAGGTCCAATTTACAGAACATTTCTCAAAAGTTCCGCGGACAATTTTATTTGATCATAATTAATTAAACTCTTTAATTAATTATTATCATATTCTCCTCTCTACCTTTATAATAATATCAAATATTATTATCCTTGTCATTTTACCATTTTACCCTTTTCTCTATATGTGTGTGACCTATTGGGTTCCTGTCCATGTTGGCAGTATAATATGTAATTGTGAGTTCTATTCAAAACTCACATGATTTAAACTCCTTTAAATCAATTTATCAATCTCTATTGATATTTTGATACATCATTATACAAGTCATGATTGGCCTCTAGCTAGGCATCATGACTACCCAAATGTCAGGAAAGTCATGTGGTTTGACTGTACCCTTCCATAGAAACAGTTACCGTGCAATTACTCCTTTCACCACTCTTATCTCAATCAGATTCTGAGTATGGATTTCTGTCAACTCATATAAATCTAATTATGTACGTTCTATTAATTTAACCATTGTTCCTAAAATGCCCTTCATGGATCTCCATCCATCTCGGCATATTACTCTGGCCAGAGATTCACTGAACAAGGTAATTATAGAATCATGTGAGATAACTTCCCTTGTTAAATCTGGGATGGTGAATCCTTTGTCAATCACTCAACTATCTTCAAGTAGGTCATGATATACCCAATCTCCTAACTATGTTCACTCCCAGTTGGAAGTAATCAGTTATGGAGTCAAAGTATACCACTTGCTACTTAAGATAACTTTGGTGATCTCAAGTCTAAGGATACTTGCACAACCGCTATGAAGAGATTCCTCACTGACATAGATTTAATATCCATATGAGGATTCTCTTTGCAGGTCTCCAATGAACTTGTTCCTCTAACAAGCATCCACATGTTAGCTTTGATTATCATCCATAATCACAACTATGAGAACCATTGCTTGAACCATTCAAGAAGCATAACATGTGCTAGTCTGTCCGAATTAACAATGTCCTATCTTGTTAATTCTATGACTAGGGATATTTAGATATTAACACATTTGCATGCGATAGACATCTCACATCATGAACACCTTCATGATTGCCTTTGCACTGTGTTTATAATATCTAGGACTTCATTTATTAATTTAAGATTTACAAACTCATGCATTCAAACACAGCATTAATAAATGAATGATGCCTTTTATTAAGAATATAAATTTCATACATATGAAAAACATCCCTATTACATGGGCTCTAGGGCATACTCTCTAACAATCTCCCACTTGCACTAGAGCCAATCACTCATATGTCTCAGACCCATGCTATTTATATGGTGATCATGCTTTATCTGGGAAAGTGCTTTAGTGAGGGGATCCGCCACATTGTCATCTGTGGGAACCCTTTCTATTTTCACATCATTTCTAGCTACTATTTCCCTTATGAGATGGTAGCGTCTGAGAACATGTTTGGATCGCTGATGAGACCGTGGTTCCTTTGCTTGCGCAATGGCTCCATTGTTGTCACAATATAAAGGAATCGGATCAACAATGCTAGGCACCACACCTAGTTCAGTTATGAACTTTTTGATCCAGACTGCTTCTGAAGCAGCAATGTACTCAGCTTCTGTCGTGGAATCAGCAGTTGTTTCTTGTTTGGAACTTTTCCAACTAACTGCTCCTCCTCCCATTATGAACACATAACCAGATTGTGATTTACAATCATCTTTGTCAGATTGGAAGCTGGCATCTGTATACCCGTTTACTTCCAAACTGCCCTCTCCATATACCAAGAATACATCCTTAGTCCTTCTCAAGTACTTAAGAATATTCTTGACAGCTGCCCAATGTTCCTCTCCAAAATTAGATTGGAATCTGCTTATGACACTCAAAGCAAATGCTACATCTGGACGTGTACATAACATAGCATACATGATAGAACCAATTGCAGATGCATATGGTATTCTATTCATGCTCTCTCTATCCTCCAGTGTCTGTGGACACATAGACTTAGAAAGGTATTTCCCATGCACCATGGGTATAAACCCTTTCTTAGAGAGATCCATATTGAACCTCTTCAATACTTTATCTATATATGTACTTTGAGAAAGACCTAGCAACCTATTGGATCTATCTCTATAGATCCTTATTCCCAGAATATAGGATGCTTCTCCAAGGTCTTTCATGGAGAATTGCTTGGATAACCATATTTTAACAGATTGGAGAAGAGAAATGTCATTTCCCATGATCAATATGTCATCTACATATAGAACTAGGAAGACAATTGCACTCCCACTGACCCTTTTATACACACAAGGTTCATCTTCATTCTGTGAGAAACCAAACTCTTTGATTGTCTCATTGAATCGTATGTTCCAACTCCTAGAGGCTTGCTTCAATCCATAAATGGATCTTTGAAGCTTGCATACCTTTTCGCCATTTCCTGATGTGAATCCTTCTGGTTGTGTCATATACACATCCTCGGTAAGATTTCCATTAAGGAAAGCTGTCTTCACATCCATCTGCCAAATCTCATAATCATAATGAGCTGCAATGGCTAAAAGTATTCTTATAGACTTAAGCATCGCTACAGGAGAAAAAGTTTCGTCATAGTCAATACCTTCTTTTTGACGATAACCTTTTGCTACTAAGCGAGCTTTATAGGTAACTATATTACCTTCCATGTCAGTCTTCTTTTTGAAGACCCATTTGCACCCTATGGGTTTTATCCCTTCAGGTGGTTGAGTTAAAGTCCATACTTTATTCTCATACATGGAGTCCATTTCGGACTGCATAGCCTTAAGCCATAAATCACGTTCTAAACTGTTCAAAACTTCTTGATAGCTTGTAGGCTCATTGTCCTCTACTACAGTTATGCCTCTATCCGAATCAATGTGAAATCCATATCTCACAGGGATAGAACGCATCCTAGTAGATCTTCTAGGATTTTGTGTATAATTAGGTTCAACTGTGATTTCATCATTATGAAATTCAGTTTCGGGTTCAATCGATTGATCATCTTCTATTTGTGGGTCTTGAACTTCACCAAGCTCAATTTTACTCCCACTGTCCTCTCGTAGGAGAAATTCTCTTTCCAAGAAGACAGCATGCCTTGAAACAAACACCTTTTGTTCTAAGGGATGATAGAAATAATATCCAAACGTTTCTTTTGGATATCCCACAAATAAACATTTGTCAGATTTAACATCCAGTTTGTCTGACATTGTCCTCTTCACATAAGCAGGACAACCCCATACTTTCATATGAGAAAGCGTGGGTTTCTTGTTATTCCACATCTCATATGGAGTAACATCAACCGATTTACTAGGAACTCTATTTAACACATAAACAGCAGTTTCTAGTGCATATCCCCAAAAGGACTTAGGCAAGTCCGCTCGGCTCATCATTGATCGAACCATATCTAATAGTGTTCGATTCCTCCTTTCGGATACACCATTGTATTGTGGTGTATATGGAGGAGTCCATTGAGATAAAATCCCATTATCTCTAAGATAATCCTGAAACTCTTGACTTAAGTATTCTCCACCTCGATCTGATCTAAGTGTTTTAATACTTTTGCCAAGTTGTTTCTCTACTTCATTTCTGAATTCTTTGAACTTTTCAAATGCTTCAGACTTATATTTCATTAGATAGATGTATCCAAACCTGGAATAATCATCTATGAAAGTAATGAAGTAGGAGTAACCTCCTCTAGCATGTGTAGTCATTGGACCACATACATCCGAATGTATTAAGTCCAAAACCATTTTAGCTCGTTCTCCTTTACCAATAAAGGGAGCTTTTGTCATTTTTCCCAATAAACAAGATTCGTATGTATCAAATGATTCATAATCAAATGATCCCAAATCACCTGACTTGTGCAATTTGGTCATGCGTTTTTCATTTATGTGGCCTAAACGACAATGCCATAAGTATGAGGTATTTAGATTATCATGTTTCATTCTCTTGGTATCCACATTATGTACTTCTTTAATTAAATCAAGAACAAAAATACCATTCTCAATGATAGCTTTTGCATAAAACATATTGTTCTTAAAAATGTAACAACATTTGTCCTTTAAAGAAATATCATAATCGTTCATTAAACAACTGAAAGAAATAATACTCTTGGACAAGGCTGGAACATAATAACAATTATTTAATTCCAGTACTAATCCACTCGGAAGAGGCAAATGATAAGTCCCCACAACAGTTGTAGAGATGTTTTGTCCAGTAGCTGACTGCAAACAAATCTCTGCCTTTCCAACTCTTCTAAAGCTTCTAAGCCCCTGTAGATCATTACATAAATGAGATCCACATCCGGTATCTAATACCCAAGATTGTTTTGAAGCAATAGAATAAGTATTAATTTCAATCATATGAATACCTGAAGTAGATGCAACAGCTTGCTTCTTCTCCTTAAGAGAATCTAGATAGGCCTTGCAGTTACGCTTCCAATGACCATCCTTTCCACAATGGAAGCAAGTCCCTTTGGGATTCTCTTTCTTGGCAACCTTCTTCTTGGAGATCCCACCATTCTTTGGCTGCGCCTTGGTTATCATCTTCTTCTTCTGCTTCTTGCCTTTAGCAGAAGTGACAACCATGACACTTTTTGGATCTTTCTTAAATGATCCATCAGCTGTCTTGAGCATGTTGATTAACTCAGGAATGGATACTTGGATCTTGTTCATGTTGAAGTTAAGCACAAAAGGTGCATAACTTGGAGCCAACGAGTACAAGATTAAATCTATGTATAGATCATTATCCATAACATAGCCAAGTCTACTCAAATGCTCAATATACCCATACATCTTCAATGCATGAGCAGCAGCTGAAGTGCCTTCCACCATTTTGCAGCTAAATAGAGCTCGAGCAATCTCATATTGCTCAGTTCTAGCCTGAGAAGAATAAAGCTCCTCTAGATGCAAAACGATGGTTCTAGCATCCATCATTTCATGTTGCTTCTGAAGCTCCGAGGACATAGCACCCAGCATCAAACATGCTGCTGCTTCACTATCCTCCATGTATTTTCGATAAATGCCTTTGATCTCATCAATGGCATCATCTGATGGAAGTGGTGGTGGATCTTTATCCAAGAAATAATGGATCTTTTCAGCCCTGAGAACAATTCTCACTTGCCTGATCCAGTCAGAATAGTTGTTGCCAACCAGCTTGTTATCCAAGATTGATCGTATGTTAATGTTTGATGTGCTCATGATGATGACCTAGATGTGAAAAAGAAAAGATATGAGAGTATGTTCATATATATATATATGCATTAATAAGGTCTTTAATTAATACATTTACTCCCACTATTTTATTGCGAATTAATAGCCCTCACTATTTAATCCGAGAAAACCCGATGGTTTTCTTAGTGGGCCAATATCCAATCCTTGATATGTAATTTGACCTTGACTGTGGTCAACAAGCCAAATTCCATACCCTTGAAAGGTAGGTATCTCTATACCAATTGTGTCTCTACACAACTATTGGATCATTAGGTTATCAACTCTTGATGCATGCATATCATATATGCATTCCCTAATCTTGCCTCTAGAACCATTAGCCTTGACTGTGGTCAACAAACTAATGGGCTAGCTAAGATGACCCATTTAATTAGATTTGAACATATTCGATATAATGTGAGCTTGACTGTGGTCAACAACCCACACTATAAAGAACTCTGGTTCTCCTCAAATTAATGGAAGGCTTATATACCTTAGTATTTGTTTGAGGGTTTTAGTTAATTAAGTCTCATCATACATGGTTGGCATACATTGGTATGCATCCTATATCTATCACATAAATATAAGCATACAAATATGGTATAGTTATGGACTTCACTACATTGATTTCCCCGAGCCAAGAGGGAAATCAAAAGGTCACACCTAGGTAGTATGCATGATTCAAACAAGAAAATAATTACATTATCTTCAAGCTTGTTGGATCCCCATCCGGCCCATCTTGCTCCTTGATATTGGTCTCCATCTCTATTTCTAATTCTAATCTAAGTAATCTAATTACATATTACAATTTGAAATGAAATACAAACCAAAAACAAGTGGCCGGGACATGAAAGTCCTCATTGGGCCAAAACATGCATTATGCTCAATCACATTGGGCTTTGTCCATAACTAACCATCATGCCAATCATTCACCCTTATATGCCTTTCTAATGCATAAAGAAATGGATTACTAACTTTGTTTCAACCTTTGAAACTATATTTTGAGTTATTTTAATGATGTGATCAAATTAGGAAACTTTTTCCATTTTGGAAACTTTCATTTTAGGAAACCCTTTTGCATGAATGTGTTCTTGCCTTAATAATCAATCAAATTGATTATTAATTAATTATAAATTAATTATTTAATCAATTAATCATATTAAATAATTAAAAGAATCAATTTTGGGCTTAAAATAAGTGTAGGCCGAAACCCACAGAAGAAAAACCCTAAGTGTGTTCACACACAAACTAGTTTTGTGTCATTTGGACCATTTGGGCCTTTTGGAATGAGCCAAGCCCACTCCAGCCCTTAAAACCCATTAATAAACTTAATTAATGTTTATAATAGTTAATTTAAATCAGCTCCTTGGGCCTACCAAGTCATTTACTAATTTAAACCAAGTCCGTAAACATAATTAAGCCCATTAAGTGGTTTTAATGAATTAAAATTAATCAAATTAATTTAAGGCCCATTTTAATTAATCCAATTAATTAAAAACACTTTAATATATCATATATATCATATTTAGAAGATCAAAAGTCGTTCTAACCAAGAACACATCAAGAACACCAATTTATCGAACTTTTCGACAAAACTAGTTTTCATGCAAAACTTGTTCGATTTTAATTCCGTTCGATCCTACGGCTTAATATCACATATTAAACACATAAAATATCATTTAAATGATTTTTAAATGGATCCATAAGAAATTAAATTAGAACAGCCCCTACATTACCTAGGGTTTGGGTTTCACGCCAAACCCAAATCAAAATTCTTCAAAAAATTCGTTTTTGTTTCCACCAAATTTATTTGATCACACATACAACCAGAAATCAATATTTCTCATTCATGAACAATCAAATCTAATATTTTAAAGTTCATGAAATAAATAACTCAAAACAAAACAAAACTTATTCCGCAGAATAATATAGAATTGTATATCCATGGCAAAACCGTGGCTCTGATACCATGTTGGATTTTTATGGTTACATGCATCACATACATGAGCGGAATTTTAAAATTTTTAACCATATGATCTGATCTTGCCATGAACACACAATATAACTATATGAGAATAAGAAAAATCACCTTTGATTTTTGTTGAACAGTTGATTTTACTTCGCACCGGGTTGTCGCAAACCACAGTGTCCAAAATTGAACACCTCCAATGAGTAATCCACACTAGAGAGGGGTAAATTGAACCAACAAATTGGTGTTCAACTAGGGCTGGCCGAAATTCCCAAGAGCTAGCTTGGGAAGTGGCGCAAAAGTGGAGAGAGAATTAAGAGAAAAAGACTTTCCTTTTGTTTTAATCACTTAACCCTAATTCTCATTAGTTGGCCTTTTATAGTTAGGTTAAAATTCCAACTCCTTAATGAGATTGGGCTCTTTAAAATTGCTGGAGAATTATTAATTGGGCTTCTGGAATTAATTATAATCATTTGGACTTAATTAAATCCAAATTAAATCTTTTCATAAAAGACCATGCACAAAATCCACAAACTAGGCCCTTTGTGCATCTAATTGGATTTAAATACCCAAATGGATTCCAAATCCAACCAAATTAAATATGTGAGTTCCATAACACTTATGTAACATATATAAATTAATTTGGTCCAAGAAAAAGCCCTCTAAGCCCTTCTGTATGGAGTTGGCGTGTAGCCCTCTTCTGGAGGGCTTCCTCCAACTTCTTCATTCCTTTGGCCCTCTATAATTTCTCCAATGGTCCTATTAATTATTATATCAGTCCTATAACACTTATAGTAGTCTTATAACACTTATAAGATAATAATAATTAATCATGAAATACATTATTTCATTTAGGTCCAATTTACAGAACATTTCTCAAAAGTTCCGCGGACAATTTTATTTGATCATAATTAATTAAACTCTTTAATTAATTATTATCATATTCTCCTCTCTACCTTTATAATAATATCAAATATTATTATCCTTGTCATTTTACCATTTTACCCTTTTCTCTATATGTGTGTGACCTATTGGGTTCCTGTCCATGTTGGCAGTATAATATGTAATTGTGAGTTCTATTCAAAACTCACATGATTTAAACTCCTTTAAATCAATTTATCAATCTCTATTGATATTTTGATACATCATTATACAAGTCATGATTGGCCTCTAGCTAGGCATCATGACTACCCAAATGTCAGGAAAGTCATGTGGTTTGACTGTACCCTTCCATAGAAACAGTTACCGTGCAATTACTCCTTTCACCACTCTTATCTCAATCAGATTCTGAGTATGGATTTCTGTCAACTCATATAAATCTAATTATGTACGTTCTATTAATTTAACCATTGTTCCTAAAATGCCCTTCATGGATCTCCATCCATCTCGGCATATTACTCTGGCCAGAGATTCACTGAACAAGGTAATTATAGAATCATGTGAGATAACTTCCCTTGTTAAATCTGGGATGGTGAATCCTTTGTCAATCACTCAACTATCTTCAAGTAGGTCATGATATACCCAATCTCCTAACTATGTTCACTCCCAGTTGGAAGTAATCAGTTATGGAGTCAAAGTATACCACTTGCTACTTAAGATAACTTTGGTGATCTCAAGTCTAAGGATACTTGCACAACCGCTATGAAGAGATTCCTCACTGACATAGATTTAATATCCATATGAGGATTCTCTTTGCAGGTCTCCAATGAACTTGTTCCTCTAACAAGCATCCACATGTTAGCTTTGATTATCATCCATAATCACAACTATGAGAACCATTGCTTGAACCATTCAAGAAGCATAACATGTGCTAGTCTGTCCGAATTAACAATGTCCTATCTTGTTAATTCTATGACTAGGGATATTTAGATATTAACACATTTGCATGCGATAGACATCTCACATCATGAACACCTTCATGATTGCCTTTGCACTGTGTTTATAATATCTAGGACTTCATTTATTAATTTAAGATTTACAAACTCATGCATTCAAACACAGCATTAATAAATGAATGATGCCTTTTATTAAGAATATAAATTTCATACATATGAAAAAACATCCCTATTACATGGGCTCTAGGGCATACTCTCTAACATTCTTAAGCTTAATTTCCATGATAATACCTCATTATAACATCTAATATCTTATTTCCCATGTCATATACACAAGCATACACATTCAAAGTCATGGAAGTTCCCATACCTCTTTAGAAGGATACACCTTCTTTAAGCTCTACTTCCTTCCTTTTCTTTACCTTTGCTGGTTTGCCCTTCTACATAGAATAAATTCACATGTTGTTATAATATAGAAGATTCATATTCTCTCCTTAATTGATTATCAAATTAAAAGAAATAAAGAAGAAGAGAGGAGGGAGTTGTTACCCTAAAATGATAACCTCTAAATTCTCTCTTCTCCCAATATTAGGGTTGAGCTTTTTAGGGGTTAAATGGGAGAAAAAAGGCTTCCTTAAGCTCTTTCAAGTGGCCAGCCAACCATCACCCTAAATTCCATGAGTTTTCTTCATTTCTCAAGAAGAATCTGGGGAGGATATATGTTTTGCTCGTATTTGCTCTTATATTGACTTCATAAAGGTTACGCTTAACTCTTTTATTTCCCCCAATTTTATGCTTCTTCCCCTAAACATTCTCTTTTCCTTTTTAATTAAGTTCCTTGATTGGTATCTTTCCCATAATTAATCACATGGATAGCTTAATTTGAAATGACAACTTTACCCCTCCTCTTTTAAGACAATTACCCTTATGCCTCAACTTGCAATTCACTAACTATACACTTATAGAGTGATCATATTATCATTTAAGCACTTATATATATTCTCCCTGTTAGTGTAAGCCCTAGCCCTAATGCATTGTAATAAAACACTTTAGTTAATAAATGAGGTATTTGATTTATCTATTGTATTCTTGTGCATATCAATTGATAGAACTATCCAAGAATGCTGTTTCATTTTAAGTTATCATGTGTGAGGCACATGGTTGTAAGACCTTGAAATAATAGAGACTTCATTCTAAATATCCCTAGTAAATCATTGTTATAGGAATAACAATGAATTAAGACTAGTATGCTCTCTTTGATAAGTTGAGTTCTGTCTTACGGATCATAAGGACAAGAGTGTCAATCAGAGATCATAGATACATATTTAGAACATGGTATCAGGATTCGATCCGTTCATGAGAACACTGCATGGTACAAGTCATAAGTGTTTCTCATATGCAAGTTTTGCATCGGAGTTCTTAGACCTAAAATCTCTATGAAACTCTTTATAAATTATTGTATACTTTGACATACACCTAACCTGCTCGTAACAGAGTGACAAGTATGGGTATGCTTGGGTATACATTGGTTCATGTTAGAGAGCATGAGAGAAGTGAAGGGATTACCCTTCTCAATAAGAGATAAAATATCATCGGCCACTTGATCAGTGAACTGAGAAGTGTATGGCCATACCGAGATGAAATAATGAGTAATCATTATTTATCTGAGAGTTCAGTGTCACTGGAATATCAAGAAAGGAAATAATATATATAAGGATGACTAGTTCCATGCCTTATATTAATTCTGATATTTATGGGTAAGGGACTATGCAAAATTGCATTAGGTCACTAAATGCCATTTGCAGTTTCATTTAATTTGGAATGCTATAATATCTTGCTAGAGAATATATATAGCCTTTGAATTAATTCATTAATTCATTGCCGACATTAAATGGACCTATAGGATCACACTCACACACAAAGCATTGGGCTTAAAACATTTAAATAAAGTATTGGGCATTAATTTGGGCTTTTAATTAAAGTCAAATTAATGTATGTAATGGGTATTAAAATTGCTATTGGACCTTGGTCCATGAGAGAGAGAAATTCAGCCCACAAGGTTTAATTTCAATTAATTAATTATCTTGTATTAATTTAATTAATTGAGTATTAAAGCCTAAAAGAATTTTAATCAAATTAAATCACTTAAATGAAAATTGAAGTGACCGAAATTCCAAGATAAATATCAAGGAATTTTGGCACATTTATAAGTTTTAAATTAAGTGATTTATTAGATTAAAATGTCTGAGATTTTTTTCAAATTAATTCAAAAGAGTTTGAATTAATATATGTCACTTGATTTTAGGAAGTGATTAAGGCTAAATTAACTATCTTGAGGTAGTGGATTTTAGAATTAACACTTAAAAATAAATGACATATATATATTGAATTAGAAAAAATAAAACCCTAGTGGTGGTGGCGTGAAAACTCTCTCTCTCACACACAAAATTCTCTTGACCGAATTCATAAGGAGAAAGGATTCTTCCTCATTCTCTTGTGTTCTTGGGCAGCAATAGCAACTAAAAGAAGTGCAACATCAAATCTTGTAGCTTCAATCCTTTGCCATTACACAATACTTAAATAGAGAGCTAGCAATCTCGATTTTAAGCCATCATTGCAATTATGTGTGTGAACATAGAGAGGAGTGGCATAAAGGCTATTCCTTTGGCATTGGTGGTGAAGCTCTCAGGCAAACAAATCCTTCTTTGTTGCTGGTCATCATCAAAATCAAATCTTGAAGTGCATCTGAAGTTGTAAGTTTTAAAAACCCTAAAATTGCATGCTTTCGATTCTAGTTTATGGAATGAGTGGCTTGTATGATCCTTTTCTATTATTTTTCGCTGCATGATTATCATATAAATGCCATGTCATAATCCATAAGTTGTATCAGAGCCTAAACATGCTTATTTTAGTGCTTTAGATGCATGAAATAATTAATCAGAAATCGTTATTATAGAAATATGCAATGCTGAAATTTTCTGTTTTGAGTTTTTTACATTGTTTAAGTGTAAAAATGATTTTAAATGATTAGATAGGTATTATAATTAATATGACATGTTAATATACTGTCCTAAGATGTTCTTAGAGCTGTTAATGGTCGGATTTAATTGATAATACCTGATGGTACATGTTAATCTTGAAACTAGGTGCTAGTTGGCATGTTAAGTGTTTATTTAACAACTAGTTTTCAAAATTAAATGTAAAACCGATTTTGGCATGTTTGTAAGTGATTTTTAAAAATTAAATATCAGGTCCTAACATATTTTAAATTTATTTTTAATTCTGGTCCATGACAATTTAATTGATTAATTTAAAAATCACTTAAAACTATGACTAGTTTATGTTTGTTAAATGTTTAATCAACATTGTTTGTTTTGTTTTGATTAAAATGGTAAAAACACATTTAGATCTAAATGGTGCAGAACATTAACTCAATATTTATGACCTTATTTAAATCATTAAATGACTCATAAAATTGATTTAAGTGTTTGTGCATTTTGTGGCATCATATAAGCATTAAACAACTAGTTTCATTGTTGTTTGTTTGTTTTTGTATGAATGACGTCTATTATATATATGTTCTTCATGATTTTATATTTTAATTCATGTTGGTACATATTATATGTATTTTTTAATGTTTATGGGCTGAATGACATAAAATTAAAATGGCAAAATTGGAAATTATACTAGAGTTGATTTATGGCACAAATATAACTAGTTTGTATTTTGGGCTTTTAAGAGAACTTATTCAATAAGAGGATTTAGTCCATTAGGCTTTGGCCCAGGCCCATCATGTGGTCTTCTCTTAAAGGTTCAAGTACACAATTTCCATTAAAGGGCTTGGCTAAATTAATTAAAATTGGACTTTGTTTGATCCATGAATGTTATGTATATTTATTTGCATATTTGGTGTGATGAATTGATATGCATGGTGCATTCATGGGCCTTGGGTTTTTGTAATTAAATATGGCCTACGAGCCATTATGTATTATTGTAAAAGTTTCATTTATTTCTTAGGATAGAATTTATTTGAAGACTTTGTATATCAAGACGAACCCCACTGGAGTGGAGAAGCCCGACTCGAAGATTCATATGTAATACTATAGAATCTTAGTTGTAGGTTTTTGGACTCATGTTTGTCACGCTTTTGTAGCACCCTCTAAGCAAAACCCTATTTAACTGATAATTTGATTACTATTAATCATGCATATGCAATATATTTGTTTAACTATCATTTTGCCCTTAATCATGTCATACGGTTCTTATACTTATGTATGTGCTACTAGTCTATTCCTGTATTGCATTTCATACTTAGTATCATGCATACTATACTATACGAATATTACTTATGTATATCACATGCATGCATACTCTTCTTAGTTTTACTACTTGTGAGTTACAGCATTCTCATAAGTTATATACATCTTATAACATAACTGGCTATAAGGCAAAACATATGATAATACTATTACAAATACATCCTACATCAAGATTAACAGTCGGTAGTTGGCCCTTTCTGATGCAGAGATTGTCCCTGAGCAAAAGTCTTGGTAACAATACCTACACGGATGAATAACCCGTGCTAAGCTATAAAGCTTAGTGGGAAAATATCTATAGATGGATGACCACTCACAACGATCATCAAAATATACATACAATGTGTATAATAAATAACATGTACAACATATCATGTCATTAACAACAAATACTTTAAAGCATAAAATATATTCTCATGTACCTAAACATTGTACCCAAAATAAAATGATGACAAGTATTCTCATTTTCATAATTCATATAGACATCAATTTCCATGTAAACATATTCAAATGAAACATATTACTTATGGGCAAGCCAACAATGTAATCCACAATATCAATCTTAAGTCAAATAACTTAAATTGTTTAATTTTTTATCAATACTATGAATAACGTTTCTTAGCTTTATCCGTGGATAACGGGAACTATGGATACACATCGGTATCAAGAAGAAGGATATCCGAAGATATCAGATCTATAGACCCAAACGGGGCCAAACTGTACTATGGACCGGTCAAGCAGACCCAAACGGGGTCGCCTATCAACCCAAATGGGGCTGATCATGATCCAAACGAGATCATATATACTATGGCCCCAATTGGGCCAAACTATGGCAGCTGCAATTTCCCTATAGGTGCCTATCTATCCACATCTAAAACTCTATCGCAGGTAGAACTATATTCATGTTCAATTCACATATTAATACTATATTCATAGTATACTGTTTGTACATATATAGAGTCTTGTAAAACTATAAGTTCTCTGGTGCATAAACAAATATATGCACATTTCATATGTCAAGTTATTCATCTTGCTCATCCAAATCTGTATGACTATATCATTTGCATCATAACACATAAGCATGACTTATAATCATCATATCATATACTTGATCATGTTCTCATTAAGCATATCACATGTCCATAGTCATGCTAAAACATCTTCTATCTCATAGGGCAATTACATGCTCATATACTCATATACATAATCATAAATGTACATACCTGTGGGTACATTCGCATATAGTTGACTTATTCTTATGAGCATGTTACCAATATATATATATATATATACCTTTATCATCATTCAAATCATGTACTATACAAAATATCAACATGTTTCCATATAGGAATATACATATGCCAAGGTCATACTATTATAGTCCTTATTTCATAGCATAAGTACGTGTTGAAATGTGCACTTTCATGCCATAAGATTTACATGTGTATATATATCAATTTGGCATATGACCATCATGCACAAGCCTAATTACATGTATAGGTTAGATATTTCATCACTAGTCTTTATTCATATACACAATTGAATGCATATGTATTCATATAAATCCTTCATTAATAGCCATATTACATGCTTTATCCAATTAACTTTACTATCACATAAATAAATATCTATCTCAATTTATTAAAAAGCATATTATCAAGTGTAGCAACAATCTGCACATAATAGTAAATTATGTTTCTGTTAGCAGTTTAGGAAACTAGTCCAAATTCAACCCTAGATTCCATGTACTTAGAGACAGATTTAAGGTTAGGTTTCTTCCTATGAAATATAGGTATGAAAGTCTATTTTTCAATGCAAAAAGAATCACTCAATTTTCTATTCTGTAGCTTAATTTATGAACAAAACAATCCAGATGGTTCATTCAATCGTGAAGGGGCATTCGACTCGTGAAGAGCTTTACGAGTGAAGCAAAAAGGGCAAACCTCACGACTCGTGAAGGAGTTCACGAGTGGAGAAGAAAGGCATATATCACGACTCAGACTAAAATTCACGAGTGACCCAGGATAAGGAAATGCACGACTCGTGAAGAGCTTCACGAGTCGGACAATAGTTCACAACTCGTGAAGAGCTTCACGACTCGACAAAACACATGTTGTTCTTCAACCTTTCATCGATAAAATCCAGCCAATGCAAACTTAATTTCTGTCAATCTTAACAAAATTTAACAATTGATCCAACATGCAATATGATCAGCCCAATTCCCATCCCTTGGTTGACAAATCCTATATCTTCAATCTCTAGCAATATTCTTTCCTTTGCTCCTTCTTCCCTCCTCTTCTCCTTCACAAATATCATCACCATCATCATCAGTTTCCAGCATATTTACATTTTCCTCAGTCAACGTGAAAAGAAGAAGAAGATGAAGATGATTAAGGGTTACATTAATAGTTTAATTACCTTAATTTACTGCACTATACTCTTAATTAACCCACAACATTATCATCAAATTGCTTAAGGTAATTCAATGAAAATCAAAAGGATGAAGAAGATGATTTTTTTCTAGTTTTTCTCTCACAATTGCCGATCTCAAAGTCTCACACAGCCACCTCCACATTCCACTAACTTCTTTCTATTTATATAAATGGCAAAATTTCCCTCTTACTCCCTCAACATCTTGCATGCCACACAAATGCCACAAACCTTTATGTATGATAGACTTTAACCCCTCCACTATCTCTTTTTCAAACATTAACCTATCCATTTAATCATTCTTTCAAATTAACCTTGAATTAAATGCTTCTATTCACAATTGGCCACTAATATGCCACAATTACAAATTTACCCCAAATTAATACCTTTTACTTCAATTACACCCTCAATTAATATTAAACCATACTCTTTTATTTTATTTTCATGCAATTAACATAATAACATGATAATTTACCCCCCTTACATAAACACAAAAATATGCAAAGTAAATTAAGGTCATGTTAGGGGCCTTACAGCTTTTCTTTATGCAATTATATATATATGTATGCTATAAATGGATGACAAAGCGTATGCCATGTAATTTGTAATAAAATGAATCCCTAAAATAGTAAGTCATAAAGTTGCCTTCCTAATTCGAAATATGTCAAGGCATCGATCATCGATCACGTAGACTAGGAGTCCTAGATGTGCCCGATTATTTTTTTGAGGCATGGGTTGTGAATGTACGTTGGACTTAACATGGAAAGGGATGCTCGGACCTAGGCAACTAATAAATGGGTTTGTGCTATAACATCTTATGATGTTAGCCCATTTGATCCAAGAGTCATGTACGAGACATGATTGGAGTTTTCCTACCTAAGTAACTTAACTTGTTAGGTGTACAAGCTCAACTTGACTAATAAGTTGTTGTGAAAAGTGGATCTTGGCCCACATTAAATCACTAACGCGAATTATTTAAAGGGATATTAATTCGGTTTGTGGGATTAATAAGACCTCATTTAATCTTGCTAAATTTTATTATTGTAGATTGAAAATGGCATCTTCAAACAACAATTTCTCATTGCGATCGGTCTTTGAAAAGGACAAATTGAATGGCACCAATTTTATAGACTGGTCTCGAAACTTAAGAATAGTTCTTAAGCAAGAGAAGAATTCGTATGTTTTGGATGCACCCTTGCCTGAATAACCTAGTAGGAATGCCTCTGTGGTTCAAAAGTAAACTTTTGAGACAAAGAAGAGCGACTCCAATGATGTGACCTGTTTGATGTTAGCCATGATGGTGCCTAACTTGCAAAAGAAATTCATGGACCAAGAGGCTTATGCAATCATAGTGCATCTCAAGGAGATGTTCCAAGAGTAAGCTCGTCATGAGAAGTTCGTGACAGCAAAGGCCTTAAGTTCCTATAAGATGGCTGCAGGTACTCCTATTAGTACCCATGTACTCAAGATGAAAGGGTATCTTGATACTCTTGAGAAGCTTGAGGTATAAGTGCCAAAGGAATTTGCCACTAACCTGATCTTAGGTTCATTGACTGATGATTATGATCCATTTGTTATGAATTATAACATGTATGCAATGAACAAGACAGTCAATGAGCTTTATGGGATGCTTAATAATGCTAAAGAGAATATTCCAAAGACCAATCTCGTACTTATGGTTCAAGAGGGCATTAAGAAGGGACCCACTAAGGGAAAGGGAAAGGGAAAGGCAAAACCTAAGAATGACTTGGCTCGGTCTAAGTCAAATAGAAGTGCACCTCAGGCCCAATCCAAGCCCAAGGCGCAAAAGCTCAAAGAGAGTGAGAGCACTTGCTTCCACTACAATAAAATAAGGCATTGGAGGAAGAATTACGCTCTCTTCAAGGAAGAACACAAGAAGAATGTAGCTAAGGCATCTAGTTCTGGTATTTTTGTTGTTGAAATTAACCTTTTTATTTCTACCACTTGGGTATTGGATACCAGTTGTGGTTCTGACATTTGTTCAAATGTGCAGGGGCTAAGAAATAGGCGGTTACTTGGGAAGAATGAAGTGGACCTCCATGTGGGGAATGGAGCACGAGTTGCTGCCATGGAGATAGTCATCAACTCACTTTACCTTCCAGACTTTGTTTAGTTTTAAAAAATTGTTATTATGTGCCTGCTATGAGCAGAAACATTATTTCAGTTTCATGTTTGGATTTGGATGAATTTGATTTTGTTATTAAAAATGGAAATGCTCATATTCGTCGCCAAAGCATTTCTTAAGGCACAGCCATGTTGCAAAATGGCCTTTATATCCTTGATCTACAAAATAAAGATTCCATATACAACATTAATAAAAAAAGGGTTAAATCAAATGAATTGAACCCTACTTACTTCTGGCATTGTCGTTTAGGGCATGCAAATGAAAAATGCATTTCAAGACTCCACAAAACTGGATTGCTTGGGTCATTCGACTTAGAGTCTTATGATACATACGAGCCATGTTTGCATGGAAAAATGATAAAGAGTCCTTTTGATAAGAAAGGTGAGAGGACTAATGGCTTATTGGAACTAATACATACTGATGTATGTGGACCATTAAGTACACAAGCTAGAGGTGGTTTTAGCTACTTTGTGAAGTTCACAAATGACTTCAGTAGATATGGCTACGTCTATCTAATGAAGTACAAGTCTGAAACTTTTGAGAAATTCAAAGAGTTTAAGAACGAAGTAGAAAACCAACTTGGCAAAAGTATAAAAGCCATTCAATCAGATCAAGGTGGTGAATACTTAAGCCAAGAGTTTGACAGTCATCAAGGAGTGTGGTATTATTTCACAGCTCACTCCTTCCGAAATGCCACAATGGAATGGTGTGTTCGAAAGGAAAAATCGAACTCTGTTGGACATGGTTCAATCTATGATGAGTCAAGCTAATCTTTCTATCTCTTTTTGGGATTATGCATTAGAAACTACTACGTTTTTATTAAACCGTACTCTAACTAAAGCAGTTGAGAAGACACCATACGAAGTATGGACTAGGAAAGAACCCAATATGTCATTTCTTAGGATTTGAGGCTGTGAAGCACATTTTAAGAAATTAACATCTGATAAACTAGAGTCCAAATCCACTGTCTGCTTATTTATGGGTTATCCCAAAGAAACAAAGGGATACTAATTTTACTCACAAGCCGAGAACAAAGTATTTGTTGCTCGCAAAGCTATTTTCTTGGAAAAGGAGTTCCTTCTCAAGAAAGACAGTGGGAGTAAAGTAGAACTTGGAGAAATTCAAGTGCCACAAACTCCTATAGAGGATGAGTTGGAAATGGGATCAAGTTCACAACCAGTTGTGGAACAAGAACCCATTACACAAGAACCTAGAAGGTCCGGTAGGGTACGTCAGGTGATTGAGAGATATGGATTTCTAATCACTGATAGTGACACTATTGAGTTAGTAGATCGTGAGAATCCTACTACCTACCGAGAAGCTATTGAGAGCCCAAACTCAAAAAATTGGCTTGAAGCCATGAAATCCTAGATGCAATCAATGTATGATAACCAGGTTTGGACCTTGGTTGATCCACCAGAAGGTGCTAAGGTAATTGAATGCAAGTGGCTATTCAATCTCAAGGCTGACAAAGGTAGACTATTAGCAAAAGGTTTTCGATAAACTCATGGTGTAGACTATAATGAGACCTTTTCGCCTATAGTCATGCTCAAGTCCATTAGGATCTTGCTTGCCATAGCTGCATATCATGATTATGAGATATGGCAAATGGATGTCAAAACTGCTTTCCTCAACAGAAATTTACTTGAGGATGTGTATATGACACAGCCTGAGAGTTTTGTCAATCCCAAGTATCCTAAGAAGATTGGCAAGCTTCAAAAATCCATTTATGGATTAAAGCAAGCATCCTGAAGTTGGAATCTTTGTTTTGATGAGGCAGTCAAAGAATTGGACTTCATCAAGAACGAAGATGAGCCTTGTGTGTATAAGAAGGTTAGTGGGAGCATAATAGTATTTCTAGTCCTATATATGGATGACATCCTTCTCATTGGGAATGACATTCCAACATTGCAAAAGGTTAAGCAATGGTTGGAGAAATGTTTCTCAATGAAAGACATAGGTGAAGATAAGACAATACTTGGTATTCGGATCTATAGAGATAGATCGAATCGGCTTTTGACACTAAGTCAAGAAAAGTACATAGACAAAGTACTAAAGCATTTTAGTATGGGAGACTCAAAGAAAGGGTACATACCTTTGGCTTTGAGAGTTCCTTTAACTAAAGAACAGTGCCCTAAAACAAAAGAAGAAAGGGACAACATGAGTAGAATCCCATATGCATATGCTATTGGATCTAGCATGTACGCTATGTTATGTACTAGGTTGGATGTTGCTCATACACTAAGTATAACCAGTAGGTTTCAGCAAAACCCTGGTGAGAAGCACTGGTCTACTGTAAAAGAGATTCTAAAGTACCTGCGAAGGACTAAGGATCACTTCTTAGTGTATGGTGGTCAAGAAGAGCTCGTCATACAAGGTTATGCCGATGCTGTTTTTCAAACTAGTACTCAGGACTCAAGATCACAATCTTGATTTGTTTTTATTTTAAACGGTGGTGCTGTTAGCTGGATAAGCTCGAAGCAAGAGACCGTTGCCGAATCAACTACAGAATCTGAGTATATTGCAGTGAGTGAGGCTGCAAAAGAGGCTGTTTGGATTAAAAATTTCATTTCTGGATTAGGAGTGGTCCCAAGCATCCTAGATCCATTAGAAATTTTATGTGACAACAACAGGGCCATCGTACAGGCCAATGAGCCCCCATCACACCAGAAATTCAAACACATACTCAGGAGGTACCACCTGATTAGAGAGATCATTGATCATGGGGACGTCAAGGTTAGCAAGATAGCAAGTGAAGACAATGTAGCAGATCGTTTGACGAAACAGTTGCGTCCAAATCTACATGAAGCTCATTTGAGAGCATTTGGTCTTAGGGCTATGCCCAATTGGGACTAGTGCTAGTTGGAGATTGTTAGTGTAAGCCCTAGCCCCAATACATTGTAATAAAATACTTTAGTTAATAAATGAGGTATTTGTTTTATCTATTGTATTCCTGTGCATATCAATTGATAGAACTATCCAAGAATGTTGTTTCAGTTTAAGTTATCATGTGTGAGGCACATGGTTGTAAGACCTTGAAACAATAGAGACTTCATTCTAAATATCCCTAGTCAATCATTGTTATGGGAATAACAATGAATTAAGACTAGTATGCTCTCTCTGATAAGTTGAGTTCTATCTTACGGATCATAAGGACAAGAGTGTCAATCAAAGATCATAGATACATGTTTAGAACATGGTACTGGATTCGATCTATTCATGAGAACACTGCATGGTATAAGTCATAAGTGTTTCTCATATGCAAGTTTTGTATCAGAGTTCTTAGACCTAAAATCTCTATGAAACTCTTTATGAATTACTGTGTACTTTGACATACACCTAACATACTGGTAACAGAGCGACAAGTATGGGTATGGTTGGGTATACATTGATTCATGTTAGAGAGCATGAGAGAAGTGAAGGGATTACCCTTCTCAATAAGAGAGAAAATATCATCGGCCACTTGATTAGTGAATTGAGAAGTGTATGGCCATACCGAGATGAAATAATCAGTAATCATTATTTATCTGAGAATTCAGTATCACTGGAATATCAAGAAAGGAATTAATATATATAAGGATGACTAGTTCCATGCCTTATATTAATTCTGATGTTTATGGATAAGGGACTATGCAAAATTGCATTAGGTCACTAAATGCCATTTGCATTTTCATTTAATTTGGAATGCTATAATATCTTGCTAGAGATTATATATAGCCTTTGAATTAATTATTAACTCATTGCCAACATTAACAAAGCATTGGGCTTAAAACATTTAAATAAAGTATTGGGTATTAATTTGGGATTTTAATTAAAGTCAAATTAATGTATGTAATGGGTATTAAAAATGCTATTAGACCTTGGTCAATGAGAGAGAGAAATTCAGCCCATAAGGTTTAATTTTAATTAATTAATTATCTTGTATTAATTTAGTTAATTGAGTATTAAAGCCTAGAAGAATTTTAATCAAATTAAATCACTTAAATGAAAATTGAAGTGACCGAAATTCCAAGATAAATATCAAGGAATTTCAGCACATTTATAAGTTTAAATTAAGTGATTTATTAGATTAAAATGTCTTAGATTTATTTCAAAAGAGTTTGAATTAATATATGTCACATGATTTTAGGAAGTGATTAAGGCTAAATTAACTATCTTGAGGTAGTGGATTTTAAATTAACACTTAAAAATAAATGACATATATATATTGATTGAGAAAAAATAAAAATCTAGTGGTAGTGGCGTGAAAACTCTCTCTCTCTCTCACAAAATTCTCTTGGCCGAATTCACAAAGAGAAAGGATTCTTCCTCATTCTCTTGTGTTCTTGGGCAGCAATAGCAACTAAAAGAAGTGCAACATCAAATCTTGTAGCTTCAATCCTTTGCCATTACACAATACTTAAATAGAGAGCTAGCAATCTTGATTTTAAGCCGTCTTTGTAATTGTGTGTGTGAACATAGAGAGCAGTGGCGTAAAGGCTGTTCCTTTTGAATTGGTGGTGAAGATCTCAGGAAAACAAATCCTTCTTGGTTGCTGGTCATCATCAAAATAAAATCTTGAAGTGCATCTAAAGTTGTAAGTTTTAAAAACCCTAAAATTGCATGCTTTCGATTCTAGTTTATGGAATGAGATGCTTGTATGATCGTTTTTTATTATTTTCTGCTGCATGATCATCATATAAATGCCATGTCAAAGTGCTTTAGATGCATGAAATAATTAATCAAAATCGTTATTATAAAAACATGCAATGCTGAAATTTTCTGTTGAGTTTTTTGCATTGTTTTGGTGTAAAAACGATTTTAAATGATTAGATAGGTATTATAATTAATATGACATATTAATATACTGTCCTAAGATGTTCTTAGAGCTGTTAATGGTCGGATTTAATTGATAATACCTGATGGTACATGTTAATCTTGAAACTAGGTGCTAGTTGGCATGTTAAGTGTTTATTTGACAACTAGTTTTCAAAATTAAATGTAAAACCGATTTTGGCATGTTTGTAAGTCATTTTTTAAAATTAAATATCAGGTCTGGACATATTTTAAATTTATTTTTAATTCTGGTCCATTACAATTTAATTGATTAATTTAAAAATAACTTAAAACTATGACTAGTTTGTGTTTGTTACATGTTTAATCAACATTGTTTGTTTTGTTTTGATTAAAATGGTAAAAACACATTTAGATATAAATGGTACAGAACATTAACTCAATATTTATGACCTTATTTAAATCATTAAATGACTCATAAAATTGATTTAAGTATTTGTGCATTTTTATGGCATCATATAAGCATTAAACAACTAGTTTCATTGTTGTTTGTTTTTTTTTTGTATGAATGCCATGTATTATATATATGTTCTTCATGATTTTATGTTTTAATTCATGTTGGTACATATTATATGTATTTTTTATGTTTATGGGCTAAATGACATAAAATTAAAATGGCAAAATTGGAAATTATACTAGAGTTGATTTATGGCACAAATCTAACTAGTTTGTGTTTTGGGATTTTAAGAGAAGTTATTCAATAAGAGGATTTAGTCCATTGGGCTTTGGCCCAAGCCTATCATGGGGTCTTCTCTTAAAGGTTCAAGTACAGAATTTTCATTAATGGGATTGGCTAAATTAATTAAAGTTGGACTTTGTTTGATCCATGAATGTTATGTATATTTATTTGCATGATTTGTGTGATTAATGGATATGCATGGTGCATTCATGGGCCCTGGGTTTTTGTAATTAAATATGGCCTATGAGCTATTATGTATTATTGTAAAAGTTTCATTTATTTCTTAGAATAGAATTTATTTGAAGACTTTTTAAATCAAGATGAAGCCCACCGGAGTGGAAAAGCCCGACTCGAAGATTCATATGTAATAGTATAGAATCTTAGTTGTAGGTTTTCGGGCTCATATTTGTCACGTTTTACTTTATGAAATTACATATATATGCATGCTATGAATGAATGACAAAGTGTATGACATGTAAGCCATATTAAAATGAATCCCTAAAATAGTAAGTCATAAAGTTGCCTTCCTAATTTGAAACATGTAAAGGCATCGATCATCGATCACGTAGACTAGGAGTCCTAGATGCGCTCGATTATCTTTGTGAGGCATGGGTTGTGAATGTAGGTTGGACTTAACATGGAAAGGGATGCTCGGACCTAGGCAGCTAATAAATGGGTTTGTGCTATAACATCTTAATATGTTAGCCCATTTGATCCAATAGTCATGTACGAGACATGATTGGAGGTTTCCTACCTAAGTAACTTAACTTTTTAGGTGTACAAGCTCAGTTTGACTAATAAGTTGTTGTGAAAAGTGGATCTTGGCCAACATTAAATCACTAACGTGAATTATTTAAAGAGATATTAATTTTGTTTGTGGGATTAATAAGACCTCATTTAATCTTGCTAAATTTTATTATTGTAGATTGAAAATGGCATCTTCAAACAACAATTTCTCATTGCGATCGGTCCTTGAAAAGGACAAATTGAATGGCACCAATTTCATAGACTGGTCTCGAAACTTAAGAATAGTTCTTAAGCAAGAGAAGAAGTCGTATGTTTTGGATGCACCCTTGCCTGAAGAACCTGGTAGGATGCCTCATCGGTTCAAAAGGAAACTTTTGAGGCCAAGAAGAGTGACTCCAACGATGTGACCTGTCTGATGCTAGCCACGATAGTGCCTGACTTGCAAAAGCAATTCATGGACCAAGAGGCTTATCCGATCATGGTGCATCTCAAGGAGTTGTTCCCAAAGTAAGCTCATCATGAGAAGTTCATGACAGCAAAGGCCTTAATTTCCTGTAAGATGGCTGCGGGTACTCTTGTTAGTACCCTTGTACTCAAGATGAAAGGGTATCTTGATACTCTTGAGAAGCTTGAGGTACAAGTGCCAAAGGAATTGGGCACTGACTTGATCTTAGGTTCATTTACTGATGATTATGATCCATTTTTTATGAATTATAACATACATGCAATGAGCAAGATAGTCACTGAGCTTCATGGGATGCTTAAGAATGCTGAAGAGAATATTCGAAAGACTAATCACATACTTATGGCTCAAGGTGGCATTAAGAATGTGTTTGGCATGTTTGTAAGTGATTTTTAAAGATTAATAACAGGTCTAGACATTTTTTAAAAATGGTTTTAATTCTGGTCCATAACAATTTAATTGATTAATTTTAAAATCACTTAAAACTATGACTAGTTTGTGTTTGTTGCATGTTTAATCAACATTGTTTGTTATGTTTTGATTAAAATGGCAAAAGCACATTTAGATCAAATCTGGAAAGAACCTTAACTCAATGTTTATGACCATATTTAAATCATTAAATAGCACATAAAATTGTTTTAGGTGTTTGTGCATTCTTTTGGCGTTACATGAGCATTAAACAACTAGTTTCACTGTTGTTTGTTTATTTTAGTATAAATGCCATGTATGATATATGTTCTTCATGATTTTATGTTTTAATTCATGTTGGTACATATTATATGCATTTTTAATGTTTATGGGCTGTATGACATAATATTAAAAATTGCATAATTGGAAATCATACTAGAGTTGATTTATAGCACAAATCTAACTAGTTTGTGTTTTGGGCTTTTAAGAGAACTTATTCTACAAGTGAATTTAGTCGATGGGCCTTCGGCCCAGGCCCATCATGGGGTCTTCTCTTAAAATTGTAAGTACACAATTACCATTAATGGGCTTGCCTAAATTAATTAAAATTAGACTTTGTTTTATCCATGAATGTTATGTATATTTATTTGCTTGTTTTTTGTGATGAATGGATATGCATGGTGCATTCATGGGCCCTGGGTTTTTGTAATTAATTATGGCCTACGTACCATTATGGATTATTGTAAAAGTTTCATTTATTTCATAGCATAGAATTTATTGAAGACTTTGTAAATCAAGACGAAGCCCATCGCAGTGGAGAAGCCCAACTCAAAGATTCTTATCTAATAGTATAGAATCTTAGTTGTAGGTTTTTGGGCCCATGTTTGTCATGCTTTACTTTATGAAATTATATATATGCATTCTATAAATGGATGACAAAGCGTATGCCATGTAACCCATAGTAAAATGAATCCCTAATATAGTAAGTTTCAAAGTTGCCTTATTAATGCAAAACATGTCAAGGCATCGATCATCGATCACGTAGACTAGGAGCCCTAGATACACTCGATTATCTTTTTGAGGCATGGGTTGTGAATATAGGTTAGACTTAACATGGAATGGGATGCTTGGACCTAGGCAACTAATAAATGGATTTGTGCTATAACATATTGAGATGTTAGCCCATTTTATCAAAGAGTCATGTACGAGACAGGATTGGAGTTTTCCTACCTAAGTAACTTAACTTGTTAGGTGTACAAGCTCAGCTTGACTAATAAGTTGTTGTGAAAAGTTCATCTTGGCCCATATTAAATCACTAACGTAAATTATTTAAAGGGATATTAATTTGGTTTGTGGGATTATAATAAGACCTCATTTAATCTTGCTAAGTTTTATTATTATAGATTGAAAATTGGCATCTTCAGCAATAACTTTTCATTGCGATCCGTCCGAGAAAAGGACAAATTGAATAGCACTAATTTCATAAACTAGTCTCAAAACTTGAGAATAGTTCTCAAGCAAGAGAATAAGTCATATGTTTTGGATGAACCCTTGCCCGAAGAACCTACTAGGAATGCCTCTGCAGTTCAAAAGGAAACTTTTGAGACTAAGAAGAAGCAACTCAAATGATGTGACCTATCTGATGCTGGCCACTATGGTGCCTGATTTGCAAAAGCAATTCATGGACCAAGAGACTTATGCGATCATGTTGCACCTCAAGGAGATGTTCCAAGAGCAAGCTCATCACGAGAGGTTCGTGACAAAAAAGGCCTTGATTACTTGTAAGATGGATGTAGGTACTCCCATTAGTACTTATGTACTCAATATGAAAGGGTATCTTGATACTATTGAGAAACTTGAGGTACATGTCCCGAAGGAATTGGCCACTGACTTGATCTTGGGTTCATTGACTGATGATTATGATCCATTTGTCATGAATTATAAAATGCATGCAATGAACAAGATAGTCACCGAGCTTTATGGGATGCTTAAGAATGCTGAAGAGAACATTCAAAAGACTAATCTCGTACTTATGGCTCAAGGGGGCATTAAGAAGGGACCCGCTAAGGGAAAGGGAAAGGGAAAGGAAAACCCAAGTATGACCTGGCTCGGCCTAAGTCTAGTGGGAGTGCACCTCAGGCCCAATCCAAACCTAAGGCATAAAAGCGTAAGGAGAGCAAGAGCGCATGCTTCCATTGGAACAAATTAAGGCATTGGAGGAAGAATTGCGCTCTCTTCAAGGAAGAACAAAGAAGAAAACCAACTTGGAAAAAGCATAAAAGCCATTAGATCAGATCGAGGTGGCAAATACTTAAGCCAAGAGTTTGAAGGTCATCTGAAGGAGTGTGAATTATTTCACAGCTCACTGCTCCTTGAACACCACAATGGAAAGGTGTGTCCAAAAGGAGAAATCAAACTCTATTGGACATGGTTTGATCAATGATGAGTCAAGCTAATCTTCCTATCTCTTTTTGGGGTTATGCATTAGAAACTCCTGCATTTCTACTATTGGAAATTATCGGTTACATGCATCTCATACATAAGCAAAATTTAAAATTTTTAACCAATAAATCTGATCTTGCCATGAATTTACAATATACATATTGATTTTTGTTGAACATTTGATTTTTCTTCTCATCGGGGTTGTCGCAAACCACAATGTCTAAAATTGAACATCTCCAATTAGTAATCCACACTAGAGAAGGATTGAATGAACCAATAATGGAGGAATACAAGGTTGGCCAAAATCCCCTGATGCTAGCAAGGGGGAAGTGGCGGCTAGGGTTTGAGAATATGAGAGAAACTCTTTTCTCTTAATTATTCACTTTAACCCTAATACCCTATCACTTAGATTTTTATAGTTTGGTTAAAAATCTGACTTCATAATAGGATTGGGCTCTTTAAAATTGCTGGAGAAATATTAAATGGGATTTTGAAATTATTAATAATTTATTTGGGCTCAATTAAATCCAATTTAAGTCCTTTCATCGAAGACTATGCACAAAACCCACAAACTAGGTCCTTTGTGTATACACTTGGATTTAATCACCCAAATGAATTCCAAATCCATCCAAATTAAATATGTGAGCTCCATAACACTTATGAGATATATTTAATTTGTTTTGGTCCAAGAATTATGCGTCTAAAGCCTTCTACTAGGAGGTGGGGTGAAACCCTTCCTCTTGAGGGTTTATGAGCCAACCTCAATTTTTTGGGCCACTTTTAATTTCTCCAATGGATCTATTAATTATTATATCAGCCCTATAACACTTATACTCCAATAATAATTAATTATGAAATACATTATTTCAATTAAGTCCATTTTACATAACATTTCTAAAAAGTTATGCGAACAATTTTACTTGATCATAATTAATTAAACTCTTTAATTAATTATTCTATTATTCACTCCTCTATTCCCATAATAATATCAAATATCATTATCCTTGTAATTTAACCATTTTATTCTTTTTCTCTATATGTGTGTGACCTATTGGGTTCCTGTCCATATTGGTAGTATAATACGTAATTGTGAGTTTTATTCAAAACTCACATGATTTAAACTCCTTTAAATCATTTTATCAATCCATATTGATATTTATGATAAATTATTATACAAGTCATGATTGGCATCTATCTAGGCATCATGACTACCCAAATGTCAGGAAAGTCAAGTGGTTTAACTATATCCTTCCATAGAAATAGTTAACGTGCAATTACTCCTTTCACCTCTCTTATCTCAATTAGATTATGAGTATGGATTTCTATCAACTCATATAAATCTAATTATCATTATTCTATTAATTTAACCATTGTTCCCAAAATGCCCTTCATGGATCTCTATCCATCTTGGCATATTACTCTAGCTAGAGATTCTCTGAACAAGGTAATTATAGAATCATGCAAGATAACTTCCCTTAATAAATCTGGGATGGTGAATCCTTTGTCAATCACTCAACTATCTTCAAGTAGGTTATGATATACCTAACTTCTTAACTATGTTCACCTCCAGTTGTAAGTAATCAATTATGGAGTCAAAGTATACCACTTGTTACTTAAGATAAATTTGGTGATCTCAAGTCTAAGGATACTTGCACAACCACTATGAAGAGATTCCTCACTGATATAGATTTAACATCCATGTGAGGATTCTCTTTACAGGTCTCCAATAAACTTGTTCTTCTAACAGACATCCACATGTTAGCTTTGATTATCTTCCATAATCAAAGTTATGAGAACCACTACTTGAACCATTCAAGAAGCATAATATGTGCTAGTTTGTCCGAATTAACAATATCCTATCTTGTTAATTCTATGACTAGGAATATTTAGATATTAACACATTTGCATGCAATAGACATCTCATATCATGAACACTTTCATGATTGCCTTTGTACTGTGTTTATAATATCTAGGACTTCATGTATTAATTTAAGATTTACAAACTCATGTATTTAAACATAGCATTAATAAATGAATGATGCCTTTTATTAAGAATATAAGTTCATACATATGAAATACATCCCTGTTACATAGGCTCTAGGGCATACTCTCTAACAATCTCCCACTTGCACTAGAGCCAATCACTCATATGTCTTAGACCCATGCTATTTATATGGTGATCGTGCTTAATCTAGGAAAGTATATTAGTGAAGGGATCCACCACATTATCATCTATGGGGACCCTTTCTATTTTCACATCATTTCTAGCTACTATTTCCCTTATGAGATGGTAGCATCTAAGAACATGCTTGGATCACTAATGAGACCGTGGTTCCTTGGCTTGCATAATGGCTCCATTGTTTTCACAATATAAAGGAATCAGATCAGCAATGCTAAGCACCACTGCTAGTTCAGATATGAACTTTTTGATCCAGACTGCTTCTTTAGTTATTTCTAAAGCAGCAATGTACTTAGCTTCTGTCGTGGAGTCAGCAGTTGTTTCTTGTTTTGAACTCTTCCAACTAACTACCTCTCCTCCTATTATGAACACAAAACCAGACTGTGATTTACAATCATCTTTTTTAGATTGGAAGCTGGCATCTGTATACCCATTTACTTCCAAACTACCCTCCCTATATATCAAGAATATATCCTTAGTCCTTCTCAAGTACTTAAGGATATTCTTGACAGCTACCCAGTGTTTCTCTCTAAAATTGGATTGGAATCTGCTTGTGACACTCAAAGCAAAAGCTACATCTGGACGTGTACATAGCATAGCATACATGATAGAACCAATTGCATTATGCATATGTTATTCTATTCATGCTCTCTCTATCCTCTAGTGTCTACGGACACATAGACTTATAAAGGTGTTTCCCATGCACCATGGGTATAAACCCTTTCTTAGAGAGATCTATATTAAACCTCTTCAATACTTTATCTATGTATGTACTTTGAGAAGACATAGCAACCTATTGGATCTATCTCTATAGATCCTTATTCCCAGAATATAGGATGCTTCTCCAAGGTCTTTCATGGAGAATTGCTTGGATAACAATATTTTAACAGATTGGAGAATAGAAATGTCATTTCCCATGATCAATATTTCATCAACATATAGAACTAAGAAGACAATTATACTCCCATTGACCCTTTTATACACACTGATGGAATATGACATGGTATGAACATGGCAATCACGCAACGGAAAAATAACAAAAATGATCATACATGCCAAACAATTCCATGACAAGAATCGAAACATGCAATTTTAGGGTTTTTGAAACTTACAACTTTTGATGCCTTTTAAATATTGAATTTGGTGATGGCCAGCAACTAAGATGACTTTATCCGCCTTAGATCTTGATCACCAATGCCAAGGAACAGCCTTTTACGCCACTCCCTCTATTCTCACACACACAATTGCACCGTCGGCTTAAAATCGAGATTGCTAGCTCTCTTTTAAGGTATTGTGTAATGGCTATAGTTTGAAGCTACAAAATTTGATTTTGTACTTCTCTTAGGTTGCTATTACTACCAAGATCACAAGAGAATGAGGAACAATCCTTTGTCCTTGTGAAAATTGGCCAAAAGAATATTATGAGAGAGAGAGAGAAGAATTCATGCCAAGACCTAGAAAAAGGGTTTCACGTTTTTTTCTCTTAGGTCTCCTTAGGGTTTTATTTCTTTTATATATATCCTTCTCTTTTGGCAAGTTTTTAATTTGAACTTTACTATCTCAAGATAATTAATTCAATCTCAATCACTTCCTAAAATAAGTAATATATATTGATTTAAACTCCTTTGAATTTAAAATTCAAATTTGAAATAAAACACAAGACATTTAATTAAATAAAATAACTTAATAAAGATAATGAGCATGTGCCGAAATTCCTTGATTTTCATCTTGGAATTTCAGTCACTCCTTATATTATTTAAATGATTTAATTTAATTTAAATTCTTTTAGGCTTTAATACTCAATTAACTTAATTAATACAAGATAATTAATTAATTGAAATTAAACCTTGTGGGCTGAATTTTTCTCTCTCATGGGCCAAGGTCCAATAGCATTTATGATGCCCATTACATACATTAATTTGACTTTAATTAAAAGCCCAAATTAATGCCTAATACTTTATTTAAATATTTTAAGCCCAATGCTTTGTGTGCGATCCTATAGGTCCATTTAATGTTGGCAATGAACTAATGAATTAATTCAAATGCTATATATATTCTCTAGCAAGATATTATAGCATTCCAAATTAAATGAAAATGCATATGGCATTTAGTGACCTAATGCAATTTTGCATAGGCCCTTACCAATAAATATCAGAATTAATATAAGGCATGGAACTAGTCATCCTTATATATTTTAATTCCTTTCTTGATATTCCAGTGACACTGAACTCTCAGATAAATAATGATTACTCATTATTTCATCTCGGTATGGCCATACACTTCTCAGTTCACTGATCAAGTGGCCGGTGATATTTTCTCTCTTATCGAGAGGGGTAATCCCTTCACTTCTCTCATGCTCTCTAACATGAATCAATGCATACCTAATCATACCCGTACTTGTCACTCTGTTACGAGCACGTTAGGTGTATGTCAAAGCACACATTAATTCATAAAGAGTTTTATAGAGATTTTAGGTCTAAGAACTCCGATACAAAACTTGCATATGAGAAACACTTATGACTTGTACCATGTAGTGTTCTCATGAGCAGATCGAATCCAGATACCATGTTCTTTAACATGTATCTATGATCTCTGATTGACACTCTTGTCCTAATGATCCATAAGACATAACTCATAATATCAGAGAGAGCATACTAGTCTTAATTCATTGTTATTCCCATAACAATGACTGACTAGGGATATTTAGAATGATGTCTCATTTGTTTCAAGGTCTTACAACCATGTGCCTCACACATGATAACTTAAATCGAAGCAACATTCTTGGATAGTTCTATCAATTGATATGCACAGGAATACAATGGATAAAACAAATGCCTCATTTTATTAATTAAAGTGTTTTATTACAATGCATTAGGGCTAAGGCTTACACTAACAATCTCTCACTAGCACTAGTCCCAATTAGGCATAGCCTTAAGACCAAATGCTCTCAAATGAGCTTCGTGCAGATTTAGACGTAACTGTTTCGTCAAAGGATCTGCTACATTGTCTTCACTTGCTATCTTGCTAATATTGATGTCCCCACGATCAAAGATCTCTCTGATTAAGTGGTACCTCCTGAGTATGTGTTTGGATTTCTGGTGTGACCGGGGCTCCTTTGCCTGTGCGATGGCCCCGTTGTTGTCACAGAAAATTTCTAATGGATCTAGGATGCTTGGGACCACTCCTAATCCAGAAATGAAATTTTTAATCCAAACAGCCTCTTTTGCAGCCTCACTCGCTGCAATATACTTAGATTCTGTAGTAACGGTCTCTTGCTTTGAGCTTCTCCAGCTGACAGCACCACTGTTCAAACAAAAACGAAACCAGATTACGATCTAGAATCTTGAGTGCTGATCTGAAAAGCAGCATCGGCATAACCTTGTATGATGAGCTCTTCTTGACCACCATACACCAAGAAGTGATCCTTAGTCCTTCGCAGGTACTTCAGAATCCCTTTTACAGCAGACCAGTGCTTCTCACCAGGGTCTTGCTGAAACCTACTGGTTATACTCAGTGCATGAGCAACATCCAACCTAGTACATAATATAGCGTACATGATAGATCCAATAGCAGATGCATATGGGATTCTACTCATGTTGTCCCTTTCCTCTTTGGTTTTAGGGCACTGTTCTTTAGTCAAAGGAACTCCCAAAGCCAAAGGTATGTACCCGTTCTTTGAGTCTCCCATACTAAAATGCTTTAGTACTTTGTCTATGTACTTTTCTTGACTTAGTCGCAAGAGCCGATTCGATCTATCTCTATAGATTCGAATACCAAGTATTGTCTCGGCTTCACCTAAGTCTTTCATTGAGAAACATTTTCCCAACCATTGCTTAACCTTTTGCAATGTTGGAATGTCATTCCCAATAAGAAGGATGTCGTCCACATATAGGACCAGAAATACTACTATGCTCCCACTAACCTTCTTGTACACATAAGGCCCATCTTCTTGTGTAATGGGTTCTTGTTCCACAACTGGTTGTGAACTTGATCCCATTTCCAACTCATCCTTTATAGGAGTCTGTGGCACTTGAATTTCTCCAAGTTCTACTTTACTCCCACTGTCTTTCTTGAGAAAGAACTCCTTTTCCAAGAAAATAGCCTTGCGAGCAGCAAATACTTTGTTCTTGGCTTGTGAGTAAAAGTAATATCCCTTTGTTTCTTTGGGATAACCCACAAACAAGCAGACAGTGGATTTGGACTCTAGTTTATCAGATGTTAATTTCTTAACATGTGCTTCACAACCCCAAATCCTGAGAAAAGACATATTGGGTTCTTTTCCAGTCCATACCTCGTATGGTGTCTTTTCAACTACTTTAGTTGGAGTACGGTTTAATAAAAATGCAGCAGTTTCTAATGCATAACCCTAAAAAGAGACAGGAAGATTAGCTTGACTCATCATAGATCAAACCATGTCCAACAGAGTTCCATTTCTCCTTTCGGACACACCATCCATTATGGTGTTCCAGGAGGAGTGAGCTGTGATATAATACCACACTCCTTTAGATGACTGTCAAGCTCTTAGTTTAAGTATTCGCCACCTCGATCTGATCGAATGGCTTTTATACTTTTTCCAAGTTGGTTTTCTACTTCGTTATTAAACTCTTTGAATTTCTCAAAAGTTTCAGACTTGTACTTCATTAGATAGACATAGCCATATCTACTGAAGTCATCTGTGAATGTCCCGAAGTAGCTATAACCACCTCTAGCTTGTGTACTTATTGGTCCACATACATCAGTATGTATTAGTTCCAATAAGCCATTAGTCCTCTCACCTTTCTTATTAAAAGGACTCTTTGTCATTTTTCCATTCAAACATGGCTCGCATGTATCATAAGACTCTAAGTCAAATGACCCAAGCACTCCAGTTTTGTGGAGTCTTGAAATGCATTTTTCGTTTGCATGTCCTAAACGACAATGCCAGAAGTAAGTAGGGTTCAATTCCTTTGATTTAACCCTCTTTGTATTAATGTTGTATATGGACTCTTTGTTTTGTAAATCAAGGATATAAGGGCCATTTTGCAACATGGTATTGCCATAAGAAATGCCTTGGCAACGAATATGAGCATTGCCATTTTTAATAACAAAATCAAATTCATCATTATCCAAACATGGAACTGAAATAATGTTTCTGCTCATAGTAGGTACATAATAACAATTATTCAAAACAACACAAAGTTCAGACGGTAAAGTGAGGTGATAGTCGCCTATCTCCATGGCAGCAACTCGTGCTCCATTCCCCACACGAAGGTCCACTTCATTCTTCCCAAGTAACAGCCTATTTCTTAGCCCATGCACATTTGAACAAATGTGAGAACCACAACCGGTATCCAATACCCAAGTGGTAGAAATAGAAAGGTTAATTTCAATAACAAAAATACCAGAACTGGATGCCTTGGCTCCATTTTTCTTTGGTTCTTCCTTGAAGAGAGCGTAATTCTTCCTCCCTTGTTGCAATAGAAGCAAGTGCTCTCACTCTCTTTGAGCTTTTGCGCCTTGGGCTTGGATTGGGCCTGAGGTGCACTCCCACTTGACTTGAACCGAGCCAGGTCATTCTTGGGTTTTGCCTTTCCCTTTCCCTTTCCCTTAGCGGGTCCCTTCTTAATGCCCCCTTAAACCATCAATACGGGATTGGTCTTTCGAATGTTCTCTTCAGTATTCTTAAGCATCCCATGAAGCTCAGTGACTGACTTGTTCATTGCATGCATGTTATAATTCATCACGAATTGATCGTAATCATTAGTCAATAATCCTAAGATCAAGTCAGTGGCCAATTCCTTTGGCACTTGTACCTCAAGCTTCTAAAGAGTATCAAGATACCCTTTCATCTTGAGTACATGGGTGCTAACAGGAGTACCCGCAGCCATCTTACAAGAAATTAAGGCCTTTGTTGTCACGAATCTCTCGTGACGAGCTTGCTCTTGGAACATCTCCTTGAGGTGCACAATGATTGCATAAGCCTCCTGGTCCATAAATTGCTTTTGCAAGTCAGGCACCATAGTGGCCAGCATCAGACAGGTCACATCATTAGAGTCGCTCTTCTTGGTCTCAAAAGTTTCCTTTTGAACCGCAGAGGCGTTCCTGCCAGGTTCTTCAGGCAAGGGTGCATCCAAAACATACGACTTTTTCTCTTGCTTAAGAACTATTCTTAAGTTTCGAGACCAGTCTATGAAATTGGAGCCATTCAATTTGTCCTTTTCAAGGACTGATCGCAATGAGAAATTGTTGTTTGAAGATTCCATTTTCAATCTATAATAAAATTTAGCAAGATTAAATGAGGTCTTATTTATGATCCCACAAACCGAATTAATATCCCTTTAAATAATTTGCGTTAGTGATTTAATGTGGGCCAAGATCCACTTTTCACAACAACTTATTAGTCAAGCTGAGCTTGTACACCTAATAAGTTAAGTTACTTAGGTAGGAAAACTCCAATCATGTCTCGTACATGACTCTTGGATCAAATGGGCTAACATCTTAAGATGTTATAGCACAACCCATTTATTAGTTGCCTAGGTCCGGGCATCCCTTTCCATGTTAAGTCCAACCTACATTCACAACCCATGCCTCACAAAGATAATCGGGCGCATCTAGGACTCATAGTCTACGTGACCGATGATCGATGCCTTGACATGTTTCGAATTAGGAAGGCAACTTTGTGACTTACTATTTTAGGGATTCATTTTATTACGGCTTACATGGCGTACGCTTTGTCATCCATACATAGCATGCATATATAAATAATTGCATAAAGTAAAGCATGACAAACATGGGCCCAAAAACCTACAACTAAGATTCTATACTATTACATAAGAATCTTCGAGTTGGGCTTCTCCACTCTGGTGGGCTTCGTCTTGATTTACAAAGTCTTCAAGTATATTCTATTCTAAGAAATAAATGAAACTTTTACAATAAAATATAATGGCTCGCAGGCCATATTTAATTACAAACATCCATGGCCCATTAATGCACCATGCATATCCATTCATCACACCAAACAAGCAAATAAATATACATAGCATTCATAGATCAAACAAAGTCCAATTTTAATTAATTTAGCCAAGCCCATTAATGGAAATTGTGTACTTGAACCTTTAAGAGATGATCCCGTGATGGGCCTAGGTCGAAGCCCAATGGACTAAATCCTCTTATTGAATAAGTTCTCTTAAAAGCCCAAAACACAAACTAGTTAGATTTGTGCCATAAATCAACTCTAGTATAATTTCCAATTTTGCCATTTTTAATTTTATGTCATCAAGCCCATAAACATTAAAAATACATATAATATGTACCAACATGAATTAAAACACAAAATCATGAAGAACATATATATATGGTACACGGCATGCATATAAAACAAACAAACAACAAAACTAGTTGTTTAATGCTTATGTGATGCCACAAAAATGCACAAATACTTAAAACAATTTTATGAGTCATTTAAAAAATTAAATAAGATCATAAATATTGATTTAATATTCTGTACCATTTTAATCTAAATGTTTTTTTACCATTTTAATCAAAACAAAACAAACAATGTTGATTAAACATGTAACAAACACAAACTAGACATAGTTTTAAGTGATTTTAAAATTAATCAATTAAATTGTCATGGACCAGAATTAAAACCAAATTTAAAATATGTCCATACCTGATATTTAATCTTTAAAAATCACTTACAAACATTCCAAAATCGTTTTTACATTTAATATTTAAAACTAGTTGTTAAACTTACAATTAACATGCCAAAATGCACCTAGTTTTAATATTAACATGTACCATCAGGTACTAGCAATTAAATCTGACAATTAATAGCTCCTAGAACATCTTAGGACAGTATATTAACATTTCATATTAATTATAATACCTATCTAATCAATTAAAATCGTTTTTACACCAAAACAATGCAAAAAACTCAAAACAAAAAATTTCAGATTTGCATGTTTTCATAATGACGATTTTTAATTAATTTTTTCATGCATCTAAAGCACTAAAATAAGCATGTTTAGTCTCTGATACCACTAATGGAATATGACATGGTATAAACATGGCAATCACACAGCGGAAAGACAACAAAAACGATCATACATGCCAAACAATTCCATGACAAGAATAGAAACATGCAATTTTAGGGTTTTTGAAACTTACAACTTTTGATGCCTTTTAAATATTGAATTTGGTGATGGCCAGCAACTAAGATGACTTTATCCGCCTTAGATCTTGATCACCAATGCCAAGGAACAGCCTTTTACGCCACTCCCTCTATTCTCACACACACAATTGCACCATCGGCTTAAAATCGAGATTACTAGCTCTCTTTTAAGGTATTGTGTAATGGCTATAGTTTGAAGCTACAAAATTTGATTTTGTACTTCTCTTAGGTTGCTATTACTATCCAAGATCACAAGAGAATGAGGAACAATCCTTTATCCATGTGAAAATTGGCCAAAAGAATATTATGAGAGAGAGAGAAGAATTCATGCCAAGACCTAGAAAAAGGGTTTCACGTTTTTTTCTCTTAGGTCTCCTTAGGGTTTTATTTCTTTTATATATATCCTTATCTTTTGGCAAGTGTTTGATTTGAACTTTACTATCTCAAGATAATTAATTCAATCTTAATCACTTCCTAAAATAAGTAATATATATTGATTTAAATTAACTCCTTTGAATTTAAAATTCAAATTTGAAATAAAACACAAGACATTTAATTAAATAAAATCACTTAATAAAGATAATGAGCATGTGCCGAAATTCCTTGATTTTCATCTTGGAATTTCGGTCACTCATTATATTATTTAAATGATTTAATTTAATTTAAATTCTTTTAGGCTTTAATACTCAATTAACTTAATTAATACAAGATAATTAATTAATTGAAATTAAACCTTGTGGGCTAAATTTTTCTCTCTCATGGGCCAAGGTCCAATAGCATTTATGATGCCCATTACATACATTAATTTGACTTTAATTAAAAGCCCAAATTAATGTCCAATACTTTATTTAAATATTTTAAGCCCAATGCTTTGTGTGCGATCCTATAGGTCCATTTAATGTTGGCAATGAACTAATGAATTAATTCAAAGGCTATATATATTCTCTAGCAAGATATTATAGCATTCCAAATTAAATGAAAATGCATATGGCATTTAGTGACCTAATGCAATTTTGCATAGTCCCTTACCCATAAATATCAGAATTAATATAAGGCATGGAACTAGTCATCCTTATATATTTTAATTCCTTTCTTGATATTCCAGTGACACTGAACTCTCAGATAAATAATGATTACTCATTATTTTATCTCGGTATGGCCATACACTTCTCAGTTCACTGATCAAGTGTCCGGTGATATTTTCTCTCTTATCGAGAGGGGTAATCCCTTCACTTCTCTCATGCTCTCTAACATGAATCAATGCATACCCAATCATACCCGTACTTGTCACTCTGTTACGAGCACGTTAGGTGTATGTCAAAGCACACATTAATTCATAAAGAGTTTCATAGAGATTTTAGGTCTAAGAACTCCGATACAAAACTTGTATATGAGAAACACTTATGACTTGTACCATGTAGCGTTCTCATGAGCAGATCAAATCCAGATGCAATGTTCTTTAACATGTATCTATGATCTCTAATTGACACTCTTGTCCTAATGATCCGTAAGATAGAACTCATAATATCAGAGAGAGCATACTAGTCCTAATTCATTATTATTCCCATAACAATGACTGACTAGGAATATTTTGAATGATGTCTCATTTGTTTCAAGGTCTTACAACCATGTGCCTCACACATGATAACTTAAACCGAAACAACATTTTTGGATAGTTCTATCAATTGATATGCACAGGAATACAATGGATAAAACAAATGACTCATTTTATTAATTAAAGTGTTTTATTACAATGCATTGGGGCTAGGGCTTACACTAACACACACAAGGTTCATCTTCATTCTGTGAGAAACCAAACTCTTTGATTGTCTCATTGAATCGTATGTTCCAGCTCCTAGTGGCTTGCTTCAATCCATAAATGGATCTTTGAAGCTTGCATACCTTTTCACCATTTCCTGATGTGAACCCTTCTGGTTGTGTGATATACACATCCTCGGTCATATTTCCATTTAGGAAAGTTGTCTTCACATCTATTTGCCAAATCTCATAATTATAATGAGTTGTAATGGCTAAAAGTATTCTTATAGACTTAAGCATCTCTACAAGAGAAAAGATTTCATCATAGTCAATACCTTCTTTTTGACGATAACCTTTTGCTACTATGCGAGCTTTATAGGTAACTATATTACCTTCCATGTCGGTCTTCTTTTTAAAGACCCATTTGCACCCTATGGGTTTTATACCTTTAGGTGGTTGAGTTAAAGTCCATACTTTATTCTCATACATGGAGTCCATTTTAGATTGCATAGCCTTAAGCTATAAATCACATTCTAAACTGTTCAAAACTTCTTGATAGCTTGTAGGTTCATTGTCCTCTACTACAGTTATGCCTCTATCCGAATCAATGTGAAATCCATATCTCACAGGGATAGAACGCATCCTAGTAGATCTTTTAGGATTTTGTGTATAATCAGGTTCAACTATAATCTCATCATTATAAAATTCAGTCTCGGGTTCAATCGGTTGATCTACTTCTATTTATGGGTCTTGAACTTCGACAAGTTCAATTTTACTCCCACTGTCCTCTCATAGGAGAAATTCTCTTTCCAAAAAGACAGCATACCTTGAAACAAACACCTTTTTGTTCTAAGGGATGGTAGAAATAATATCCAAATGTTTCTTTTGGATATCCCACAAATAAATATTTGTCAGACTTAACATCTAGTTTGTCTGACATTGTCCTCTTTACATAAGCAGGGCAACCCCTTACTTTCATATGAGAAAGTGTGAGTTTCTTGTTATTCCACATCTCATATGGAATAACATCAACCGATTTACTAGGAACTCTATTTAACACATAAACAGCAGTTTCTAATGCATATCCCCAAAAAGACTTAAGTAAGTCTACTCGGCTCACCATGGATCGAACCATATTTAATAGTGTTTGATTTCTCCTCTCAGATACACCATTGTGTTATGGTGTATATGGTGGAGTCCATTGAGATAAAATCCCATTATCTCTAAGATAATCTTGAAATTCTTGGCTTAAGTATTCTCCACCTCGATCTAATCTAAGTGTCTTAATACTCTTACCAAGTTGCTTCTCTACTTCATTTTTGAATTCTTTGAACTTTTCAAATGCTTCTGATTTATATTTCATTAGATAGATATATCCAAACCTGAAATAATCATCTATGAAAGTAATGAAGTAGGAGTAACCTCTTCTGGCATGTGTAGTCATTGGACCACATACATCTGAATGTATTAAGTCCAAAACCATTTTAGCTCGTTCTCCTTTACCAATAAAGGAAGCTTTTGTCATTTTTCCCAATAAACAAGATTCACATGTATCAAATGATTCATAATTAAATGATCCCAAATCACCTAACTTGTGTAATTTGGTCATGTGTTTCTCATTTATATGGCCTAAACGACAATGCCATAAATATGAGGGATTTAGATTATCTTGTTTCATTCTCTTGGTATCCATATTATGCACTTCTTTAATTAAATCAAGAACAAAAATACCATTCTCAATGATAGCTTTTACATAAAACATATTGTTCTTAAAAATGTAACAACAATTGTCCTTTAAAGAAATGTCATAATCGTTCAATAAACAACTGAAAGAAATAATACTTTTGGACAATGCTGGAACATAATAACAATTATTTAACTCCAGTATTAATCCACTTGGAAGAGGCAAATGGCAAGTCCCCACAACTGTTGTAGAGATGTTTTGTCCAGTAGCTGACTGTAGACATATTTCTGCCTTTCCAACTCTTCTATTGCTTCTAAGCCCCTGTAGATCATTACATAAATGAGATCCACATCCGGTATCTAATACCCAAGATTGTTTTAAAGCAATAGAATAAGTATTAATTTCAATCATATGAATACCTAAAGTAGAAGCATCATCTTGCTTCTTCTCCTTGAGAAAATCTAGATAGACCTTGCAGTTACACTTCCAATGACCATCCTTTCCATAATGGAAGCAAGTTCCTTTGGGATTCTCTTTCTTGGCAACCTTCTTCTTGGAGATCCCACCATTCTTTGGTTGTACCTTGGTTATCTTCTTCTTCTTCTGCTTCTTACCTTTAACAGAAGTGATAACCATGACACTTTTCGGATCCTTCTTGAAGGATCCATCTTCTACTTTGAGCATGTTGATTAACTCAGGTATGGTCACTTGAATCTTATTCATGTTGAAGTTAAGCACGAAAAGTGTATAACTTGGAGCCAACGAGTGCAAGATTAAATCTATGTATAGATCATTATCCATTACATAGCCATGTCTACTCAAATGCTCAATATACCCATACATCTTCAGTGCATGAGTAACAGCCGAAGTGCCTTCCACCATTTTGCAGTTAAATAAAGCTCGAGCAATCTCATATTGCTTAGTTCTAGCCCGAGAAGAATAAAGTTCCTCTAGATGCAAAATGATGGTTCTAGCATCCATCATCTCATGTTGCTTTTGAAGCTCTAAAGACATAGCACCCAGCATCAGACATACCGCTGCTTCACTATCCTCCATGTATTTTCGATAAGCATCCTTGATCTCATCAATGGCATCATCTGATGGAAGTGGTGATGGATCTTTATCCAAGACATAATGGATCTTTTCAACTCTGAGAACAATTCTCACTTGCCTGATCCAGTCAGAATAGTTGCTGCCAACCAGCTTGTTATCTAAGATTGATCGTATATTAATGTTTGATGTGCTCATGATGATGACCTAGATGTGAAAAAGAAAACATATGAGAGTATGTTCATATATATGTAGGTATTAATTAGGTCTTTAATTAATCCATTTATTCCCACTATTTTATTGCTAATCAATAGCCCTTACTATTTAATTCCAGAAAACCCGATGGTTTTCTTAGTGGGCCAATATCCAATCCTTGATATAAAATTTGACCTTGATTGTTGTCAACAAATCAAACTCCATAACCTTGAAAGATAGGTATCTTTATACCAATTGTGTCTCTACACAACTATTGGATCATTAGGTTATCAACTCTTGATACATGCATATCATATATGCGTTCCCTAATCTTGCCTCTAGAACCATTAGCCTTGATTGTGATCAACAAGCTAATGGGCTAGCTAAGATGACCCATTTTATTAGATTTGAACATATTTGATATAATGTGAGCTTGACTGTGGTCAACAACCCATACTATAAAGAAGTGTGGTTCTCCTTAAATTAATGAAAGGCTTATATACCTTAGTATTAGTTTGAGGGATTTTAGTTAATTAAGTCTCATCTATCTCATAAATATAAGCATACAAATATGGTATAGTTATGGACATTACTACATTGATTTCCCTGGGCCAAAAGGGAAATCAAAAGGTCAAACCTAGGTAATATGCATGATTCAAATAAGTAAAAAATAATTACATTATCTTCAAACTTCTTGGATCTCCATCCGGCCCATCTTGCTCCTTGATAGTGGTCTCCATCTCTATCTCTAATCCTAATCTAAGTAATCTAATTACATATTAGAATTTGAAAAGAAATACAAACCAAAAACAATTGGCTGGAGCAAGAATGTCCTCATTGGGCCAAAACGTGCATTATGCTCAATCACATTGGGCCTTGTCCATAACTATCCATCATGCCAATCATACACCCTTATATGCATTTCCAATGCATAAATTAAAATATATAATCAATTACTAAATTTGTTTCAACTCTTGAAACATACTTTTGAGTTATTTTAATAATGTGATCAAATTAGGAAACTTTTTCCATTTTAGGAAACCTTTTTACATGCATGTGTTCTTGCCTTAATTATCAATCCAATTGATTATTAATTAATTATCAATTGATTATTTAATTGATTAATCATATTAAATAATTAAAAAATCAATTTTTGGCTTAAAATAAGGATAGGCCGAAACCCACACAATAAACCCTAAGATGTGTTAACACACAAACTAGTTTTGTGTCTATTGGGCCTTTTGGAATGAGCCAAGCCCACTCCAGCCCTTAAAACCCATTAATAAACATAATTGTAGTTTATGATATTTAATTTAAATCAGCTACTTGGGCCCACCAAGTCATTCACTAATTTAAATCAATTATGTAAATATAATTAAGCCCATTAAGTGGTTTTAATGAATTAAAATTAATCTAATTAATTTAAAGCCCATTTTAATTAATCCAATTAATTAAAAACACATTAATATATTAGATATATCAGATTTAGAATATTAAAAATCGTTCTAAATAAGAACACACCAAGAACATACCACGAACACACGAAAAACACGAATTTATCGAACTTTTCGACTAAACTAGTTTTCATGCAAAACTTGTTTGGTTTTAATTTTTTTATTATCCTATGGCTTAATATCACATATTAAACACATAAATTATCATCAAAATGATCTTATAGTGGATCAATAAAAAATTAATTTAGAACAGCCCCTAAACTTTATTGAAAAATAAAACCCTACACGCCATTCTCAATGGTTCTTTCCTCAAAAGAATCGTTTTTATTTTTCGTTTTATATATTTGATCACATATATCCAGAAATCAACATTTCTCATTCATGAACAATCAAATTTGATATTTTAAAGTTCAAGAAATAAATAACTCAAAAAATAAAAACTATTTCGCAAAATATAGAATTGTAGATTCATGGCAAAACTGAGGCTCTGATACCATATTGGGAATTATCGGTTACATGCATCTCATACATAAGCAAAATTTAAAATTTTTAACCAATAGATCTGATCTTGTCATGAATTTACAATATACATATTAATGAGAATAAGAAATATCACCTTTGATTTTTGTTGAACTGTTGATTTTCCTTCTCACCGGGTTGTCGCAAACTAAAGTGTCCAAAATTGAACACCTCCAATTAGTAATCCACACTAAAGAAGGACTGAATGAACCAACAATGGAGGAATACAAGGCTGGCTGAAATCCTTTGATGCTAGCAAAGGGGAAGTAGCGGCTAGGGTTTGAGAATGTGAGAGAAACTCTTTTCTCTTAATTGTTCATCTTAACCCTAATACCCTATCACTTGGATTTTTATAGTTAGGTTGAAAATCCAACTTCATAATACAATTGGGCTTTTTAAAATTTCTGGAGAAATATTAAATGGGCTTCTGGAATTATTAATAATTTATTTGGGCTCAATTAAATCCAATTTAAGTCCATTCATAAAAGACTATGCACAAAACCCACAAACTTGGCCCTTTGTGCATACACTTGGATTTAACCACCCAAATGAATTCCAAATCCATCCAAATTAAATATGTGGGCTCTATAATACTTATAAAATATATTTAATTTTTTTTGCTCCAAGAACTAGGCCTCTAAGGCCTTTTACCAGGAGGTGGCATGAAACCCTTCCTCTTGAGGGTTTCTGTGCTAATCTCAATTCTTTGGGCCCCTTTGAATTTCTCCAATGGATCTATTAATTATTATATAAGTCCTATGACACTTATAGTCCAATAATAATTAATTATAAAATATATTATTTCAATTTGATCTATTTTACATAACATTTCTAAAAAGTTCTGCGAATAATTTTACTTGATCATAATTAATTAAACTCTTTAATTAATTATTCTATTATTCACTTCTCTTTCCCATAATAATATAAAATATTATTATCCTTTTCATTTTACCATTTTATCCTTTTTCTTTATATTTGTGTGACCTATTGGGTTTCTATCCATATTGGCAGTATAATACGTAATTATGAGTTCTATTCAAAACTCACATGATTTAAACTCCTTTAAATCATTTTAGCAATCCCTATTGATATTTATGATACATTATTATACAAGTCATGTTTGGCCTCTATCTAGGCATCATGACTACCCAAATGTCAGGAAAGTCTTGTGGTTTGACTATACCCTTCCATATAAATAGTTACAGTACAATTACTCCTTTCACCACTCTTTTCTCAATTAGATTCTGAGTATGGATTTCTGTCAACTCATATAAATCTAATTATGTATGTTCTATTAATTTAATCATTGTTCCCAAAATACCCTTCATGGATTTCTATCCATCTTGGCATATTACTCTGGCCAGAGATTCTCTGAACAAGGTAATTACCGAATCATACGAGATAACTTCCCTTAATAAATCTGGGATGGAGAATCCTTTGTTAATCACTCAACTATCTTCAAATAGGTCATGAAATACCCAACCTCCTAACTATGTACACCTCCAGTTGGAAGTAATCAGTTATGGAGTCAAAGTATACCACTTGCTACTAAAAATAACTTTGGTGATCTCAAGTCTAAGGATACTTGCACAACCACTATGAAGAGATTCCTCACTGGCATAGATTTAATATCCTTGTGAAGATTCTCTTTGCAGGTCTCTAATGAACTTGTTCTTCTAACAAGTGTCCACATGTTAGCTTTGATTATCTTCCATAATCACAATTATGAGAACCACTGCTTGAATCATTCAAGAATCATAACATATGCTAGTCTGTCCGAATTAACAATGTCTTATCTTGTTAATTCTATGACTAGGGATATTTAGATATTAACACATTTGCATGCAATAGACATCTCATATCATGAACACTTTCATGATTGCCTTTGTACTGTGTTTATAATATCTAGGAGTTCATTTATTAATTTAAGATTTACAAACTCATGTATTTAAACATAGCATTAATAAATGAATGATGCCTTTTACTAAGAATATCAATTCATACATATGAAATACATCCCTATTACATGGGCTCTAGGGCATAGTCTCTAGCATCTACTAAACCATACTCCAACTAAAGTAGTTGAGAAGACACCATATGAGGTATGGACTAGGAAAGAACCCAATATGTCATTTCTTATGATTTGGGACTATGAGGCACATGTTAAGAAATTAATATTTAAAAAACTAGAGTCCAAATATGCTATCTACTTTTTTTGTGGGTTATCCCAAAGAAACAAAGGGATGCTACTTTTACTCACAAGCCAAGAACAAAGGGTTTGTTGCTCGCAAGGCTATTTTCTTGGAAAAGGAATTCCTTCTCAAGAAAGATAGTGAGAGTAAAGTAGAACTTGGAGAAATTCAAGTGCCAAAAACTCCTGTAAAGGATGAGTTAGAAATGGGATCAAGTTCATAACCAGTTTTGGAATAAGAACCCATTGTACAAGAACCTAAAAGGTCGGGTAGGGTACGTCGGGAGATTAAGAGATACAATTTTCTAATCACCGATAGTGACATTATTGAGTCATAGACCATGAGGATCTAACTACTTACCGAGAAGCTATTGAGAGCCCTAACTTTGAAAATTGGCTAAGGTAATGAAATTCGAGATGCAATCAATGTACGATAACCAGGTTTGGAGCTTGGTTGATCCACCAGAAGGTGCTAAGGTAATTGAATGCAAGTGGCTATTTAAACTCAAAGCTGACAAGACCTACAAAGGTAGACTAGTAGCAAAAGGTTTTCAGCAAACTCATGATGTATAGTATGATGAAACCTTTTCGCCTGTAGTCATGCTCAAGTTCATTAGGATCTTGCTATCCATAGTTGCATATCATGACTATGAGATATGGCAAATGGATGTCAAAACTACTTTTCTCAATGGAAATCTACTTGAGGATGTGTATATGACATAGCCTGAGGGTTTTTTCAATCCCAAGCATCCTAAGATGGTTTGCAAGCTTTAAAAATTCATTTATGGATTAAAGCAAGCATTTCGAAGTTGTACTCTCCGTTTTGATGAACCAGTCAAAGAATTTGACTTCATCAAAAATGAAGATGAGCCTTATGTGTACAGGAAGGTTAGTAGGAGCATAATAGTATTCCTGATCCTATATGTCGATGACATCCTTATCATTGGGAATGACATTGTAAAAGGTTAACCAATGGTTGGGGAAGTGTTTCTGAAAGAAAGACTTAGGTGAAGCTGAGACAATACTTGGTATTCGGATCTATAGAGATAGATCGAATCGGCTTTTGGGACTAAGTCAAGAAAAGTACATAGATAAAGTACTAAAGTGTTTTAGTATAAAAGACTTAAAGAAAGGGTACATACCTTTGGTTTTGAGAGTTCCTTTAACTAAAGAACAATGTCCTAAAACTAAAGAGGAAAGGGACAACATGAGTAGAATCCCATATGCATCTGCTATTGGATCTATCATGTATGCTATGTTATGTACTAGGTTGGATGTTGCTCATGCACTGAGTATAACTAGTAGGTTTCAGCAAGATACTAGCGAGAAGCACTGGTCTGCTGTAAAGGGGATTCTAAAGTACCTGCGAAGGACTAAGGATCACTTCTTGGTGTATAGTGGTCAAGAAGAGCTCGTCATACAAGGTTATGCCGATGCTGCTTTTCAAACCAGCACTCAGGACTTAAGATCGCAATTTGGTTTTGTTTTTGTTTTGAACGGTGGTGCTGTCAGCTAGAGAAGCTCAAAGAAAGAGTTCGTTGCCGAATCAACTATAGAATCTAAGTATATTGCAGCGAGCGAGGTTGTAAAGGAGGTTGTTTGGATTAGAAATTTCATTTATGGATCAGGAGTGGTCCCAAAAATTCTAGATCCATTAGAAATTTTCTATGACAACAACGGGGCCATCGCACAGGCCAAGGAGCCTCGATCACACCAAAAATCCAAACAAATACTCAGAAGGTACCACCTGATTAGAGAGATCATATATCATAGGGACATCAAGATTAGTAAGATAGCAAGTGAAAACAATGTAGCAGATCCTTTGATTAAATAGTTGTGTCCAAATCTACACGAGGCTCATTTGATAGCATTCAATCTTAGGGCTATGCCCAATTGGGACTAATGCTAGTGGGAGATTGTTAGTATAAGCCCTAGCCCCAATGCATTGTTATAAAACACTTAAGTTAATAAATGAGGCATTTATTTTATCTATTGTATTCCTGTGCATATCAAATGATAGAACTATCCAAGAATGTTGTTTCAGCTTAAGTTATCATATGTGAGGCATATGGTTGTAAGACCTTGAAACAATTGAGACTTCATTCTAAATATCCCTAGTCAATCATAGTTATGGTAATAATAAATGAATTAAGACTAGTATTCTCTCTCTGATAATTTAAGTTCTGTCTTACGGATCACAAGGACTAGAGTGTCAATTAGAGATCATAGATACATGTTTAGAACATGGTATCTGGATTCGATCCATTCATAAGAACATTACATGGTACAATTCATAAGTGTTTCTCATGTGCAAGTTTTGCATTGGAGTTCTTAGACCTGAAATCTCTATGAATTACTTTGTACTTTGAGATACACTTATCGTACTCATAATAGGGTGACAAGTATGGGTATGATTGGGTATGCACTAATTCATGTTAGAGAGCATGAGGGAAGTAAAGGGATTACCCCTCCCGATAAGAGAAAAAATATCATCAGCCACTTGATAGTGAACTGAGAAGTGTATGGCCATACCAAGATGAAATAATGAGTAATCATTATTTATCTGAGAGTTCAGTATCACTGGAATATCAAGAAAGGAATTAGTGTATATAAGGATGACTGGTTTCATGCCTTATATTAATTCTAACATTTATGGGTAAGGGACTATGCAAAATTGTATTAGGTCACTAAATGCCATTTGCATTTTCATTTAATTTGGAATGATATAATATCTTGCTAGAGAATATATATAGCCTTTGGATTATTTATTAATTCATTGCCAATATTAAATTGACCTATAGGATCGCACACAAAGCATTGGGCTTAAAATATTTAAGATAAAGTATTGGGTATTAATTTGGGATTTTATTTAAAGTCAAATTAATGTGGTTAATGGGTATTAAAATTTCTAAATGGACTTTGACTCATGAAGAGTGAAAAACATGGCAAAAGGAATGGCTAATTGATTATTTATTTATCTTTAGATAATTGATTATTTATCTTTAGATAATTAAGTTAATTAAATTTAAATTCCTATATGTCTTTGAATCAAAATATACCACTTAATTAGGAAGTTATGGAGGCTGAAATTACTACATAAATGGTAGTGAATTTCAGCACACACAAAACCCTAAGCTAAATGATATATATGCATAAGAAGTAACTTTGCCAATTAGGGTTTTTTCTCTCTCTTAGTGCCGCCACTCAAGAGAAAGAATTCTTTCTTCATCTCTTGTGTTCTTAGGCAGCAATAGCAACTAAAAAGAAGAACAATATCAGATCTTGTGGCTTCAAACCATTCCCATTGCCGAATACACAAACATAGAGCTAGCACTCTCAGTTTTAAGTCATCTTTGCAAGTGTGTTTGTGTGAGTATAGAGTGGTGTGGTGTAAAGGCTTCTCCTTTGGCTTTGGTGATCAAGATCTAAGGTATATAAGTCCATCTTATATGCTAGTCATCTTCAAAATCAAGTTTTGAAGTGCATCCAAACTTGTATGTTTTTAAAAACCCTAAAATTGTATGTTTCGATTCTTTGTCGTATATTGTGTGGCATGTATGATCTAAATTTTTTATGTTTCCACTGTGTGATCATCATGTATATGCCATGTGATATCACTTCAGTGGCCTCTACCATGCTATGATGCTACCATAGTACTTTAACTAAGTGAATCTATTGGTTCTACAACTGTCTAACCTCTCTAGCTAAGATTTCTTTCTATTCTTCATCATGGGAATAGTCAGGTTGCACTTTTATTTTCTATAAGGGCACTATGTGAGATTAATTTGATCGGTAGCTTCAAAGCATGGAAAAACTTAGATAATTTTGAAGGGAACGCCAACCTATATGTAAGAGGTCCAACCTATTATACAACTTTGATACGGATCCACCATCACAACCATCAGACAAAGATCCATTGATGATTCCTTTGAGAAATGTTATGGAAAACTTGAAGGCCAACATAAAGTACTTAGCCTTTTGGAAGCAAGTGAAGGAATTGGGCTAACTTAACTCATCAAGGGCTTATACAACTTTGGGCTTTAATTGTACAAGTCATGTACTTTATTTTAAAAGTCACATGACTCATTTAAGTTGTAAATGTGGGCTTAGGCATGTGGGCTTTGGTTTAAAGGGATTATTTTAGCTAGTTGGATTTAGTTAGTCTTTCTTTTAGGCTTGGATATTCGGCCACTATGTCTTTCTTTATTAGCTTTATTTTAAGTTATCTTTAATACTTAATAATTTGGCTTATTTATCTTGTAAAGCCCATAGTCAATTCGGCCACTACTAATTAATGGCCTTCTTGGTATTTGATTTGGTTTTAAAGAGTATCTAAGGGTTAACTATACAATAAATAGGCTATTATAAGTTATAAACTTCAGATTTTGATGAAATATAAACTTTGGAGAGTTTTTATTCCTTGCTTGGCCGAATTTTATATAGGAGAGTTTGTGAGTTTTTGCTTGCTTCCTTTTCTATTGCATTAAGATTTAGATTAACTTATCGATTATTTTTATTGTGGCATTTTTCTATTCTTATTATCACAATTATTTATGTTTTCATCCATATATTATTTGAGGGTTCAATAGGAAGGATTTTTATCTTTATATAGTTTTACTATCAAATTATTTGTTTAAAGGGTTTTGAGTTCTTTAGCCTCGGGGTTCTACATCATTAGGTATCATAACAATAGAACATCCTCACAAATCACTCGTGTTTCACTCACAATTGGCTTTTACTCTCATTTAAGCTCATACTCTCAAGCCTTTTCCACTCAAGCTTGCAACTTTTAAATTGCACTTCAGAATTCAATTCACAAACAAAAAATTTGAGCACATTTTAGAAAGCAAGCAAACAATCAAATTAACAATAAAAGAAAACTCAAAGCTAGAAAAGATGAAAATAAACAATTTAAAGGTGATACATGGCCAAGAGTAGTGTACCACTTGATGATAAACAATTTAGAGTATTAAACAAGCAAAGATACTCTAATAATGTAAAAGGAACAAAAGCTAGCTCAAAAATGAAGAAATAAGCATTAAGAAAATGACAATATAAATAAAATGTATCAATTTGATTCACTACGAAGTGAACATAGTATAGAACCTACTTAATCTACCCAAAAAAATTAAGAAATCAACAAAGAGGCCTAATTAAGCTAAATAGAGTAGATTGCATGCACTACAAATCAATTTAAAGCCAAAAAGATCACTTGGCCGAATGGTGTAACAAGCTTGATTATTGTACCAAGTTGTGTGCAAAATGGTGGCAAAGTGATGGCAAAAGATGCCAAGATGATAGAAAAATGATGGAAAAATGGTGACAAAATGATGCCAAAATGGTAACAAAATGGTGGCTAATGATTGCAAAGTAAATCCTTGTATAAGTTGGATTAGGAATGTGAATTAATTCAAATATAGATTAGGATTTTTGAAGAACTAAACCTAAAGCAGTTATGATTTATTTTCCTACGTCTTAAGGATTCCCAAATGGTGTTTAGAATAGGATTAATTGCTAGCCCCAATCCTAAAAGAAAAATGATTAACTTTCCCACCTATTAAAGGATGTGGATTTTCTATTTGGCTATTTAATCTATCCTTGCCTAATTGTTTTTTAATTTTTTTCTTCTTCTATCTTTCATTTCTTTGTTTTTTCATTTTTCTCTTTTCTATTCTTCTCTCTTTTTTTAATGAACAGTATCATGAACATTGCTTAAATAGTAATGATGAACAGTACATGAACAATACCTATAATTGTTTCCTCTTTTTTTATATAAATAAAATAACAACTAGTTTAAAGCTACTACTATTCGGTTTTTAAACCAATGGTGTTCAAAGTTCAAGATTCGGTTTCTAAGGCTTTTCAAAGAGTTCAAGGAAAAAAGGTAAGAACAAAGATAGAATAAAATCACACAAAAGCACATAAAAATCAGAATGATTAACAACACCAAAAAACATAAAAGAATTTTTTTATAAGAATCAAAAAATTGAAAACACAAACCTAATACTAAGATAAATAGTAATTTATCTTAATTTTGGCTCTAATACCAAATGATGTGAAACCCTGAGGCTAAAGAACCTAAAACCCCTTTAACATACACTTTTATAACAAAACTAAAATAGAGATAAAACCCTCCCTATTGAACCCCAAAACAATATATGGATGGAAATGCAAATAATTGGGATAATAAGAATAGAAAAATACCACAATCAAAATAATTGATAAGTTAATCTAATTCTTAATGCAATAGGAAAGGAAGGAAGTAAAAACTCACAAACTCTCCTATATAAAATTTGGCCAAGCCCAGAAGAGAAAATCTCAAAAGTTTATATTTCATCAAAATCTGAAGTTTACAATTTATAATAGCCTATTTATAGTATAGCTAACCCTATATACTCTTTAAAACCAAATCAAATACAAATAAAGCCATTAACTAGTAGTTGTCGAATTCCTCATGGGCTTTACAAGACAAATAAGCCCAATTATTAAGTATTAAACACAACCTAAAACAAAGCTAATAAAGAAAGACATAGTGGCTGAATATCCAAGCCCAAAAGAAAAACTAACTAAAACTCAACTAGCTATAATAATCCCTTTTAAACGAAAGCCCATATGTCTAAGCTCATATTTACAACTTAAATGAGTCATGTAACTTTTAAAATAAATCACATGACGTGTATAATTAAAGCCTATAGTTGTATAAGCCCTTGATGACTTAAGTTAGCCCAATTCATTCACTTGCTTCCAAAAGGCTGAGTACTTTATATTGCCCTGCAAGTTTTCTATAACATTTCTTAAAGGCATCTTCAATGGATCTTTGGTTGATGGTTGTGATGGTGGATTCATATCAAACTTTATATGGGCCAATAAACCTTAGAGTAAGCTTCCTTTTCTTCCCAAATCATAGTACCTTTTTTTATGGTGACACTTTTATGAACATTTTATCTCCCACTTGATGTTCAATATCCTTTATCTTTAGGTTTACATATGACTTATGTCTATCACTTGTAGCCTTTAATATTTTCTTGATAATTTACACCTTTTCCTTGTTATCTTTAATAAAATTAGGATCGATCACCTTTTTCTCAATTAACTCGATCTAATAGAGTGGAGTTCTACACTTCTTGGCATATAGAGCTTCATAAGGTGCCATACCAATGTTGGCTTGATAACTATTTTTGTATGCAAACTCCATCAAAGCAAGATATCTATCCTAACTTCCAAGAAAATCTAAAGAGCATCCTCTCATCATATCCTCTAATACTTGAATAACTCTTGTGGATTGCCCATTTGTTTGTAGATGAAATGTTGTACTATAGGGAATTTTTATGCCTAAATCTTGTTGTAAACTCCTCTAGAATTTTGATGTAAATCTCAAATCTTGATTAAAAATTAATGACATAGGAAACCCATGTAATCGAACAATTTCATTTACATATAATTCAGCCAATTTATCCATCGGGTAGTCCGATCGAACTGGTATGAAATGAGCTATCTTGGTTAGCCTGTCTATAATTACTCACACTACATCATGCTTTCTTTAAGTGAGGGCCAACCCTATAACAAAATCTATGGTGATGTTTTTCCATTTCCACTATGGAATTGGAATGAGATTCAATAACCCAGAAAGGAATTGATATTCAGCTTTCACTTGTTAGTGAGCAAGCACTTAGAAAGATACTCAGGCACTTGTCTTTTCATTCCCGACCACCAATAAGACTATTTCAAGTCTTGATATATCTTGTTACCTCCAGGATGTACAGTGAAAACCATATTGTGTGCTTTTTGCAATAATATTTTCTTTAACTCTTTATCATCCAGCACACAGTCCATTTTGATAATACATGCCTCTATCTTCTCTTATTGAGTACTTCGATGGGCCTCCTTCATGTACAGATTGAGCTATCTGTTGTAGTTTTTCATCATCTTTCTATGCATCGATTATTACTTGTTTTATATTGGATCATGCTTTTAGTTGAGCTATTAATGCTCCATCAGGTACAAATCTCCATTTACATTTTTGCAATAGTAACGACGTCACCATTTTTTGACTCAAGGCATCTGCCACCATATTTGCTTTACCTAGGTGATAATCAACTATGTAGTCATAGTCTTTGAATAATTCTAACCATCTATACTATCTCAAGTTAAGGTCTTTTGTGTAAATAGATACTTGAGGCTTTTATGATCTGTATAAATCTTGCATCTTTCTCCATACAAGTAGTGTTGACATATCTTCAAAGCAAATACTACTACCGCCAACTCCAAATCATGCGTAGGATAGTTTTATTCGTAAGGCTTTAATTACCTTGTGCATATGCCATAACCTTGTCGTCTTTCATCAATACACAACCCAACCCATTTTTGGAGGCATAACTGTACATAGAATATTCTTTACCAAAGTCGATTGAGTAAGAATTAGGGCTTCCATTAGCTTTATTTTTAGTTGCTCAAAACTCACCTAACATCTATTAGTCTATTCAAACGTAATATCCTTCTAAAGTAGCTTAGTAAGTGGTGAGGTGATGACTAAAAATCCTTTAACAAAGCGGTAATAATGTCCAGCAAGGCCTAGAAAACTCCTTACTTTCAATACATTTTAGGGTGGCTTCCAATTGACAATGGATTCCATCTTTTTAGGATCCATCCTAATGCCTTCTAATGATACAATGTGTCCAAGAAAAGAAACCTCCTTAAGCTAGAAATCATATTCGCTTGGCTTACCATATAGTTGTTTCTCTCGTAAAGTCTGTAACACAATTCTTAAATGTTCTGTATGTTTTGCTTCATTTTGAGAGTAAACCAGTATATCATCAATAAACACTTCTACAAATTGGTCTAAATAGGGTCTAAACACCCTATTTATCAAATTCATAAAAGCTGCTGGAGCATTAGTTAACCAAAAAGGCATAACCAAAAATTCAAAATGGCCATCCTAGATTCTAAAAGCAATTTTTGAGATGTCTTCATCCTTCACTAAAAGTTTGTAATATCTCGATCGCAAGTCGATCTTAGAAAATACCCCGACATCCTTTAGTTGATTAAACAAATCTTCAATCCAAGGTAAGGGATATTTATTCTTCACTGTCACCTTGTTGAGTTGTCTATAATCGACACACATCCTTAAGGTGCCATCTTTCTTTTTGACAAACAATAGTGGTACACCCCAAAGGGACATACTAGGCCTAATAAATCCCATATCTAATAGCTTTTACAATTGAAATTTTAATTGTTTTAGCTCTAGTTGTACCATTCTATATGGTGCCCTAAAGATAGGAGTGGTTCCTAGTGAAGTTTCTATAGATAACTCCACTTCTCTTTTAGGTGGAAGACAAGGTAGCTCCTCTGGAAAGACATTAAGAAATTCATTGACCATCGATATATCTTGAAGATTTACTTTCTCTCTCTTGGAATCAAGCACTAAGTCCAATAATACTTTGTACCCCAGTCTAAGGAAATGTTTAGCTTGTATAGCTAGTATGACATTTGTTAGAGGTTTTGATCTAATACCCTGGATTGTTATTTCTTTTCCTTATGTAACTTTAAGCTCTACCATCCATGTCTTATAATTCATTATTGCCTAGTGTTTAGTTAACCAATCCATGCCTAATATCACATCAAATTTATGGAATGGTAACTCTATTAAGTCGGCTGGAAATTCTCTCCCTTGAATCACGATAGGGTAATTCGTACGTATTTTATTCACACAAATATTATGGCCTAAAGGACTAGTAATGCATGTATCAAAATCTAACTGATCCACATGTGTTATACTTTTACCCAAGTTCCCAACACAAATATAAGAATGAGTAGAACCCAGATCAATAAGCACATTAGTGTTAAAATGTGAGAAAATACCTACTATGACTTCTGGAGAATCCACATCTTCATGAGCTTTCTTTGCATTTGCTTGACCAGGAGGTGTAAAAGTAAATGGTTAATCAATGGTCTCAAAGGCATTTTTAGACTAGCTCCACCTCGACCTCTTTCATGCCCTGCCTATCACGGGTACATTGGAAGCCTCCTTACTGCTTTATTGTGTAAACTCCTACTCTATTTCAATAAGTAGTTGGCTATAAAATGATTAATGCCACCAAATCTAAAGCAAGCACCTATTAACATCCTACAAGTGACCCAATGCCTCCTATAATAATAGGTGCACCATAAGGGTTATCCTCCACCCTATCCCATTGTTGTCTCCTAACCCAATTTAGATGATGTAAATATTCCTTGTCATTTACCAAAAGCAGTAGGATTATTAAAAGATTAACCTAGTTGATCTCCCTGTGCAACCCGAGGTCTCTTTTTTATAGATATACCATCTTTAGAAAATTTCTTTTCTACTCTCTCTCCTTCTTAGCCACTTCATTCTTTTATACTCGGATGGCTACTTGTACAAGTTGATAGTAGTCAACTAACTGTAATAAAATGAGTCCTATCAAGTGCTCTTTAATACAATCATTTAAGCCATCCTCAAATTGCGAACACTTGAAGGCTCCAATTAGCATAGATTCTGGTACATATTTACTTAGACAGCTGAACTCCTTATCATACTGGGCCATAGTCATTATTCTCTACTTCAAGTTCAAAAATTGTTTTAGCTTCTCTTCTTTATAGGCTTCGATAACATATCTCTTCTTGAACTGCTCCTTAAAGAATTCCTAAGTGAGAGGATTAGGCAATTGCGGTTGTTTTAACACTAGCTTCCACTAGTCGTATGCTGGTCTTTAAAGGAAGGACATAGCACACATCACTCTCTGACTAACTAAACTTTGGATCTCATCAAATACACACTGAATCTTTTCCAGCCAAAATTCTACCTTTTTCGAATCCTCTAATGTAGAACCAAGGAATTCCTCTGCTCCAAATTTCCTAATTTATGCAATAGGAGCTTTGAAAGTCATCATCCTTTATGAAATTTGGGCCATATCCTAAGAAAGTTTCAGTAATGCTTCCCCAGGGATAGCAACCGTAGGTACATCAACACAAGTAGAGGTTGAGGATTTCGGATTGGAAAGGTTTGATCTCACTGGCAAATTGCTTTCAATAGTTTCCTCTACTGCTTCCCTAGACCTTTCCATAATCAATTATCTATAAGAAAATAAGGGTATCTGCATTAGGCCAACATAATTAACATTATATACATACATGTTCTTAATCTCCTAGTAGCCAGAATTGCCTAAAGCTAGGCTCTAATACCAAAAATGTAATAACTACTCTACATTTTTCCTATTCACTACTATCATATGTACCACTCTACATGTAATCACTCATAATATAGTCCATGTGCATAATAATCACATTAATTAGCATGCTTTCTAACTAAATCATCACATTTGATAAGATTATATAAAAAGGTCTACCTACGATATTATGTTTTACAACTATTTTACTCTTTACTAACCACTTTACTTAATATAAATGTACAAAGGCAAAAGCAAAAAGATAGCATGTTCATACTTCAACTCTTTTGAGTGTTGGCCTTATCACTGAAGATCTTACCCTTGGTGGAGAGTTTGAACTTAAGTACCTAAATAGATGAAACCTATACTAAGCTATACAACTTAGTAGAAAATAGTCAATATGTGAATGACCACACATAGTGGTCATTCCCAAGCACACAAATATGCAACAATACAAAGGTACATTTGTTTTCGTTGGAGAACTTTTTGACTATAACAAAGAAAAATGTTCTACTACATTACTTATGATGCAAGTGTAATCATGTGTAACACATTACTATTTCGTAATTTCCTTAATAGTTCATTTCTTTTCTATGAATGCCTACCCAAGTTCTATGGGTATGGATAATAGGTACTATGGATGCCCATAGGTATTGATCATATGAATATCCGAAGGTATTAATCCTATGGATACCTAAAGGTATCAAACTTATGGACCCAAATGGGGTAAAGCTATTGAGCTAAATGGGGTCATAACTGTAACAGCTACATCTATACCCTATTGGCATGCCTATCTATCCATAACCAAGTCTAATATAGGCATTAAGTCAATTTTCATATCACTTCTTTCAATGTGTACACTTCATCATATTGCATAATTACACATACAAATGTTCAAGATAATTACAATAGTGTAATTTAACTATCATTGCATAACTACAATTACAATTGTATAACTATAGTTGTATAACTTCACCTATGTAAATATACATATACAATATGCTCTAACTTTATTCTTATATGTCAATATATTTCTCATATGTTCAATGTCACAAATTATCTTTATTTTTATGTTTAGAATGCTCTAAAAATATTTAAAGAGGTTTAAACAAACTTGGGTAAAAATTTAGGTCTCAAAAATCAAGTATAAGAGGGAATAGTGGAGGTCACAATTACCAATGATTTTTTTTTACCATGAGAGAGGTGCAAATTCAGTTCTAGAAGAAGCTTAATGTGGTGATTGTGAGGTTCATTCTGCCCTAAAAATTCTAAAAGTTGATCTTTAGGTTTAGCTTGTATTCCCTTTTTGACCTAGTAAATGACATTTAAAAGCAAAATAGCCTTCTACAATATTGTTCCTCTATGTATCTAGTTTCCAAAACAATAAAAATAACTCCATTTAAGATGTAAATCTTTAAATATTCATTAAACAACACAGTCTTCTCATAATGGCAGGGCAGCAAACATAGTTAAAGTTCAAACTTAATTTTCATCACTTTACAAGGGGATTTATGTTTTGACTTCTACATATGAAATCTAGATTTATGAGTCTAGTTTCTATTTCAATTAAAATTACTTAATTTGGGATTTTGTAGCTTGAGTTATAATAAAAATAGTCTAAATTTGTCAGATGAGTCCTAAGAAAGATTTTAGTGATTTAAAGAATAGCTTTCCTATTTTGGTTCTCATGCATCCTTGAGCTTAATTTGCAAGATAATAACTTATTCTAGCATCTAATATCTCATTCCTTATGTCACATACACAAGCATACACATTCAAAGTCATGAGAAGTTCCTATACCTCTTCAGTAGGATACACCTTCTTCAAGCTCTTCCTCCTTCCTTTTCTTTACCCTTGCTAGTTTGTCCTTCTACATAGAATAAATTCACATGTTGTTATAATATAAAAGACTTATATACCCTCCCTAATTGATTATCAAATTACATGAAATAAAGAAAAATAGAATAGGAAGGTGTTACCCTAAAATGACAACCTCTAAATTCTCTCTCCTCTCAATTTTAGGGTTAAGCTTTTTAGGGATTATTTAGGGCTTAAATGGGAGAAAAATGGCTGCCTTAAGCTCTTTGAAGTGACTAGTCAACCATCCCCTTAAATTCCTTGAGTTTTTTTTATTTCTTAAGAATAATCTAGGGAGGATAGGTGTCTTGCTCCCATTGGCTCTCAAATTAACTTCACAAAGGTTGCACTTAACTCCTTTTTTCCCTTAATTTCATGTTTCTCCCCCTAAACTTTTCCTTTTCCTTTTAAATTAAGTCCTTTGATTGGAATCTTTCCCATAATTAATCACATGTATAGCTTAATTTAAAATGACCACTTTACTCCTTTTTTAAAATAATTACCTCTAGATCGCAACTTGCAATTCACTAACTATACACATATACAGTGATCATATTATCATTTAAGTACACATATATATTCTTCCAAGGTCTAAATAGGGGCCTCTCATATAAGGTACATTAACCTTGTAAGGCCCCAAACATGACCCTAAATTTAATTTGCATATTTTTAAATGAGGATTTTTTTTAAGTAAAGGTCAATGGAGTAAGTTATTATGTTAATTGCATGGAAATAAAATTTAAAGGTAAAGTTTAATTTTAATTGAGGGTATAATTGAAGAAAAAGTATTAATTGTGGGGTAGTTTTGAAAATTCAGAAACTTAAGAGGTCAATTGGGAATTAGAGAACAATGGAGAGGTTAATGTATGAATAATGTAAATGTGGGGTATGAAATGTGACATGCAAAGAATGGGATGGTTTTAGTGTGACATGCAGATTCTAGGAGGACCTAAAGAGAGATTTGACAAAGTATTATATAAATGAGTTTATGCAGTGGAAAGAAAGAGAAAGTGGCAATTGTGAGAGAGTTGTGGTCGGCTAATTGAGAGGAAAACCAGAAAGTTCCCAACTCTTCTTCTTTCCTTATTTTCTTCTAAATCCTCTCAAGAAATTAGTTGATAAGTTTTGTTGGTTCAACAAGTGTTTAAAACATTAAACTCTAAGGTAAATGATCTCTACTGAATTTCATCATTATCATCTTCATCTTCTTCTCATCTTGCTTGCGGCAATGAAGATCAAGTGCTGCAAATGATGGAATGAATTTTGGTTGTAGTCAAAGAAGGAGGAGATAGGAAGGATAAAGGGAAGGACATAGCAAGAGATTAAAAGCTTGGTAGTGATAAGTTTCAGCCAAAGTTATGGGAATTTAGGATTATTCATGTTGCATGTGAGTGTATCTACTTGAATATGATGTGTTTTGCTTGAATCTTAACACGTATGTGAGTTTTAAAAGAATTATGGGTTGAGTTCATTGGACCTAGATGCATTTTTTGGTGATATCTAGAGTTTGAAAATAGATATTGAGATGATTCCAAATGGTTATTAAACTATACTTATAGACAAATATTTCATAAGAAGAAATCAGATTCAAATTCTGTCTCTAAATGGGTCATAATCCAGTTTGAAATTCGGATAAGTGTGCAGTCTTTTGCTAATGAGCAGTCCTTAGTAATTTTACGATATCTCGAGTTCTAGAAATGATATTGCCAATATTTTTAATTTTCTAGAACCTAGAAATGTAGATCTACAACTTTGTAGAAGACAACTTTTTCTACAAATTCCGTTTACTATGTCAAATACGAGGTACAAAATGCTTTTGTTAAGCAGTTTGCAGGATTTTGAGAACAGAGTGAAAAACCTGTATGACCACGCATACTGCCGCGAGCGCGACAGCATGTTGGTCACTAAATGTGTTTTTATTCTCTTTTATTGGTATATTAGGCTACCCCCATGTGTAGCACATATAACTGAGCAAAAATTGACCTTAAATGCAAGTATACAAGAGTCATATACTAATGTGTATATAAATTTGTATCACTTATATTGAAAATTGTTTATGAATGTATATCTATGCTATGTAATAGGAAACATAATAGTATGATCATGTCTTATGCATATGCCCAAGTATAAACATGTCGATATTTGTATAGCACCCGATTTGAACAATGATAAGGTATGCACATTGATGATCATGCTTATGAGAATGTACCTACAAGTATGTTTAATTATGATTATGTATATGAGTGTATGAACATGAATAAAGTATCGCCTGCAATAGAGTTCAGATATGGATAAATAGGCGCCTATAGGGAATTGCGGCTGCCAAAGTCGATCCTGCTGGATCTTACATAGCCCATTAGGGTTGTTTATTTTTGCCCTCGTGTGGGTGCTCACGTGCGAGCATTTGACCGGTCCAAAGTATAGTTGGCCCTACTTGGGTCCATAGTTATGATATCTTCGGATATCTATCATTTGATACCCTCGGGTATCCATCGATCCTGTTATCCATTCTTAAAACTTAAGCAGGCTAAAGTAAAGTAATAAAGTTTCAAAGTTATTCATAGTATGAGATATGCATCTGATATATGAATTATTATGGTTAACAGTGACTATTTGTGCATGACTTAATATTTGTTTACATGATATATGGATCACTCCATGAACTATAACTAGTATGCTAATTCAATTGTGAAAAGTTATCTTGTTATGCAAGCTATTGTATTTTATATTTTTCTTTTCTTTTGCCATATGAGTATTGTTGCTAGTTATTTTATATTTTTGACGACCACTGTGAGTGGTTGTCTTTCATGTTTAGAATTCCCCACTAAGCTTTAAAGCTTAGCACGGGTTATTTGATCCGTGTAGGTTTTGGGTAGCGAAGACTTTTTGCACAGGATCTAATTCTGCATCAGGACAGGCCAACACAAATCGATAGAAGTTGATGTAGGAAATTTTGATAAATTTTGTTTAGCTCCTTACATGTATAACGTGTTTAAGAGTTGTAATATGTATATATATATATATATGTACAGTATATAAAAGTAAAGACTGTAATAATCTTATGATGAGAATACTAGTATATGCACGCATGATGAAATTAGAATTACTTTATATAAATGTATTGATATGATGAATGCTAAGCATGAAAGTATAATAGCTACAGTATGATGATATAGTCATATGACTTGATGAATTAAAATGGCATAGTTTGCATTGGATATAGTAAACATGGGATATAGGGTGTTACAATTTGGTATCAGAGCTTAGGTTTAGCCTTTTCTTGGCAATGCAAGTATAGAAACTTTAATATGAGATAGTGTTGTGTTGGCCTAATGCAGAAGTTCCTGTTTTTTTTTATAGATTAAAGATGGAGAATTCTTCTAGGGATACTATAGAAGAATTGGCTGAAAGTAATTTGCCGGTTAGATCAAATCCTCCTAATCCAATGACTTCCTCTTCGTATCGAAATGAAATTCCTACTTCAGTTCCTGGTGAAGCATTGTTAAAAATTTCTCAGGATATGGCCCAGATTCTGCAGAGAATGACTATGCCCAAGGCTCCAATATCCGAAATTAGAAAGCATGGAGCACAAGAATTTATGGGCACTAATTTAGAACAATCTGAAGAAGCTGAGTTCTGGTTAGAAAGGCTTGAAAGGATATTTGATGAAATTAGCTGTCCTGCAAATCATAAGGTATCTTGTGCTGTGTCCTTACTTCAAGGCATGGCTTATGATTGGTGGAAGTTGATTTTGAGACAACCTCAGTTACCTGACCCACTTACATGGGAATTCTTTGAGGGGGAGTTCAGAAAGAAATATGTTACTGAGGCTTACAAGGAGGAGAAATTGAAGCAGTTTCTGAGTTTGAGACAAAAAGTTTTATCTGTGGCTGAATATGAAAAAGAATTTAGCCGATTATGCAAGTATGTTCCCAAGGAGATGTTGACAGGAGTGTTCAAATGCAGGTATTTTGAAGATGGGCTGAATGATAGAATCAAAGAAAAATTATTTGGATTTACATCTCTAAATGTGGTAGATTTTAATCAACTGGTTACAACTGCTATGAAAATTGAAAAGTATGAGATAGCTAAAAGAGAGAGGGAGCATAAAAGAAGTGGTTCCAGGGGAGGATCATCTACTGGAAAAAGATTTCGGTGAACTCAAGGAGGACAGCCTGCAGAGTCCATTTTTAGTTTTGCTAATAAAGGAAAGAAACAAGAATCTTCTGCCAAGCTTAAAAATGAGAGGGAAACTTCAGGAAGACAAAGTGGGGGTCAAGCACCTGAGTGTTCTCATTGTTCCAGGCACCATTGGGGTAATTGTAGGAAATTGGCTGGAGAATGCTTTAGATGTGGTAGTGCTGATCATTTCATGGCAAATTGTCCTTTGAAATCGAATCAAGGTTTTAAGCAACAAAATAGCAGGGGAGCTTCTAATGCACCCCCATCTGGAAGAGGCAGAGGCAGAGGAAGGTTTGGATCAGCTCATCATGGATCTCAGTCTCAGAATATGTCAGAAACAGTTGATAGACCTTCTACTCAAATGGTTGCTAGACGGGCTTATGCCATGAAGGCTCGGGAGGAACAGGATGCTATAGAAGTTATAGCTGGTACTTTTTCTCTTCATAATTGTAACATACATGCACTCATTGATCCTGGCTCTACTCATTCTTATGTTTGTATTGGGGTTTCGGGTAGAGCTAGTTTTAAAACACAATAGTTAGATTTTGATGTATGTGTAACTAGTCCATTGGGACATAGTACAATTGTTAATAAGGTGTGTAAAGACTGTCCTATAGTAGTTCAAGGGAGAGAGTTTCCAGCAGATTTGATTGTATTGCCTTTTCATGAGTTTGATGTAATTTTGGGAATGGATTGGTTATCCAAGCATCATGCAGTGGTGAATTGTGAAATGAAAACAGTAACTCTCAGGAATGATGAAGGAAAGGAAGTGGTAGTAGAAGGCAATTGTTCTAAGCTATCAACTAATGTTATATCAGCAATGCAAGCTAGACGTTGCCTTAGAAAAGGATGTGAAGCATTTTTAGCTTTATTCCTTGACTCAAAAAGGGATACAGTGGAGCTTGACAAAATACCGATTGTGAAAGAATTTCCAGAAGTATTTCCTGAGGAATTACCTGGTCTTCCCCCAAAAAGAGATGTTGAGTTATCTATTGATCTGTTACCTGGTATAGCCCCGATCTCTAGGGCACCATACAGAATGGCTCCATCTGAATTAAAATAGTTGAAGGTTCAATTACAGGAATTATTAGACAAAGGTTTCATCAGACCCAGTGTGTCACCTTGGGGTGCTCCGGTTTTATTCGTTAAGAAGAAGGATGGGTCTATGAGAATGTGTATCGGTTATAGACAGTTGAACAAAGTGACAGTGAAGAACAAATATCCTTTGCCACGAATAGAGGATTTATTTGATCAGTTAAGTGGTGCTGGTGTGTTTTCAAAGATAGATTTGCGATCAGGATATTATCAGCTCAGAGTTAAAGATGGGGATGTTCCTAAGACTGCATTTAGAACTCGTTATGGGCATTATGAATTTTTAGTCATGCCATTTGGGTTGACTAATGCACCTGCTGCATTTATGGATCTTATGAATAGGGTATTCAGACCCTATTTGGACCAATTTGTTGTTGTGTTTATTGATGACATATTGGTCTACTCAAGAAATGAAATTGAACATGCTGAACATTTGAGGATTGTTTTACAAACCTTGAAAGAAAACAAGTTGTTTGCCAAATTGAGTAAATGTGACTTCTGGCTGAAGGAATTTTCTTTCCTAGGTCATGTTGTATCGGCTGAAGGTGTTAGGGTTGATCCAAATAAAATTGAAGCTATTGTTAATTGGAGACCACCAAGGAATGTGCATGAAATTAGAAGTTTTCTTGGGTTGGCAGGTTATTATCGCCGTTTTGTGAAGGGTTTCTCTGTCATTGCTTCACCCCTCACTAAGCTGCTGAGAAAGAATACAAAGTTTGAATGGTCCAATCGTTGTCAAGCAAGCTTTGAAAGGTTGAAGAAAATGTTAACTGAGGCTCCAGTATTAACTCAACCTGTGATAGGGAAAGAGTATGCAATGTACAGTGATGCATCTAAGGTTGGTTTGGGTTGTGTATTGATGCAAGATGGTAAAGTTGTAGCTTATGCATCTAGACAATTGAAATCACATGAACAGAACTACCCAACTCATGATCTAGAACTGGCTGTTGTGGTATTTGCCTTAAAGATTTGGCAGCATTACTTGTATGGGGAGAAGTGCAGGATTTATACGGATCATAAAAGTCTCAAGTATTTGCTTACTCAGAAAGAGCTTAATTTGAGGCAGAGGAGGTGGTTGGAACTATTCAAAGACTAAGAATGTATAGTTGATTATCACCCAGGAAAAGCAAATGTGGTTGCTGATGCTTTGAGTCGTAAGTCAATGGCTGTATTGATGTTAAAACAGTGTGGATGGAGATTTTCTACAGATGGTGCTTTACTAGCAGAGCTTAAAGTTAGGCCCATGGTCAGGCAGACAATGATTGATGCTCAGAAGGATGATGTAAAGTTACAACAGATTGTTAAAGCAATTGGTGAAGGTAATCAATTTGACTTTTTAGTGAAAGAAGATGGTGGTGTATACTACCATGACAGGTTGTGTATCCCTGATGACAAAGAAGTTAAAAGAATATTGTTGCATGAAGCACATAATACTGCATTTACTATGCATCCAGGTGGGAACAAGATGTATCAAGAGTTGAAACAGTTTTACTGGTGGCCTGGCATGAAGAAGGATATTGTTGATTATGTTTCTAAATGTCTAACATGTCAGCAAGTGAAAGCAGAACATCAGTTTCCTTCAGGTCTCCTGAATCCCACTCCAATTCCACAATGGAAGTGGGAAGACATTACCATGGATTTTGTTACTGGTTTGCCTCTTTCTCAAAGGAAAAATGATGCTGTATGGGTAATAGTGGATAAGCTAACAAAAGTAGCTCACTTTTTACCGGTTCGAACAGATTATTCCATGGAGAGGCTTGCAGAATTGTATGTGAATGAGATTATACGGTTACATGGTATACCGATGTCTATAATTTCGGATCGAGATCCAAGGTTTACATCAAGATTTTGGCAATGTTTATAGCAAGCTTTGGGAACACAGCTCAAGTACAGTACAGCTTTTCATCCTCAAACGGATGGGCAATCTGAAAGGGTTATTCAGATTCTCGAAGATATGATGAGGGGATGTGCTTTGGAGTTTTCTGGAAGTTGGGATAAATATGTAGCCTTAATGGAATTTGCTTATAATAACAGCTATCAGAAGAGTATTCAAATGGCACCATATGAGGCTTTATATGGCAGAAAATGTAGAACTCCAGTCTGCTGGACTGAGTTGACCGAATGTAAGTTAATTGGTCCTGACCTTGTTAGAGATACAGAAGAAAAGGTTCAAGTTATCAAGCAGAGGCTGAAAGAAGCGAGTGACAGGCAGAAATCATAAGCTGACCTTAAAAGAAGGGATATCGAGTACCAAGTGGGTGACAAAGTATTTTTGAAGGTGTCTCCTTGGAGAAAAGTGCTTAGATTTGGGAAAAAGGGAAAGCTCAGTCCGAGATTCATTGGTCCGTACGAAATTCTTCAAAGAGTCGGACCAGTAGCTTATAGATTGGCTCTTCCTATGGAGTTGGCCAAGCTACATGATGTGTTTCATGTATCTATGCTTCGAAGATATTGCTCGGATGAATCTCACAAGATACAAGTTCAAGATATTCAGTTACAGCCGGATTTCACTTATGATGAGGAGCCGAAGAAAATTTTGGCTAGGGAGATCAGGCAATTGAGAAACAAACAGATCCTTTTGGTTAAAGTACTTTGGCAACATCATGGTGTACAAGAAGTAACTTGGGAACCAGAGGCAGCCATGAAGAAGCAATATCCTCAGTTGTTTAATTCAGGTATGAATTTCAGGACGAAATTCTTTAAGGGGGAGAGATTTGTAAGGCCCCAAACATGACCCTAAATTTAATTTGCATATTTTTAAATGAGGATTTTTTTTAAGTAAAGGTCAATGGAGTAAGTTATTATGTTAATTGCATGGAAATAAAATTTAAAGGTAAATTTTAATTTTAATTGAGGGTATAATTGAAGAAAAAGTATTAATTGTGGGGTAGTTTTGAAAATTCAGAAACTTAAGAGGTCAATTGGGAATTAGAGAACAATGGAGAGGTAAATGTATGAATAATGTAAATGTGGGGTATGAAATGTGACATGCAAAGAATAGGATGGTTTTAGTGTGACATGCAGATTCTAGGAGGACCTAAAGAGAGATTTGACAAAGTATTATATAAATGAGTTTATGCAGTGGAAAGGAAGAGAAAGTGGCAATTGTGAGAGAGTTGTGGTCGGCTAATTGAGAGGAAAACCAGAAAGTTCCTAACTCTTCTTCTTTCCTTATTTTCTTCTAAATCCTCTCAAGAAATTAGTTGATAAGTTTTGTTGGTTCAACAAGTGTTTAAAACATTAAACTCTAAGGTAAATGATCTCTACTAAATTTCATCATTATCATCTTCATCTTCTTCTCATCTTGCTTGTGGCAATAAAGATCAAGTGCTGGAAATGATGGAATGAATTTTGGTTGTAGTCAAAGAAGGAGGAGATAGGAAGGATAAAGGGAAGGACATAGCAAGAGATTGAAAGCTTGGTAGTGATAAGTTTCAGCCAAAGGTATGGGAATTTAGGATTATTCATGTTGCATGTGAGTGTATCTACTTGAATATGATGTGTTTTGCTTGAATCTTGACACGCATGTGAGTTTTAAAAGAATTCTGGGTTGAGTTCATTGGACCTAGATGCATTGTTTTGGTGATATCTAGAGTTTGAAAATAGATATTGAGATGATTCCAAATGGGTATTAAACTAGACTTATAGACAAATATTTCATAAGAAGAAATCAGATTCAAATTCTGTCTCTAAATGGGTCATAATTCAGTTTGAAATTCGGATAAGTGTGCAGTCTTGTGCTAATGAGCAGTCCTTAGTAATTTTAAGATATCTCGAGTTCTAGAAATGATATTGCCAATATTTTTTATTTTCTAGAAACTAGCAATGTAGATCTACAACTTTGTAGAAGACAACTCTTTCTAAATATTCCGTTTACTATGTCAAATATGAGGTACAAAATGCTTTTGTTAAGCAGTTTGCAGGATTTTGAGAACAGAGTGAAAAACCTGTATGACCACGCATACTGCCGCGAGCGCGACAGTATCGCGAGCGCGATAGCATATTGGTCACTAAATGTGTTTTTATTCTCTTTTATTGGTATATTAGGCTACCCCCATGTGTAGCACATATAACTGAGCAAAAATTGACCTTAAATGCAAGTATACAAGAGTCATATACTAATGTGTATATAAATTTGTATCACTTATATTGAAAATTGTTTATGAATGTATATCTATGCTATGTAATAGGAAACATAATAGTATGATCATGTCTTATGCATATGCCCAAGTGTAAACATGTCGATATTTGTATAGCACCCGATTTGAACAATGATAAGGTATGCACATTGATGATCATGCTTATGAGAATGTACCTACAAGTATGTTTAATTATGATTATGTATATGAGTGTATGAACATGAATAAAGTATCGCCTGCAATAGAGTTCAGATATGGATAGATAGGCGCCTATAGGGAATTGCAGCTGCCAAAGTCGATCCTGCTGGATCTTACACAGCCCATTAGGGTTGTTTATTTTTGCCCTCGTGTGGGTGCTCACGTGCGAGCATTTGACCGGTCCAAAGTATAGTTGGCCCTACTTGGGTCCATAGTTATGATATCTTCGGATATCTATCATTTGATACCCTCGGGTATCCATCGATCCTGTTATCCATTCTTAGAACTTAAGCAGGCTAAAGTAAAGTAATAAAGTTTCAAAGTTATTCATAGTATGAGATATGCATCTGATATATGAATTATTATGGTTAACAGTGACTATTTGAGCACGACTTAATATTTCTTTACATGATATATGGATCACTCCATGAACTATAACTAGTATGCTGATTCAATTGTGAAAAGTTATCTTGTTATGCAAGCTATTGTATTTTATATTTTTCTTTTCTTTTGCCATATGAGTATTGTTGCTAGTTATTTTATATTTTATACGACCACTGTGAGTGGTTGTCTTTCATGTTTAGAATTCCCCACTAAGCTTTAAAGCTTAGCACGGGTTATTTGATCCGTGTAGGTTTTGGGTAGCGAAGACTTTTTGCACAGGATCTAATTCTGCATCAGGACAGGCCAACACAAATCGATAGAAGTTGATGTAGGAAATTTTGATAAATTTTGTTTAGCTCCTTACATGTATAACGTGTTTAAGAGTTGTAATATGTATATATATATATATGTACAGTACATAAAAGTAAAGACTGTAATAATCTTATGATGAGAATACTAGTATATGCACGCATGATGAAATTAGAATTACTTTATATAAATGTATTGATATGATGAATGCTAAGCATGAAAGTATAATAGCTACAGTATGATGATATAGTCATATGACTTGATGAATTAAAATGGCATAGTTTGCATTGGATATAGTAAACATGGGATATAGGGTGTTACAAACCTTCACTATATCACCTATAGACTTGCAATCACGGCTATAAGGGTCTTAATCTCTTAGTCGTATGGCACTGCCTATTGGATTAATCAATGGTAAATGCTAGACTCAAAAAAGGTGATGGAATGAACCATTTCATTAGTGCTCCCATTATAAGCCCTCTTATTTCCATCATAGGGAAAGTCCAATATTTTGTGAAGTTGCTTTAAAATTGTTTCAACTCATAAAATGGAAAAAAGAGTGGTGTGTTTCATCTAGCCGTTGCAAGCAATGCCTTTTCCCAAAGTGACCCCTAAGAGTTACCTTATAGTTTGTCGAGGACTATTTTGTATCTTGTGTAAGGGAAGTCCTCTTGGCTATAACCTAAATGAACACTAACTACTATAATGATGTTGTAGTTCTAGCTTCAACTGTTCCCCACTCTGACCTTGTGTCATCTAGTCTTTCCAAGGAAATCAGTAGTAAAGGTTAAAAAAATGATAGAGTATCCATCCTAATGTTTGGATTCATCATGGAAAACTAATAGTTTGTTGAGATTTCTTTTAATCTTAATATAGGGCTTTATGTATGGTCATGATTGTAAAGGGGAATAGTCTCACCACTTATACCTAGCAACAAGGTCATATCGAGTTCACAATGAGTGTACTTTATAGCTTGTTTCCCATCAACTTAAGGCATTCGACCACCATGCAGCAGTGCAATTTTTATTTCACCTTTTTTTCTTTTTTTTCCTTTTTCTCATCATCTCTTAAATGTTCCTCACTTCAAAAAGTCATAATGGATGCAATGAAGATGTCTTCCTTGAAATTAAATAAATACTTGTATTTATTGAATCAATGCCTCAAAAATGGCATGATTATTGCCATGCATGATGCAAATAAATAAGATATTACAAACATAAGAAAACTCATATAATTAACATAATCAGAAGAAAATATACATTATTCAAAGACATTTATTGCATCAAAGAAAAAATAGATTAAGTCCTAAACGGCCACACAACAATGCTTTTCTACTCTTACTTCCCTTCTTCGGATCTAGGATTTGCCTCTTTAACAAAGCGAGTGAGGTACCAAAGCAATGGCTTGTTTATGATGATGTGATATCTTGGAGCCATCTTGGCGGTACATGCTTCAGCCATCATATTACAACTACTTTCATTGGTATTCTTGCCAACCTCTACCTTGCCTTGCTTTTGATGATCACTAAAGTCCTTACCATTAAGCCATAAAAACTTGCCTTTCTAAGTATCTATTCCCCATCACTTTTTTTGTCTAACATTGATTATGTTCTAAATGTGATCTCTTTAGGTATGGCAGCTATCAATCTCATGCCCCGTATGTTGATGAAAGTGTTAGTGTAAGCCCTAGCCCCAATGCATTGTAACGAAACACTTGAAATTAATAAAATGAGGCATTAGTTTTATCTTTTATATTCCTGTGCATATCAATTGATAAAACTATCCAAGAATGTCGGTTCGGTTTAAGTTATCATATGTGAGGCACATGGTTGTAAGACCTTGAAACAAATGAGACTTCATTCTAAATATCCCTAGTCAGTCATTATTATGGGAATAACAATGAATTAAGACTAGTATGCTCTCTCTGATATTATGAGTTCTGTCTTACGGATCATTAGGACAAGAGTGTCAATCAGAGATCATAGATACATGTTAAAGAACATGATATCTGGATACGATCCGCTCATGAGAACACTACATGGTACAAGTCATAAGTGTTTCTCATATGCAAGTTTTGTATCGGAGTTCTTAGACCTGAAATCTCTATGAAACTCTTTATGAATTACTGTGTACTTTGACATACACCTAACGTGCTCGTAACAGAGTGACAAGTACGGGTATGATTGGGTATGCATTAATTCATGTTAGATAGCATGAGAGAAGTGAAGGGATTACCCCTCTCAATAAGAGAGAAAATATCATCGGCCACTTGATCAATGAACTGAGAAGTGTATGGCCATACCGAGATGAAATAATGAGTAATCATTATTTATCTGAGAGTTCAGTGTCACTGGAATATCAAGAAAGGAATTAATATATATAAGGATGACTAGTTCCATGCCTTATATTAATTCTGATATTTATGGGTAAGGGACTATACAAAATTGCATTAGGTCACTAAATGCCATATGCATTTTCATTTAATTTGGAATGCTATAATATCTTGCTAGAGAATATATATAGCCTTTGAATTAATTTATTAATTCATTGCCAACATTAAATGGACCTATAGGATCGCACACAAAGCATTGGGCTTACAATATTTAAATTGTGTATTGGGAATTAATTTGGACTTTTATTTAAAGTCAAATTAATGCATAAAATGGGTAAACAGATTTTTGCCTAAAACAGCTAGCTATTTTAGGCAAATCTGTAAAAACAGTTTTTTTGCCTAAAACAACTAGCTGTTTTAGGCAAAACTGTCAAGGTGCGATTTTGCGTAAAACAGCTAGCTGTTTTAGGCAAATCTGTTAAGCCACGATTTTGCCTAAAACAGCTAGCTATTTTAGGCAAATCTATGAAACGAGTTTTTTGCCTAAAACAGCTAGTTGTTTTAGGCAAATATGTTGAACTGTCTTTTTGCCTAAAACAGCTTGCTGTTTTAGGCAAATCTGTTAACAGTTGGTCACGAGAGAAATTTGTTGGCATGTGCTAGGTTTAATTTCAATTGATTAATTATCTATGTATAATTAAGTTAATTGAGTATTAAATCCTAATTTGTATTTAATCAAAATATAATACTTGAGAGGGAATTAAAGTAGCCAAAATTCAAACTAAAATACTAGTTGAATTCGGCAACTTATCACCTTAAATAAGTAAGTTTGTTTTGATTAAATGACTAATGCCATTTGAATTTAAATTCTAATTGAATTTAAATTAAGATATATTTCTTAATTAGGAAGTGATGGAGGCTGAAATTAACACTTAATTTTCAGCACTCACACTTGACCTAAATTGAGTGATATATATTAATGAATTAAAATGAATGAAATGGTATGCCGTTTTGCTATTTCTCTCTCTTGGCCGAAATACTCAAGGGGAAAGAAATATTTCTTGTTCTCTTGTGTTCTCGGGCTGAAACAGTAACCTAAAGGAAGAACAAGATCAGATCTTATGGCTTCAAATCATTCCCATTGCCGAATACACAATCATAGAGCTAGCACTCTTGATTTTAAGCCATCTTTGCAAGTGTGTGTGTGAGAATAGAGGGAGTGGCGTATAGGTTGTTCCTTGGCATTGGTGGTGAAGATCTAAGGTGGACATATCCTTCTTGGTTGCTGGTCATCATCAAAATCAAGTTTTAAAGGCATCTAAAGTTGTAAGTTTAAAACCCTAAAATTGCATGTTTCGATTCTAGCTTTGGATATGTATGGTATGTATGATAAATATTTTGTTTTTCGCTGTGCCATCATGATATTCATACCATGTCATATTCCATCAGTGGTATCAGAGCCTAAACATGCTTATTTTAGTGCTTTAGATGCATGAAAAAATTAATTAAAAATCGTCATTATGAAAACATGCAAATCTGAAATTTTCTGTTTTGAGTTTTTTGCATTGTTTTGGTGTAAAAACGATTTTAATTGATTAGATAGGTATTATAATTAATATGACATGTTAATATACTGTCCTAAGATGTTATTAGGGCTGGTAATGGTCGGATTTAATTATTTATACCTGATGGTACATGTTAATTATGAAACTAGGTGCTTGTTGGCATGTAAATTGCTATTTTAACAACTAGTTTTCTAAATTAAATGTAAAAAACGTTTTTTGGATGTTTGTAAGTGATTTTTAAGGATTAAATATCAGGTCTGGACATGTTTTAAATTTGGTTTTAATTCTGGTCCATGAAAATTTAATTGATTAATTTTAAAATCACTTAAAACTATGTCTAGTTTGTGTTTGTTACATGTTTAATCAAGATTGTTTGTTTTGTTTTGATTAAAATGGTAAAAACACATTTAGATCAGATTGGTACAGAATATTAAATCAATGTTTATGGACTTATTTTGATTATTAAATGACTCATAAAATTGATTTAAATGTTTGTGCATTTTATGGCATTACATAAGCATTAAACAACTAGTTTTTGTTGTTTGTTTGTTTTTGCATGAATGCCGTGTACTATATATGTGTTCTTCATGATTTTATTTTTAATTCATGTTAGCACATATTATATGCATTTTTAATGTTTATGGGCTGTATGACATAAAATTAAAAATGGCATAATTGGAAATTATACTAGAGTTGATTTATAGCACAAATCTAACTAGTTAGTGTTTTGGGCTTTTAAGAGAACTTATTCAATAAGAGGATTTAGTCCATTTGGGCTTTGGCCCAGGCCCATCATGGGGTCTTCTCTTAAAGGTTCAAGTACACAATTTCCATTAATGGGCTTGGCTAAATTAATTAAAATTGGACTTTATTTTATCCATGAATGCTATGTATATTTTATTTGCTAATTTGGTGTGATGAATGGATATGCATGGTGCATTCATGGGCCCTGGGTTTTGTAATTAAATATGGCCTGCGAGCCATTATATTTTATTGTAAAAGTTTTTCATTTATTTCTTAGAATAGAATATATTTGAAGACTTTGTAAATCAAGATGAAGCCCATCGGAGTGGAGAAGCCGAACTCAAAGATTCTTATGTAATAGTATAGAATCTTAGTTGTAGGTTTTTGGGCCCATGTTTGTCACGCTTTACTTTATGCAATTATATATATATGCATGCTATGTATGGATGACAAAGCGTATGCCATGTAAGCCGTAATAAAATGAATCCCTAAAATAATAAGTCACAAAGTTGCCTTCCTAATTCGAAACATGTCAAGGCATCGATCATCGGTCACGTAGACTAGGAGTCCTAGATGCACCCGATTATCTTTGTGAGGCATGGGTTGTGAATGTAGGGTGGACTTAACATGGAAAGGGATGCCCGGACCTAGGCAACTAATAAATGGGTTGTGCTATAACATCTTAAGATGTTAGCCCATTTGATCCAAGAGTCATGTACGAGACATGATTGGAGTTTTCCTACCTAAGTAACTTAACTTGTTAGGTGTACAAGCTCAGCTTGACTAACAAGTTGTTGTGAAAAGTGGATCTTGGCCCACATTAAATCACTAACGCGAATTATTTAAAGGGATATTAATTCGGTTTGTGGAATTATAAATAAGACCTCATTTAATCTTGCTAAATTTTATTGTAGATTGAAAATGGCATCTTCAAACAACAATTTCTCATTGCGATCTGTCCTTGAAAAGGACAAATTGAATGGCACCAATTTCATAGACTGGTCTCGAAACTTAAGAATAGTTCTTAAGCAAGAGAAGAAGTCGTATGTTTTGGATGCACCCTTACCTGAGGAACCTGCTAGCAACGCTTCTGTGGTTCAAAAGGAAACTTTTGAGACCAAGAAAAGTGACTCTAATGATGTGACCTGTTTGATGCTAGCCACTATGGTGCCTGAATTGCAAAAGCAATTTATGGACCAAGAGGCCTATACGATCATGGTGCACCTCAAGGAGATGTTCCAAGAGCAAGCTCGTCACGAGAGGTTCGTGACAACAAAGGCCTTAATTTCTTGCAAGATGGCTGAGGGTACTCCTGTTAGTACCCATGTACTCAAGATGAAAGGGTATCTTGATACTCTTGAGAAACTTGAGGTACTAGTGCCAAAGGAATTGGCCACTAACTTGATCTTAGGATCATTGCCTGCTGCTTATGATCCATTTGTGATGAATTATAACATGCATGCAATGAACAAGTCAGTCACTGAGCTTCATGGGATGCTTATGAATGCTGAAGAAAACATTCGAAAGACCAATCCCCGTACTAATGGTTCAAAAGGGAATTAAGAAGGGACCTGCTAAGGGAAAGGGAAAGGGAAAGGGAAAACCCAAGTCAGTTGGGAGTGCACCTCAGGCAAAATCCAAGCCCAAGGCGTCAAAACTCAAAGAGAGTGAGAGCACTTGCTTCCATTACAACAAGATAGGGCATTGGAGGAAGAATTGCGCTCTCTTCAAGGAAGAACAAAAGAAGAATGGAGCCAAGGCATCCAGTCCTGGTATTTTTGTTGTTGAAATTAACCTTTCTATTTCTACCACTTGGGTATTGGATACCGGTTGTGGTTCTCACATTTGTTCAAATGTGCAGGGGTTAAGAAATAGGCGGTTACTTGGGAAGAATGAAGTGGACCTCCGTGTGGGGAATGGAGCACGAGTTGCTGCCATGGAGATAGGCGACTATCACCTCTCTTTACCTTCCGGACTTTGTATTGTTTTGAATAATTGTTATTATGTGCCTGCTATGAGCAGAAACATTATTTCAGTTTCATGTTTGGATAATGATGAATTTGATTTTGTTATTAAAAATGGCAATGCTCATATTCGTCGCCAAGGCATTTCTTATGGCAATGCCATGTTGCAAAATGGCCTTTATATCCTTGATTTACAAAACAAAGAGTCCATATACAACATTAATACAAAGAGGGTTAAATCAAACGAATTTAACCCTACTTACTTTTGGCATTGTCGCTTAGGACATGCAAACGAAAAATGCATTTCAAGACTCCACAAAACTGGAGTGCTTGGGTCATTCGACTTAGAGTCTTATGATACATGCGAGCCATGTTTGCATGGAAAAATGACAAAGAGTCCTTTTAATAAAAAAGGCGAGAGGACTAATGGCTTATTGGAACTAATACATACCAATGTATGTGGACATTTAAGTACACATGCTAGAGGTGGTTTTAGCTACTTTGTGTCATTCACAGATGACTTCAGTAGATATGGCTATGTCTATCTAATGAAGTACAAGTCTGAAACTTTTGAGAAATTCAAAGAGTTTAAGAACGAAGTAGAAAACCAACTTGGCAAAAGTATAAAAGCCATTCGATCAGATCAAGGTGGCAAATACTTAAGCCAAGAGTTTGACAGTCATCTAAAGGAGTGTGGTATTATTTCACAGCTCACTCCTCCTGGAACACCTCAATGGAATGGTGTGTCCGAAAGGAGAAATCGAACTCTGTTGGACATGGTTCGATCTATGATGAGTCAAGCTAATCTCCCTATCTCTTTTTGGGGTTATGCATTAGAAACTGCTGCGTTTCTATTGAACCGTACTCCAACTAAAGCAGTTGAGAAGACACCATACGAGGTATGGACTGGGAAAGAACCCAATATGTCTTTTCTCAGGATTTGGGGCTGTGAAGCACATGTTAAGAAATTAACATCTGACAAACTAGAGTCCAAATCCAGTGTCTGCTTGTTTGTGGGGTATCCTAAAGAAACAAAGGGATACTACTTTTACTCACAAGCCGAGAACAAAGTATTTGTTGCTCGCAAGGCTGTTTTCTTGGAAAAGGAGTTCCTTCTCAAGAAAGACAGTGGGAGTAAAGTAGAACTTGGAGAAATTCAAGCACCACAAACTCCTATAGAGGATGGTTTGGAAATGGGATCAAGTTCACAACCAGTTGTGGAACAAGAACCCATTACACAAGAACCTAGAAGGTCCGGAGATTGAGAGATATGGAACGTCAGGAGATTGAGAGATATGGATTTCTAATCACTGACAGTGACACTATTGAGTTAGTAGATCGTGAGGATCCTACTACCTACCAAGAAGTCATTGAGAGCCCAGACTCGGAAAATTGGCTTGAAGCCATGAAATCCGAGATGCAATCAATGTACGATAACCAGGTTTAGACCTTGGTTGATCCACCGGAAGGTGCTAAGGTAATTGAATGCAAGTGGCTATTCAAACTCAAAGCTAATAAGACCTACAAAGGTAGACTAGTAGCAAAAGGTTTTCGACAAACTCATGGTGTAGATTATGACGAGACCTTGTCGCCTGTAGTCATGCTCAAATCCATTAGGATCTTGCTTGCCATAGCTGCATATCATGATTATGAGATATGGCAAATGGATGTCAAAACTGCTTTCCTTAATGGAAATTTACTTGAGGATGTGTATATGACACAGCCTGAAGGTTTTGTCAATCCCAAGCATCCTAAGAAGGTTTGCAAGCTTCAAAAATCCATTTATGGATTAAAGCAAGCATCCCGAAGTTGGAATCTTCGTTTTGATGAGGCAGTCAAAGAATTTGACTTCATCAAGAACGAAGATGAGCCTTGTGTGTACAAGAAGGTTAGTGGGAGCATAGTAGTATTTCTAGTCCTATATGTGGACGACATCCTTCTCATTGGGAATAACATTCCAACATTGCAAAAGGTTAAGCAATGGTTGGGAAAATGTTTCTCAATGAAAGACTTAGGTGAAGCCGAGACAATACTTGGTATTCGAATCTATAGAGATAGATCGAATCGGCTTTTGGGACTAAGTCAAGAAAAGTACATAGACAAAGTACTAAAGCGTTTTAGTATGGGAGACTCAAAGAAAGGGTACATACCTTTGGCTTTGGGAGTTCCTTTGACTAAAGAACAGTGCCCTAAATCCAAAGAGGAAAGGGACAACATGAGTAGAATCCCATATGCATCTGCTATTGGATCTATCATGTACGCTATGTTATGTACTAGATTGGATGTTGCTCATGCACTGAGTATAACCAGTAGGTTTCAGCAAGACCCTGGTGAGAAGCACTGGTCTGCTGTAAAAGGGATTCTGAAGTACCTGCGAAGGACTAAGGATCACTTCTTGGTGTATGGTGGTCAAGAAGAGCTCGTCATACAAGGTTATGCCGATGCTGCTTTTCAGACCAGCACTCAGGATTCTAGATCGCAATCTGGGTTTGTTTTTGTTTTGAATGGTGGTGCTGTCAGCTGGAGAAGCTCGAAGCAAGAAACCGTTGCCGACTCAACTACAGAATCTGAGTATATTGCAGCAAGTGAGGCTGCAAAAGAGGCTGTTTGGATTAAAAATTTCATTACTGGATTAGGAGTGGTCCCAAGCATCCTAGATCCATTAGAAATTTTCTGTGACAACAACGGGACCATAGCACAGGCCAAGGAGCCCCAGTCACACCAGAAATCCAAACACATACTCAGGAGGTACCACTTGATCAGAGAAATCATTGATCGTGGGGACGTCAAGGTGAGCAAGATAGCAAGTGAAGACAATGTAGCAGATCCTTTGACGATACAGTTACATCTAAATCTGCACGAAGCTCATTTGAGAGCGTTCGGTCTTAGGGCTATGCCCAATTGGGACTAGTGATAGTTGGAGATTGTTAGTGTAAGCCCTAGCCCAAATGCATTGTAACGAAACACTTGAAATTAATAAAATGAGGCATTAATTTTATCTTTTGTATTCCTGTGCATATCAATTGATAAAACTATCCAAGAATGTCGTTTCGGTTTAAGTTATCATGTGTGAGGCACATGGTTGTAAGACCTTGAAACAAATGAGACTTCATTCTAAATATCCCTAGTCAGTCATTGTTATGGGAATAACAATGAATTAAGACTAGTATGCTCTCTCTGATATTATGAGTTCTATCTTACGGATCATTAGGACAAGAGTGTCAATCAGAGATCATAGATACATGTTAAAGAACATGGTATCTGGATACGATCCGCTCATGAGAACACTACATGGTACAAGTCATAAGTGTTTCTCATATGCAAGTTTTGTATCGGAGTTCTTAGACCTGAAATCTCTATGAAACTCTTTATGAATTACTGTGTACTTTGACATACACCTAACGTGCTCGTAACAGAGTGACAAGTACGGGTATGATTGGGTATGCATTAATTCATGTTAGATAGCATGAGAGAAGTGAAGGGATTACCCCTCTCAATAAGAGAGAAAATATCATCGGCCACTTGATCAGTGAACTGAGAAGTGTATGGCCATACCGAGATGAAATAATGAGTAATCATTATTTATCTGAGAGTTCAGTGTCACTGGAATATCAAGAAAGGAATTAATATATATAAGGATGACTAGTTCCATGCCTTATATTAATTCTGATATTTATGGGTAAGGGACTATACAAAATTGCATTAGGTCACTAAATGCCATATGCATTTTCATTTAATTTGGAATGCTATAATATCTTGCTAGAGAATATATATAGCCTTTGAATTAATTTATTAATTCATTGCCAACATTAAATGGACCTATAGGATCGCACACAAAGCATTGGGCTTAAAAAATTTAAATTGTGTATTGGGAATTAATTTGGACTTTTATTTAAAGTCAAATTAATGCATAAAATGGGTAAACAGCTATTTTAGGCAAATCTGTAAAAACAGTTTTTTAGGCAAAACTGTCAAGGTGCGATTTTGCCTAAAACAGCTAGCTGTTTTAGGCAAATCTGTGAAACGAGTTTTTTGCCTAAAACAGCTAGCTGTTTTAGGCAAATATGTTGAACTGTCTTTTTGCCTAAAACAGCTTGCTGTTTTAGGCAAATCTGTTAACAGTTGGTCACGAGAGAAATTTGTTGGCATGTGCTAGGTTTAATTTCAATTGATTAATTATCTATGTATAATTAAGTTAATTGAGTATTAAATCCTAATTTGTATTTAATCAAAATATAATACTTGAGAGGGAATTAAAGTAGCCAAAATTCAAACTAAAATACTAGTTGAATTCGGCAACTTATCACCTTAAATAAGTAAGTTTGTTTTGATTAAATGACTAATGCCATTTGAATTTAAATTCTAATTGAATTTAAATTAAGATATATCTCTTAATTAGGAAGTGATGGAGGCTGAAATTAACACTTAATTTTTGGCACTCACACTTGACCTAAATTTAGTGATATATATTAATGAATTAAAATGAATGAAATGGTATGCCGTTTTGCTATTTCTCTCTCTTGGCCGAAATACTCAAGGGGAAAGAAATCTTTCTTATTCTCTTTTGTTCTCGGGCTGAAACAGTAACCTAAAGGAAGAACAAGATCAGATCTTGTGGCTTCAAATCATTCCCATTGCCGAATACACAATCATAGAGCTAGCACTCTTGATTTTAAGCAATCTTTGCAAGTGTGTGTGTGAGAATAGAGGGAGTGGCGTATAGGCTGTTCCTTGGCATTGGTGGTGAAGACCTAAGGTGGACATATCCTTCTTGGTTGCTGGTCATCATCAAAATCAAGTTTTAAAGGCATCTAAAGTTGTAAGTTTAAAACCCTAAAATTGCATGTTTCGATTCTAGCTTTGGATATGTATGGTATGTATGATAAAAAATTTTGTTTTCCGCTGTGCCATCATTATATTCATACCATGTCATATTCCATCAGAAAGGCATAATACAAATCTACTCTATGTCTTAGTGATCTTTGAGTCCTTATCAGCCTTGATAGCCTTATAAGCTGCAACCTTCATTTTTCCATTAATCATTCAAGAACCCAAAACAAAGGCTTACCTATATTGGAGTAGCGCCTTTGAGCTGCTTTAGCAGCTAACACTTCTTTTTTCCTTCAAGTGCTACTCTTGCTTTCAATACTAGCCCTAACATTGTCATAATTCTTTTGATTTTTACTATAATTTTCAAGCTTCTACAACCATATTAGTTACCATAACCACTTGTAATGTTTGAAGAATAACCCCTTTTTGCAACAGACTCTGCAAGAATCTCCCCAATAATAGTCAATTTAACTTCTGTAGCTAAAGATGTCACAGGCTGAGCATCGAAGGTTGACATCAAAATGACTGTGAAACTAGAAAGGCTTACCATGATCCTTTTATCAAAGCATCAAACTTTTTATCCAATTCTTGGTGCATGATGATACTAACTATCTATGGCGGATTAGACACCCCCACCTCTTCTGGTAATTCTAGCAACTATTTTAATACCTTTCCCATTGGACCTGATACTGAGTTATGTTTTGGCTTCATTTCTAACATGTTAGGTGCTAACTTATGAAGGAACCCCTGAACCACCTGCGTATATAGTCTATAATGGCTGAAATAGTCAAAACATTAGGAGTGATGCAAGATGATAATGATGCATGATATACACATGATGCATGAGTGTGAGTATGTTACACATATGATGCACGAGGGTGATGCCCATGAATGACATACATATGATGCATGAATTAATCATTAGAATGATGCATGATGATGCAAGTGAATGATATACATATGATGTGTTAGTTAATCATTAGAATGATGTATGATGATGCATGTGAATGATATATATATATGATGAATGATGCATGATTATATTAGCAATCAATCACAACCACATACAAGCATAGAAATAGCATTCCAACCTTATTGCTCCTAAATAAGCGATCGTGCCGGCTTAGCCTATGGGTTAACTAGGGACCCAATAGATACGGATGATGTACAGTAAAAAACCAATAGCATAACCTTTTTTAAATTAAAGCATAAGCTTGTGGGTTTTGGCCAATTATATATTCAAACAATTTTAATAAATTAGGTTAGGCCTACCAGGCACGAAAGCCTTTGATGAGTACCACCTAATTTAGTTGAATTTGCTCAACACATGATAGCCCACATAGCAAGAAAAATTATTAAGATCATACAACCTAGGGGAAGTAGCTATTGTCATTACATAGGTTTGTAGTCAGGTAGTGAAACTTTAGGGCTACCCCAACATTGTTCTTACCAGTAGATCTAGCTCATCATTAATATAATGACCAATAGGTTACCATTTTATATATCAATTAGTACTAAACTTGGGCTGGTAGTTCATTTTGACACCTCCCTATAGTGAGTGAGTGTAGGGCATGCTTTAGGATTACACTAGGGCTAAAATAGGGATGCCTAACATAATTCTAAGGCTTTAGTAAGAATGCAACATACAATTTTGAAAAGTGATATGATTAATATTAAGAAATTAATTGTAATAAATTAACAAAAATACTTTAGGAGTAAGGTCTCTTAAGGCCTAATAAAGTTGTCACTGTGACATGTGCCAAACCCAACTGAATTTGGATTTGCTCTTAGAGGCCCGCTTTTAGGGTCCAAGACTATATGAGGTTCGTAAAATTCATGGATTGGCCACTTCACAACAGGAAAAGGATTTAACCCAATCCTATTATTGGTGGCCAACCTAAGATGGTATTTAAGTAAACTCCAAAGGTAGGTACCATGGAGTCACCATCAAACAAAACGTTAGAAACTTGATTCTAAACTTTAATGCCTAGACCAGAGATGGTGTTCAATACACCACTCTTACTTGTACCTCGATTAAGTGTTGTTTATAAATGAGATTTTAACATTAATCCACTATCTTCCTTCTCACATGATGCATAAATAAATAAATAACCACTTAAGCAAGTAAAACAACAGTGAAGTAAATAAATATAACAAAATAAATTATTACATGAGCAAATCATCCAAAACAAGAAAAAAAAAGTCATACATAAAGTGGGGAATTTATTTAAGGTGGAAGCATCGGTTTCCTCATGTATATTTTACAAAAAAAAAATTAGGAGTCCTTAGGAAGTTTTAGAAAACAAAGGGATGAGTGATCCCAGTTTTATAAAAACTAAGGATTCTTCTTTTTTGTGTGATTTTGGATTAAAAACTGGACATTGATCTATTTTATTAAGAAAACTCAATTAATTAGTAAAAGTGATTTAAAGTGAACTTTTATTATTTATCATGGAAAATCATTTTTATTAATAATTATTAAATACCTAAATAAATTCAAATAAAGCAACAAAGAAATAATAAAAGAATAAATAAAAAGTATAAAAAATAAATCCCTTTATGACACTTGCTCTAAGGCCCTCTAACCTTAAAGCTCTCCAAAAAAATCCATTGCAAATAAATTGATTGCTCAAAACACAAAGAAAATAACTAGTTAGTAAATGACCAATTATTCAAAAATAAATTAAAGTACACAGGCATTTTGAAATGAAAATTACATAAATAGAATATTAAAACATGCATAAAATAGAATTGAAATAACACCTAAACATCTAACTAAGCATGCAAATAAACTAAGCATGAAGAAAATAACATGAAAATATGTCAATAACCTGCCAATAGACTCATCGTTGGCCACAAACAGAGGATAGATGACCAATCAAGGGGAAAGAGATGGGACGGAAAGGAAGTCCTTTGATGTCTCATCGGTTGATGTGATCGATGGGCATCGTGGGGCTTTCTTCCCGTCTATCACTATAAAAAATAGACAAAAAACACATAATACAAATAAAAAGGCAGCAAACATAGATCTTGACTTAAGCATGCATGTTCTATAACCTAATCATGCCAGAACTACTCTGAAAAGCTAATAACATATTTAAATCATGAAGGAATAATTAAATTAATAATAAAATAAAATTATTATCAGGAAATGTGTCAGGCATCAAAGTCAATTGCATTCAAAATATATTCATGGCATCATATGAATTTCGAAAGCATTATAAAACAAATCTAGAAAAATTAAATTATATAACCCTAGCATTTGACATATAAATGAAATGAAATTAGACAAAACAAATGTCTTCATGCCATCATAAGAAGAGAAGGGCTAACCCAAAATATTACCCTCAGGTGTTTATTTTGTAACTCTAAAAGATCATGCTCTAAACTCTAATTAATGATTTCCACATTTGTAAAAAAAATTAAAAACATTTTATGTTGATAAAAGTACATGAAGGAGCCTTTTGTCTTTTTGAGAGATAAAAATTAATTTTCTTATTCTTAAAAAATGTGATTGCTGCCTTCTCATTCAAAATGTTCTCATCTCTTTAAGATCTAGGTTTTTTAGTTTATATATAAGAAAGAGTTTGAAATGGTTTCAAATTAGGATTTCCCTCAAAATTTGCCCTAAAATCCAATTTAAAATTTGATCATTTAAAACAAACTTTGATAAGGTTTTATAAGCTGCTCGAAAAAATGGGAATTGCCAAAAAATCCCCAAAGATGAGCATCTATAACTGACTAATGGTCAGCATTTAAAATGGCCACAAATAGCATTCCCTCTAAGATAAATGGCCTTCTATCATAAGAAAGGCCTAAAATGCAAGATTTTCAAGCTCATTTTCATTCCCATAAATGTAAGGTTAAAACTCACAAAAACATTTTAGAAAAGTGTAAAAATCATGGACAAAACTTGGAGTTTTCACTTTCCATTTAAAATATAAATTTTTCTTCATCATCAGGTAACTCTGATCTGAGCTACCTTAGGATTCAGTATCTACACTTATTCTATCATAAAATGTCATATTCTACCAAGATATTATTTTGAGCCTTATATCAATAGAGATAGGTGTTGTACTAGGAATTAAATCAAGGTGAATTTAACCTCCGTATCAGGTGGTAATCCTAGCAACTCACTAGGGAAAACATCAAAGAAGTACATCAGGGAAACATCAAGGCTCCTTTTTCTTAGCTTTAAACACACAAGCTAGGTAGGCTTTATAACCCTTTTTAATTAGTCTTTTTTGTTGCTGTGGCTAAAATGACATTAGATAAGAAATATGATTTTCACCCACTACTATGATTTCCTACATATCTAAGGTTTTTGAGGTAGTATGCTTAAGTCGACAATCAACTATAACCTTATGCTTATGTAACCAATCCATACCAAGGATTATATCAAATTCATAGATTCAATAAGTTTGCAGAAAAAGTTTATTATTATATCTAAATAGGGCAATCTCTATAAACTTTATTCAATACTATATGGTGCCCCAAAGGATTACTTATGAATATGTTATGCTCTCATTGCAAAATATTTAATCTTTTCCCTTGAACTATTGTGGTGCTAATGTTGGAATGTGTGGATCCTAGGTTAACTAAGGCTTAAGCAAAATCTCAAAAGAGTAAAAATTTACCCACTATAACATTAGGTGCATCCTTGACTTCCCTAGCTCTAACTGCATAGATGCGAGTTAGGGCTTATCCTTTTATTCCCTTAGGTGTTTGGGTTACTCCTACTTCTTTAGGTTCTAATGCTCCAGTGGTAGTAACCTTGCCACTACCCCTTTAAGATACTGTTGTACCAGATCTAGCTATTTAAGGTACTAGTGCAGCTATCTGCATTCTAGGATAGGCCTTCTAGAAATGATCTTTGGACCCATATATGAGGTAAGCTCTTGATAAATTCCAACATTCTCTTAGGTGTTTCTTACCATAGTGTTCACATGTAAGAACCATCTTTTTACCTGCCCCTCAAGGAGTGCTGGCTACTAATGCTATAGGAGTGGTAGCTTATGCTGTAGATTTCTAACTCTGAGCCAACGTCTAGGATAGAGCCTATGACTAGGCATAGAGTGTAACATCCTGAATCTGAGTTGACCGAAAATATTTTCTAATTCGCGAATAATATTTTGATTCGGGTAAGCAAGGTTATCAATTTAAGTAGAATTTACTTTAGCTTTTCCCATAATAAGAATCTAAAACAAAAGAAATTAAAATAGGTAAAGGTATAAAGTAATAATAAAATATCAAGGGAATGGAGTTCCTAGAAATTTCTATATGGAAAATAAGGGAAAAAAATTTCATAAAGAAAGAAAAAAAGAAGAGGAGGGAGAGATAGAAATTAGGAAAGGAGCAGGGGAGATCGAATTGGAAAGAGCGCCGATCAGCTGTGAATCATACATTGTACACCATCATTTCTCCTCCATCACAGGTGATGCTCCCCAATGTTGTGGCCTTGCCTTACTCTCCCATTAGTTTCTCCCTTTTATGTTCGAAGCTTTTTCCCTCCATTTCGGTGAGCCAAGGCATCAGATGGTGACACCACAACCATTGGATGACTCCTCGCTGTGAGATGAACACCCCGCTACCCTCAGTTTTCCCACGCTCATCAGCCATTTGCTAGATCGAACAAGGGAGGCCACTAGCTGCTTTTGGGAATTTTGGCCAAATTCAACGAAGGTGGAGCAGGTGATCATCGAAAATGGGTTTATAAACTTCTAGCCTCCATTGTGGTAGTGTCAAGGCATCACCGGCAAAGCTTCAACGAGCCTCTAGTGAGACTCCTACGAGTATACTAGTGGACCAAAATGAGGATAAACGTGGAAATTTCATCCTTATAGGTATGGGACCACCAAAATTACTTTCCCTTAAATTTCTTAGAATTTAATTCTGAATTTTTTTTGTTAGAATTGTTACTTATTTTGAATCAAATAATTGATTTTGGTATATTTTACTGTGTGTAGTTTAATTGTTGACCATAAAGATGTTTTTAATTGTTCTTTAAACATTGAATTGTAATGATATGTGACTATCAAACTTACTTTGGTGAATTGTTAATTGAAAATTAAGTTAAATTATGAAGAATTTAGTTACTGTTCATAAAATTTGGCTGCTTTCTTTGTGCATGTGATTTAATTATATTTAATGAGTTTTGTTAAATTATTTAATTTTTCACTGGATTATTAGATTAAATTACATGTGTAATTGGAAATATTATTTATTAATTAAAGGACTAGGTTTGAGTAAGAAAATTGTTGAACAAACTATACTTTTAAACAATTAAACTCACAGTTATAATTTAATTATAGTAAGTAAAATGGATGAATTGGTTAATTAATTATACTGTACTTGGAAAAGGAGGAATTTTATATATGTTAAAAATAGTTTATTAGTTAATGGTTTAAATAATTAATTGAAAATCTTAGTTGAATTATTGAAACCTCACCACTCATAATGTAATTGCAACAGAAAGACACGAAAAGTCTAATTAAGTTACATACAAGAAAATAAATTTTACACCTAATGTACAGAGACTTGTTGAATATTTGTTGATGATAATACTTGGAAAATTAGTTGAATACCCTTAAAAGGTGAATTTAACATGGAATTTAAAGACACAAGAATTAGTTAATTAGATGGTAGCTTAATATATTTAACAAGGTTTAACAAATTGGATTCCCTATTTGATGGAAATAGTTGTATAATACTTATCTGGTTTTGATATAAAATTTAAATAGACATTAATTCTCTAGTTGCAAGAAATTATGTTTGAAAAAGAATAGAAATACATTCATACAGATAGTTAGACTTGTAAAATACCATGTATAAACTAAATGGAAAACAAGGAGATGTTGATGAATGTATTTGGTAAACGATTAGATATATGCTTTAGTGTTAGGTTAATATATATATATGTGTGTGTGTGTGTGTGTGTGTGTGTGCATGCACATGAGTTTAAAATTTTCTAAAAAAAATAAATGAAAGTTATAACTAATCTTGATTTACTTAATATTGATGAAATTAGAAAATCGATTATATTTGCTTAAAGACCAATTCAGCATGAGTCCAACTCTAAGACACGCTCATGCTTGGCTGGCTCCGCTGGCTGTCGCGAGCTTTCCTTCATTGTCGCCCTTGCAACAATGTGCTACCTGCTGGCGTGGCTCTCTTCCTCGCTTGCTATCGCGAGCTCTCCTCCTTGTCGCGCTCGCGACAATGTACTTGTAACAATCATTCCTCTCCTTCTTCCAATTACTCCTTTAATCCTTAAATCATTCCCTCCTCCTACAAAACAAATAAAACAACCACACACATACAAAACACATAAAAGCAACAAAATATAGATAAAATACCAAAATAATAAAAACAATACTAAACCAAACTACACATTAAAACACACTAATTATGAGCTTTTCAAGCTCATATCATTATGGTACTAAATGGCATGGTTTACTTATAATTTTATACTATTATTTACATTTATGTGAAGTCTTATTAAGTACTAAGCCAGATGAGGATAATTTATGGCATAAAGTGAGTAAAATATTGTGATGAAAACAACTAAGATATGAAAATAAAGTAATTTTAATGCCCTTAACCTACAATGTTCAATGAGTAACCAGGACTTTAAGATATTATGGGTAGCATGGGGCACTTAGCCCATAATGTTCTATATATTGTACTGTTATCGATTATTATTGTGCTGAGGAAAATAGGAATATAATGTTAGCCGACTCATTTTACTGATATTCTAAGGAGTAACATCATACCCTAATGGTACGATCACTCTTGCACACTGGATTCGCTCATCCACTTAACCGATTCGTGGTGTCCTGCTGTTGACAACTAGGGGCATAATCGAAAATTATTTGTGTAAACAATGTAAAAAGGATAATTAGAGTATTAAAAATATTATAAATATAGGGTAAAAGTGAAATAAAGGGGGAAATGAGATAAATTAACTTGGTAAAGCATCATATGTCACGAATTTAGTAATTATGTTAAGTATAAATATAATGAAAAAAACTTCTTAATGCCAGGAGGTGATAAGTGTAACGTGCATTTTAAAGTGAATTATGAAAATACCTTATACTATATAATGTAATGAATATATGAATGTTGTAATCGAGAACTTAGGTAAATAATTAAGACTTGTGAATCATATAAGGTATCAATATGACATTATGATTTGACATTCAAATCGATGGCTTACATGAGTATTAAATGATATGAGAAATAAAAACATAAATATACATATATATGTTGGAGTGTAAGTTAAGAAAGCTTGTTCACTTATTTCTGATAATTCGATATAATTAAACTATGAAGTGTTATCTGAGGCAGTAATATGTGTGACTTGCAAACTTGACGTATGGAATTTATATATGTTATGATGTTTAAGTTTAAAATAAGTATTTATTGAAGTATGTTATGCATGCATATACTTTGATACCAAGTATAATAGAATGTATAATACAATAACCTATGGACTAAGGTAAGGATAATTAAATATTAGTGTAAAATTTTACCTTATGGATTATAAACTAGATAAGGGTAAAAGTAGTTAATAAATGCTCTATTAAGTTCGAAAGGTATGATTAAATTGAGATATTTTCTATAATAATATGCACATATATATAGGTATAAAATTGCAAATGAAATCCTATTCTTTTACTTGTTTGATGTTTGTATGCATCATAACCTGAAACTTACAATCTTTATGTGTCTTATAATTTGGTAAGTGTGCATGAAAATGTTAAATACATTGTATAATATATCATCTGAGAAGTAAATTTGGTAGTCACCACTAAGCATATAGCTTAACGCCATGCATAAGTTGATTCGATGTTTAGTATTCTCAAAGTCAATGAAGAAACCTTCATATGTTGCTACAGCTAAAGTTATGGGCGATCATGGTTACAAAGCAAGTCGATTATGTTATTTATGTATTTTTGAAAATTGGCATGTACACAGGTATTAGCATTGATATGATTTAAGTGCAATTTTCTGAGTATCTAGTTAACATTTAATATTGTGATTTTAGAATAGACATGTGATAATATTTTTTACAACATTATCGAGAATAAAATATTCGAGTATTGATATAGTAATATAGGGGCATGTAAATCAACTTAAATGTTAACGGACGAGGATGGGAATACTTGTGTTAGAGTTTGCTTGGTGTTGTGATGAGATGGTTGGAAAATACTAGAAGTGTTTTTATTTCTTTTTCTACAAGAGACTATTAATATTTAGGGGAGATTCTACCAAAATTTTTAAAAATTAAGAGTAAAGAATTTAGAATTTGATAATGTAAGCATAATTTATGGTGACTTAGTGGTATACATATCGTAGATCGATTCGTGACATTCATATCTAGTTTGTCTACCAGACTGGATATAGGATGTTACAATTAATGGTATCGAAGCCAAGTTTAGGCATTTCTGGGTATAGAAAAATGAAATTTAGTTAAGATGCAAGTTTTGGTACTCTGGTTATTTGTCCAAAATTCCTGATATTTGGGGTAGTGATTTAAACATTTCTGCATGGGGTTAGGCAATTTGCATTGCCATTTCATTAAAAGTGTATCTGCATAATGATATAGTCATACAACATTTTGCATACAATACACCAGCATCATCTCATTTTCCATGAATGCATAAATTTTTGTACATATGCCCTAATTGAAGGAAAACTGATAGATTATCGAGTGCATTGAAATGAGGATGGATATGATATATATATCGAGGAATGATGTGGATTAGAATTACATATGATGAGTAGACAAAAGGAGACTAACAAGTTACATAATGAGTGTATAGTATAAAGAAAGAGATGTTGGGTTTATAAAAGGATGGTATGAATTAGAATTGGTTAGGGTAAGTGAATATTAAGAAAGTAAGTGAAGAATAGTAAGTGTACATGCCAAGTGAAATATTAAAAGGAAGTGTCATTCAAGAATGAATCCATTTTCAATTAAGTGTAATATGAAGATAAAATTTAACTTGTTTGAATAGACCTAAGCAAGGAAGTATTGTTCATTATCAATGCTTTGGTTAACTTTGTGATTAGAGTTTCTCTATCACAATGGTAGGATTAATATTGGAATAATATCATGATGACAATTACGACATATAGTTAATTAAGATCCATATAAGGCTATATTTATGAAAGCAATACGAGATAATAATCATAAAGGTGTTATTAGGACTTATTATAGTTGTCTCCCCTTGTCGAAGAACTATCCTAAACACAAAAAGGGGAGTCTCGGGAATACTATATATATATATATATATATATATATCAGAAAGAAGCAGTTGATTGGAAATGATGAAATGCAATGTCTTCTATTTTCATTGATTAGATTTGAAGTTTATACTGATTCAACGGTCATAACAATATAGAACTTCTTCCTAAAAATTTGGACTATTAAATCTCAGTTCTCGTATAATATAGAGCCAGAATTTGTTGATTCTAAATATTTTGTATTACAAGGGAAAATGGTTGTGTATACATAGTCATCTTACTCAGAGCAGGTTTTTTATTCTCCCATTCTCCTCACAAACTATACATGAAGCATTGCCACTGATAAGTGATAGTGATCTTTATGGAATACAAGGATATAGTTAAATTATTTGCAATATCACACTAAGAATGTTAAATTGATTGAGAGGATTCATAAATTTACTAAGGATTGTAAAGGAAAATCATCTTTTAATGTCCATAAGTTTGTTTTGACAAATATTACAAATGGTGTCTAGTGCAAGTTGGCCGAACTAAAATTACGCCAATTAAACTGGCTAGAATGCTTTTGAGTTTCTAGAAACAACACAAAGGGAGATGAACTAAGAGAAACTGATAGATAAAAATTATTTAGTAATTCATTCTAGGTTGATACTGTTACCCATCATTTGTTAGTTTTTAAAAGATTTATTTCCCTAGAGATATTGGTTTTCTCCCTTCTTTTGAGATTGGTAGTGTTGAAACTGCTTCTCACATGTTGGGAACCATTGGAAGAATGGAGTGTTCGATCAAGATTTAGGAATAAAAGGGGATATTTTGTGGTACCGATGAGAGAAAACCAACCAGAAAAGAAATTTGACTGACATTATGGATGAGTAATAGCTAAATGTTGAAAGATTAGAGCAACTAATGAACTCATTTGGTTAATTTGATCTCGTGTTTGATGAAAGTTTATGTAATAATCTGATTACTAGCAATAAACACTACCATGAATATATATGTGCTTTATTTCTTCAGCTAGATAAATTTCGAGGATGAAATTTTTTTTACAGGGGGAGAACTGTAATGTCCCGAATATGAGTCGACCGAAAATATTTTCTAATTCACGAATAATATTTTGATTCGGGTAAGCAAGGGTATAAATTTAATAAGAATTTATTTTAGATTTTGAATTATTTATATTTTAGTTAAAATATATTAACCCATAATAAGAAATTAAAACAAAAGAAATTAAAATCAGTAGAGGTATAAAGTAATAATAAAATATCAAGGGAATGGTGTTCTTAGAAATTTCTAGATGGAAAATAAGGGCCAAAAAATTTGCATAAAGAAAGAAAAAAATAGAGAAGGGAGATAGAAATCGAGAAAGGAGCAGGGGAGATCAGATCGGAGGGAGCACCGATCAGTGACCATTCTCGTCGATGGCATCTCGTGCATTGCACACCATCGCTTCTCTTCCATCGCAGGCGATGCTCCCTAGTGTTATGGCCTTGCCTTCCTCTCTCGTTAGTTTCTCCCTTTTATGGTATGAGCATTTTCCCTCCTTTCTGATGAGCCAAGGCGGCGAATGACGACACCACCACCATCGGATGACTCCTCATGATGAGATGAACACCCTGTTACCTTCCGTTCTCCCTTACTCACCGATAATTTGCTAGATTGGATAAGGGGGATAGCTGGCTGCTTTAAAGAATTCTGGCCAAATCCAACAGAGGTGGAGCGCATGATCATCGAAAATGGGTTTATGGAGTTTTAGCCTTCGTTGTGACAATGTTAGGGTATCACCGGCAAAGTTTCGATGAGCCTTCGATGAGACTTCGACAAGTATACCAGTGGACTAAAATGAGGATAAACGTGGAAATTTCATCCTTATAGGTATGTAACCACCAAAATTACTTCCCATTAAATTTCTTAGAATTTAATTCTTAATTTTTTTGTTAGAATTGTTACTTATTTTGAATCAAATAATTTATTTTGGTATGTTTTACTATGTGTAGTATAATTGTTCACCATAAAGATGTTTTTAATTGTTCTTTAAACATTGAATTGTAATGATATGTTGTTAGAGAGTATGCCCTAGAGCCCATGTAATAGGGATGTTTTTCATATGTATGAAATTTATATTCTTAATAAAAGGCATCATTCATTTATTAATGCTGTGCTTGAATACATGAGTTTGTAAATCTTAAATTAATAAATGAAGTCCTAGATATTATAAACACAGTGCAAAGGCAATCATGAAGGTGTTCATGATGTGAGATGTCTATCGCATGCAAATGTGTTAATATCTAAACATCCCTAGTCATAGAATTAACAAGATAGGACATTGTTAATTCGGACAGACTAGCACATGTTATGCTTCTTGAATGGTTCAAGTAATGGTTCTCATAATTGAGATTATGGATGATAATCAAAGCTAACATGTGGATGCTTGTTAGAGGAACAAGTTCATTGGAGACCTGCAAAGAGAATCCTCATATGGATATTAAATCTATGTCAGTGAGGAATCTCTTCATAGCGGTTGTGCAAGTATCCTTAGACTTGAGATCACCAAAGTTATCTTAAGTAGCAAGTGGTATACTTTGACTCCATAACTGTTACTTCCAACTGGGAGTGAACATAGTTAGGAGATTGGGTATATCATGACCTACTTGAAGATAGTTGAGTGATTGACAAAGGATTCACCATCCTAGATTTAACAAGGAAAGTTATCTCGCATGATTCTATAATTGCCTTGTTCAGAGAATCTCTGGCCAGAGTAATATGCCGAGATGGATGGAGATCCATGAAGGGAATTTTAGGAACAATGGTTAAATTAATGGAACATACATAATTAGATTTATATGAGTTGAAAGAAATCCATACTCAGAATCTAATTGAGATAAGAGTGGTGAAAGGAGTAATTGCACGGTAACTGTTTCTATGGAAGGGTACAGTCAAACCACATGACTTTCCTAACATTTGGGTAGTCATGATGCCTAGCTAGAGGCCAATCATGACTTGTATAATGATGTATCAAAATATCAATAGAGATTGATAAAATAATTTAAAGGAGTTTAAATCATGTGAGTTTTGAATAGAACTCAAAATTACATATTATACTGCCAACATGGACAGGAACCCAATAGGTCACCCACATATAGAGAAAAGGGTAAAATGGCAAAATGACAAGTATAATAATATTTGATATTATTATAAAGGTAGAGAGGAGAATATGATAATAATTAATTAAAGAGTTTAATTAATTATGATCAAATAAAAGTATCCGCGGAACTTTTGAGAAATGTTCTGTAAATTGGACCTAAATGAAATAATGTATTTCATGATTAATTATTATTGTCTTATAAGTGTTATAAGACTACTATAAGTGTTATAGGACTGATATAATAATTAATAGGACCATTGGAGATATTATAAAGGGCCAAAGGAATGAAGAAGTTGGAGGAAGCCCTCCAGAAGAGGGCTACATGCCAACTCCATACAGAAGGGCTTAGAGGGATTTTTCTTTGACCAAATTAATTTATATATGTTACATAAATGTTATGGAACTCACATATTTAATTTGGTTGGATTTGGAATCCATTTGGGTATTTAAATCCAATTAGATGCACAAAGGGCCTAGTTTGTGGATTTTGTGCATGGTCTTTTATGAAAAGATTTAATTTGGATTTAATTAAGCCCAAATGATTATAATTAATTCCAGAGGCCCAATTAATAATTATCCACCAATTTTAAAGAGCCCAATCTCATTAAGGAGTTGGAATTTTAACCTAACTATAAAAGGCCAACTAATGAGAATTAGGGTTAAGTGATTAAAACAAAAGGAAAGTCTTTTTTCTTTAATTCTCTCTCCCTTTTGTGCCACTTCCATTGCTAGCCTCTTGGATTTTGGCCAGCCCTAGTTGAACACCAATTTATTGGTTCAATTTACCCCTCTCTAGTGTGGATTACTCATTGGAGGTGTTCGATTTTGGACACTGTGGTTTGCGACAACCCGGTGCGAAGTAAAATCAACTGTTCAACAAAAATAAAAGGTGATTTTTCTTATTCTCATATAGTTATATTGTGTATTCATGGCAAGATCAGATCTAATGGTTAAAAAATTTTAAAATTCCGCTCATGTATGTGATGCATGTAACCGTTAAAATCCAACATGGTATCAGAGCCACGGTTTTGCCATGGATATACAATTCTATATTTTTCTTTGGAATAAGTTTTATTTTGTTTTGAGTTATTTATTTCATGAACTTTAAAATATTAGATTTGATTTTTCATGAATGAGAAATATTGATTTCTGGTTGTATGTGTGATCAAATAAATATGGTGGAAATAAAAATGAAATTTTTGAATGATTATGATTAGGGTTTGGCGTGAAACCCTAGGTAATGTAGGGGCTGTTCTAATTTAATTTCTTATGGATCCATTTAAAAATCATTTAGATTATATTTTATGTGTTTAATATGTGATATTAAGCCGTAGGATCGAACGGAATTAAAATCGAACAAGTTTTGCATGAAAACTAGTTTTGTCGAAAAGTTCGATAAATTGGTGTTCTTCGTGTGTTCTTGATGTGTTCATGGTTAGAACGACTTTTGATCTTCTAAATCTGATATATATGATATATTAAAGTGTTTTTAATTAATTGGATTAATTAAAATGGGCCTTAAATTAATTTGATTAATTTTAATTCATTAAAACCACTTAATGGGCTTAATTATGTTTATGGACTTTGTTTAAATTAGTGAATGACTTGGTGGGCCCAAGGAGCTGATTTAAATTAACTATTATAAAAATTAATTAAGTTTATTAATGGGTTTTAAGGGCTGGAGTGGGCTTGGCTCATTCCAAAAGGCCCAAATGGTCCAAATGACACAAAACTAGTTTGTGTGTGAACACACTTAGGGTTTTTCTTCTGTGGGTTTCGGCCTACACTTTTTTTAAGCCCAAAATTGATTCTTTTAATTATTTAATATGATTAATTAATTAAATAATCAATTTATAATTAATTAATAATCAATTTGATTGATTATTAACGCAAGAACAAATTCATGCAAAAAGGTTTCCTAAAATGAAAGTTTCCAAAATGGAAAAAGTTTCCTAATTTGATCACATCATTAAATAACTCAAAATATAGTTTCAAAGGTTGAAACAAAGTTAGTAATCCATTTCTTTATGCATTAGAAAGGCATATAAGGGTGTATGATTGGCATGATGGATAGTTATGGACAAAGCCCAATGTGATTGAGCATTATGCATGTTTTGGCCCAATGAGGACTTTCATGTCCCGACTACTTATTTTTGGTTTGTATTTCATTTCAAATTGTAATATGTAATTAGATTACTTAGATTAGAATTAGAAATAGAGATGGAGACCATTTTCAAGGAGCAAGATGGGCCGGATGGAGATCCAACAAGCTTGAAGATAATGTAATTATTTTTCTTGTTTGAATCATGCATACTACCTAGGTGTGACCTTTTGATTTCCCTCTTGGCTCGGGGAAATCAATGTAGTGAAGTCCATAACTATACCATATTTGTATGCTTATATTTATGTGATAGATATAGGATGCATACCAATGTATGCCAACCATGTATGATGAGACTTAATTAACTAAAACCCTCAAACAAATACTAAGGTATATAAGCCTTCCATTAATTTGAGGAGAATCAGAGTTCTTTATAGTGTGGGTTGTTGACCACAGTCAAGCTCACATTATATCGAATATGTTCAAATCTAATTAAATGGGTCATCTTAGCTAGCCCATTAGTTTGTTGACCACAGTCAAGGCTAATGGTTTTAGAGGCACGATTAGGGAATGCATATATGATATGCATGCATCAAGAGTTGATAACCTAATGATCCAATAGTTGTGTAGAGACACAATTGGTATAGAGATACCTACCTTTCAAGGGTATGGAATTTGGCTTGTTGACCACAGTCAAGGTCAAATTACATATCAAGGATTGGATATTGGCCCACTAAGAAAACCATCGGGTTTTCTCGGATTATATAATGAGGGCTATTAATTCGCAATAAAATAATAGGAGTAAATGGATTAATTAAAGACCTTATTAATGCATACATATATATGAACATACTCTCATATCTTTTCTTTTTCACATCTAGGTCATCATCATGAGCACATCAAACATTAATATACGATCAATCTTGGATAACAAGCTGGTTGGCAACAACTATTCTGACTGGATCAGGCAAGTGAGAATTGTTCTCAGGGCTGAAAAGATTCATTATGTCTTGGATAAAGACCCACCACCACTTCCATCAGATGATGCCATTGATGAGATCAAAGGCATTTATCGAAAATACATGGAGGATAGTGAAGCAGCAGCATGTCTGATGATGGGTGCTATGTCCTCGGAGCTTCAAAAGCAACATGAAATGATGGATGCTAGAACCATCGTTTTGCATCTAGAGGAGCTTTATTCTTCTCAGGCTAGAACTAAGCAATATGAGATTGCTCGAGCTCTATTTAGTTGCAAAATGGTGGAAGGCACTTCAGCTGCTGCTCATGCATTGAAGATGTATGGGTATATTGAGCATTTGAGTAGACTTGGCTATGTTATGGATAATGATCTATACATAGATTTAATCTTGTACTCGTTGGCTCCAAGTTATGCATCTTTTGTGCTTAACTTCAACATGAACAAGATCCAAGTATCCATTCCTGAGTTAATCAACATGCTCAAGATAGCTGATGGATCATTTAAGAAAGATCCAAAAAGTGTTATGGTTGTCACTTCTGCTAAAGGAAAGAAGCAGAAGAAGAAGAAGATAACCAAGGCGCAGCCAAAGAATGGTGGGATCTCCAAGAAGAAGGTTGCCAAGAAAGAGAATCCCAAAGGAACTTCCTTCCATTGTGGAAAAGATGGTCATTGGAAGCGTAACTGCAAGGCCTATCTAGATTCTCTTAAGGAGAAGAAGCAAGCTGTTGCATCTACTTCAGGTATTCATATGATTGAAATTAATACTTATTCTATTGCTTCTAAACAATCTTGGGTATTAGATACCGGATGTGGATCTCATTTATGTAATGATCTACAGGGGCTTAGAAGCTTTAGAAGAGTTGGAAAGGCAGAGATATGTTTGCAGTTAGCTACTGGACAGAACATCTCTACAATAGTTGTGGGGACTTACTATTTGCCTCTTCCTAGTGGATTAGTACTGGAATTAAATAATTGTTATTATGTTCCTGCCTTATCCAAAAGTATTATTTCTTTCAGTCGTTTGATGAACGATTATGATATTTCTTTGAAGGACAAATGTTGTTACATTTTTAAGAACAATATGTTTTATGCAAAAGCTATCATTGAGAATGGTATATTTGTTCTTGATTTAATTAAAGAAGTACATAATGTGAATACCAAGAGAATGAAATATGATAATCTGAATACCTCATACTTATGGCATTGTCGTTTAGGCCATATAAATGAAAAACGCATGACCAAGTTACACAAGTCAGGTGATTTGGGATCATTTGATTATGAATCATTTGATACATGTGAATCTTGTTTATTGGGAAAAATGACAAAAGCTCCCTTTATTGGTAGCGGAGAACGAGCTAAAATGGTTTTGGACTTAATACATTCAAATGTATGTGGTCCAATGACTACACATGCCAGAGGAGGTTACTCCTACTTCATTACTTTCATAGATGATTATTCCAGGTTTGGATACATCTATCTAATGAAATATAAGTCTGAAGCATTTGAAAAGTTCAAAGAGTTTAGAAATGAAGTAGAGAAACAACTTGGCAAAATTATTAAAACACTTAGATCAGATCAAGGTGGAGAATACTTAAGTCAAGAGTTTCAGGATTATCTTAGAGATAATGGGATTTTATCTCAATGGACTCCTCCATATACACCACAACACAATGGTGTATCTGAAAGGAGAAATCGAACACTATTAGATATGGTTCGATCAATGATGAGCCGAGCGGACTTGCCTAAGTCTTTTTGGGGATATGCACTAGAAACTGCTGTTTATGTGTTAAACAGAGATCCTAGTAAATCGGTTGATGTTACTCCATATGAGATGTGGAATAACAAGAAACCCACGCTTTCTCAAATGAAAGTATGGGGCTGTCCTACTTATGTGAAGAGGACAATGTCAGACAAACTGGATGTTAAGTCTGATAAATGTTTATTTGTGGGATATCCAAAAGAAATGTTTGGATATTATTTCTATCATCCCTTAGAACAAAAGGTGTTTGTTTCAAGGCATGCTGTCTTCTTTGAAAGAGAATTTCTCCTACGAGAGGACTGTTGGAGTAAAATTGAGCTTGGTGAAGTTCAAGACCCACAAATAGAAGATGATCAACCGATTGAACCCGAAACTGAATTTCATAATGATGAGATTACAGTTGAACCTGATTATACACAAAATCCTAGAAGATCTACTAGGATGCATTCTATCCCTGTGAGATATGGATTTCACGTTGATTCGGATAGAGGCACAACTGTAGTAGAGGACAATGAGCCTACAAGCTATCAAAAAGTTTTGAACAGTTCAGAACGTGATTTATGGCTTAAGGCTATGCAGTCCGAAATGGACTCCATGTATGAGAATAAAGTATGGACTTTAACTCAACCACCTGAAGGGATAAAACCCATAAGGTGCAAATGGGTCTTCAAAAAGAAGACTGACATGGAAGGTAATATAGTTACCTATAAAGCTCGCTTAGTAGCAAAAGGTTATCGTCAAAAAGAAGGTATTGACTATGACGAAACTTTTTCTCCTGTAGCGATGCTTAAGTCTATAAGAATACTTTTAGCCATTACCTCTCATTATGATTATGAGATTTGGCAAATGGATGTGAAGACAGCTTTCCTTAATGGAAATCTTTCTGAGGATGTGTATATGACACAACCAGAAGGATTCACATCAGGAAATGGCGAAAAGGTATGCAAGCTTCAAAGATTCATTTATGGATTGAAGCAAGCCTCTAGGAGCTGGAACATACGATTCAATGAGACAATCAAAGAGTTTGGTTTCTCACATAATGAAGATGAACCTTGTGTGTATAAAAGGGTCAGTGGGAGTGCAATTGCCTTCCTAGTTCTATATGTAGATGACATATTGATCATGGAAAATGACATTTCTCTTCTCCAATCTGTTAAAATATGGTTATCCAAGCAATTCTCCATGAAAGACCTTGGAGAAGCATCCTATATTCTGGGAATAAGGATCTATAGAGATAGATCCAATAGGTTGCTAGGTCTTTCTCAGAGTACATATATAGATAAAGTATTGAAGAGGTTCAATATGGATCTCTCTAAGAAAGGGTTTATACCCATGGTGCATGGGAAACACCTTTCTAAGTCTATGTGTCCGCAGACACTAGAGGATAGAGAGAGCATGAATAGAATACCATATGCATCTGCAATTGGTTCTATCATGTATGCTATGTTATGTACACGTCCATATGTAGCATTTGCTTTGAGTGTCACAAGCAGATTCCAATCCAATTTTGGAGAGGAACATTGGGCAGCTGTCAAGAATATTCTTAAGTACTTGAGAAGGACTAAGGATATATTCTTGGTATATGGAGAGGGCAGTTTGGAAGTAAACGGGTATACAGATGCCAGCTTCCAATCTGACAAAGATGATTGTAAATCACAATCTAGTTATGTGTTCATAATGGGAGGAGGAGCAGTTAGTTGGAAAAGTTCCAAACAAGAAACAACTGCTGATTCCACGACGGAAGCTAAGTACATTGCTGCTTCAGAAGCAGCCAAAGAAGCAGTCTGGATCAAAAAGTTCATAACCGAACTAGGAGTGGTGCCTAGCATTGTTGATCCGATTCCTTTATATTGTGACAACAATGGAGCCATTGCGCAAGCAAAGGAACCACGGTCTCATCAGCGATCCAAACATGTTCTCAGACGCTACCATCTCATAGGGGAAATAGTAGCTAGAAATGATGTGAAAATAGAAAGGGTTCCCACAGATGACAATGTGGCGGATCCCCTCACTAAAGCACTTTCCCAGATAAAGCATGATCACCATATAAATAGCATGGGTCTGAGACATATGAGTGATTGGCTCTAGTGCAAGTGGGAGATTGTTAGAGAGTATGCCCTAGAGCCCATGTAATAGGGATGTTTTTCATATGTATGAAATTTATATTCTTAATAAAAGGCATCATTCATTTATTAATGCTGTGTTTGAATACATGAGTTTGTAAATCTTAAATTAATAAATGAAGTCCTAGATATTATAAACACAGTGCAAAAGGCAATCATGAAGGTGTTCATGATGTGAGATGTCTATTGCATGCAAATGTGTTAATATCTAAATATCCCTAGACATAGAATTAACAAGATAGGACATTGTTAATTCGGACAGACTAGCACACGTTATGCTTCTTGAATGGTTCAAGCAATGGTTCTCATAATTGTGATTATGGATGATAATCAAAGCTAACATGTGGATGCTTGTTAGAAGAACAAGTTCATTGGAGACCTGCAAAGAGAATCCTCATATGGATATTAAATCTATGTCAGTGAGGAATCTCTTCATAGCGGTTGTACAAGTATCCTTAGACTTGAGATCACCAAAGTTATCTTAAGTAGCAAGTGGTATACTTTGACTCCATAACTGATTACTTCCAACTGGGAGTGAACATAGTTATGAGATTGGGTATATCATGACCTACTTGAAGATAGTTGAGTGATTGACAAAGGATTCACCATCCCAGATTTAACAAGGGAAGTTATCTCGCATGATTCTATAATTGCCTTATTCAGAGAATCTCTGGCCAGAGTAATATGCCGAGATGGATGGAGATCCATGAAGGGCATTTTAGGAACAATGATTAAATTAATAGAACATACATAATTAGATTTATATGAGTTGATAGAAATCCATACTCAGAATCTAATTGAGATAAGAGTGGTGAAAGGAGTAATTGCACGATAACTGTTTCTATGGAAGGGTACAGTCAAACCACATGACTTTCCTGATATTTGGATAGTCATGATGCCTAGCTAGAGGCCAATCATGACTTGTATAATGATGTATTAAAATATCAATAGAGATTGATAAAATGATTTAAAGGAGTTTAAATCATGTGAGTTTTGAATAGAACTCACAATTACATATTATACTGCCAACATGGACAGGAACCCAATAGGTCACACACATATAGAGAAAAGGGTAAAATGGTAAAATTACTAAGATAATAATATTTGATATTATTATAAAGGTAGAGAGGAGAATATGATAATAATTAATTAAAGATAGAGTTTAATTAATTATGATCAAATAAAATTATCCGCGAAACTTTTGAGAAATATTCTGTAAATTGGACCTAAATGAAATAATGTATTTCATGATTAATTATTATTATCTTATAAGTGTTATAAGACTACTATAAGTGTTATAGGACTGATATAATAATTAATAGGACCATTGGAGAAATTATAAAGGGCCAAAGGAATGAAGAAGTTGGAGGAAGCCCTCCAGAAGAGGGCTACACGCCAACTCCATACAAAAGGGCTTATAGGGCTTTTTCTTGGACCAAATTAATTTATATATGTTACATAAGTGTTATGGAACTCACATATTTAATTTGGTTGGATTTGGAATCCATTTGGGTATTTAAATCCAATTAGATGCACAAAGGGCCTAGTTTGTGGATTTTGTGCATGGTCTTTTATGAGAAGATTTAATTTGGATTTAATTAAGCCCAAATGATTATAATTAATTCCAGAGGCCCAATTAATAATTCTCCAGCAATTTTAAAGAGCCCAATCTCATTAAGGAGTTGGAATTTTAACCTAACTATAAAAGGCCAACTAATGAGAATTAGGGTTAAGTGATTAAAACAAAAGGAAAGTCTTTTTTCTTTAATTCTCTCTCCCTTTTGCGCCACTTCCATTGCTAGCCTCTTGGATTTCGGCCAGCCCTAGTTGAACACCAATTTGTTGGTTTAATTTACCCCTCTCTAGTGTGGATTACTCATTGGAGGTGTTCGATTTTGGACACTGTGATTTGCGACAACCCGGTGCAAAGTAAAATCAACTATTCAACAAAAAATCAAAGGTGATTATTCTTATTCTCATATAGTTATATTGTGTATTCATGGCAAGATCAGATCTAATGGTTAAAAAATTTTAAAATTCCGTTCATGTATGTAATGCATGTAATCGTTAAAATCCAACATATGTGACTATCAAACTTACTTCTTTGAATTTTTAATTGAAAATTAAGTAAAATTATGAAGAATTCAGTTACTGTTCATAAAATTTGGCTATTTTTTGTGCGTGTGATTTAATTATATTTAATGAGTTTTGTTAAATTGTTCACTGAATTATTATATCAAATTACATGTGTAATTAGAAATATTTTTTTAATTAAAGGAATAGGTTTGAGTTAGACAATTGTTGAACAAACTAGACTTTTAGATAGTTGAACTCACAATTATAATTAAATTATAGTAAGTATAATAGATCAATTGGTCAATTAATTGTACTATACTTGGAAAAAGGATGAATTTTATATATGTTCAAAATAGTTTATTAGTTAATGGATTAAACAATTAAGTGAAAATCTTAGTTGAATTATTGAAACCTCACCACTCATAATGTAATTGCAGCGGAAAGACATGAAAAGTCTACTTAAGTGACATACAAGAAAATAAATTTTACACCTGATGTACAGAGACTTGTTGAATATTTGTTCATTATAATACTTGGAAAATTAATTGAATACCCTTAAAAGGTGAATTTAACATGGAATTTAAAGACGCAAGAATTAGTTAGTTAGTTAGTTAGTTATTTAGTTAGTTAGTTAGTTAGTTGGTACCTTAATATATTTAACAAGATTTAACAAATTGGATTCCCTCATCAATGGAAATAGTTTTATAATACTTATTTAGTTCTTATATGAAATTTAAACAGACATTAATTCTCTAGCTGCAAGAAATTATATTTAAAAGGGAACAGAAATACATTCGTACAGATAGTTAGACTTGTAAAATACCCTATATAAACTAAATGGAAAATAAGGAGGCGTCGATGAATGTATTCGATAGACGATTAAATATATGCTTTAGTGTTAGGCTAATATATGTGGGTGTGTGTGTGTGTGTGTGTGAGTTTAAAATTTTCTGAAACAATAAATGAAAGTTATAAACTAATCTTGATTTACTTAATATTGATGAAAGTAGAAAATCGATTATATTCGATTAGCAACCAGTTAAGCATGAGTGTAACTTTAAGAAACCAATCAGTTAAACTTTATTGCGATGAATCATAAATAATTAACTAGCTTATATTACCTAATTAGTTAGAGTTGAGAAGTTGGCATATTGACTATGTTTTAAATATATGTGAACATATTTTCCCATAGCCTATTATTCTTTTACTATTCATGCTACCTCATTGTGGAATGGTAATTCTAATAAGCTAATTTATTGTTATATACTATTTATAGACATGAAAATGCTTATTTTATTTTAAATGAATTCTAAGTGATCATTGCATGAACTAGATAGATTATATATTCAAAAGCCATGATGAGTATATAAGTGTGATTATGAATCTCTATGCATAACTTAGGCAAGATACCTGAGGCAAGATTCATAACTAGTAATTAGTCAGTGGAAAAGTGACAAGGTGAAATATTACGGTGTTCATGGTACTAAATGGCATGGTTTAGTTATAATTTTATACTATTAAATACATTTATGTGAAGCCTTATTAAGTACTAAGTCACATGAGGATAATTTATGGCATAAAGTGAGTAAAATATTGTGAAGAAAACAACTATGATATGAAAATATAATAATTTTAATGTCCTTAGTGTTTTGTGGGTAATAAGCACTCTAGGATAGCATGTCTAGCCATAGAGGCACTTACCCCACGGTGTTCTGTATATTGTACTGTTACTGTACTGAGTAAAATGGGAATATACTATTAGCCGAATCATTTTACTGATATATTGGGGAGTAGCATCATACCCTAGTGGTACGGTCACTCCCGCACACTAGATTCGCTCATCCGCTTATCCGGTTCGTGGTGTCCTGCTGTTGACAACTAAGGGCATAATCGTAAATTAATTGTATAAACAAAGTAAAAAAGGATAATTACAATATTAAAAATGTTATAAATGCGAGTAAAAGTGAAATAAAGGGGAAATGAGATAAATTAATTTGGTAAAGCATCATAAGTCACAAATTGAGTAATTATGTTAAGTATAAATATAATTAAAAAAAACTTCTTAATGCCAGGAGGTGATAAGTGTAGCGTGCATTTTAAAGTGAATTATGAAAATACCTTATATTGTATAATGTAATGAATATGTAAATATTGGAATCAAGAACTGTTAGTGTAAGCCCTAGCCCCAATGCATTGTAACGAAACACTTGAAATTAATAAAATGAGGCATTAGTTTTATCTTTTGTATTCCTGTGCATATCAATTGATAAAAATATCCAAGAATGTCGTTTCGGTTTAAGTTATCATGTGTGAGGCACATGGATTGTAAGACCTTGAAACAAATGAGACTTCATTCTAAATATCCCTAGTCAGTCATTGTTATGGGAATAACAAATGAATTAAGACTAGTATGCTCTCTCTGATATTATGAGTTCTGTCATACGGATCATTAGGACAAGAGTGTCAATCAGAGATCATAGATACATGTTAAAGAACATGGTATCTGGATTCGATCCGCTCATGAGAACACTACATGGTACAAGTCATAAGTGTTTCTCATATGCAAGTTTTGTATCGGAGTTCTTAGACCTGAAATCTCTATGAAACTCTTTATGAATTACTGTGTACTTTGACATACACCTAACGTGCTCGTAACAGAGTGACAAGTACGGGTATGATTGGGTATGCATTAATTCATGTTAGAGAGCATGAGAGAAGTGAAGGGATTACCCCTCTCAATAAGAGAGAAAATATCATCGGCCACTTGATCAGTGAACTGAGAAGTGTATGGCCATACCGAGATGAAATAATGAGTAATCATTATTTATCTGAGAGTTCAGTGTCACTGAAATATCAAGAAAGGAATTAATAAATATAAGGATGACTAGTTCCATGCCTTATATTAATTCTGATATTTATGGGTAAGGGACTATGCAAAATTGCATTAGGTCACTAAATGCCATATGCATTTTCATTTAATTTGGAATGCTATAATATCTTGCTAGAGAATATATATAGCCTTTGAATTAATTTATTAATTCATTGCCAACATTAAATGGACCTATAGGATCGCACACAAAGCATTGGGCTTAAAATACTTAAATTAAGTATTGGACATTAATTTAGGCTTTTAATTAAAGTCAAATTAATGTATGTAATGGGTTATAAAATTGCTATTGGGCCTTGGTCCATGAGAGAGAAAAATTCAGCCCATAAGGTTTAATTTCAATTAATTAAATGTCATGAATTAATTTAATTAATTGAGTATTAAAGCCTAAAGACATATTTATCTAATTAAATCATCTAAATTGTATTTAATGTGGCCGAAATTCCTAGAGAAATCACAAGGAATTTCGGCACATGTATAGTATATTATTTAAGTGATTTATTAGATTTAAATGTCTTATCTTTTATCCTAAAAATAAGTGATATTATTTGATTAAATAACTTTTGATTTTATCTTGGATAAATTAAAAGAGTTTTTATCAATAAATATTACAAATTTTAATTAAGTGATAAATGCAAATGTTATTTATCTTGAGCTAAGATTAATTATCTTGAGGTAGTATATTTGGTATATATCACTTAAAGGAAAAATGAGACATAGATTTTTATGGGAGTTGGCGTGAAAAACCCTAGTTTTTCTTAGTTTTTTGCGTGAACTTCATCTCTCTCTCTCAATTCTTTTGGCCCAATTTTTCACAAGGAGAAAGGATAGTTCCTCATTCTCTTGTGTTCTTGGGTAGTAATAGCAACCTAAGAGAAGTACAAAATCAAATTTTGTAGCTTCAAACTATAACCATTACACAATACCGAAAAAGAGAGCTAGCAATCTTGATTTTAAGCCATCGGTGCAAGTGTGTGTGTGAGAATAGAGGGAGTGGCGCAAAAGGCTGTTCCTTGGCATTGGTGATCGAGAACTAAGGTGGATAAAGGCATCTTGGTTGCTGGATATCACAAAATCAAAGAATAAAAAGGCATCATCTATTGTAAGTTTCAAAACCCTAAAATTGCATGTTTTCGTTCCTAGTTTTGGATATGTATGGTATGCATGATAAAATTTTTATTTTTCCGCTGTGCTATCATGATTATCATACCATGTCATATTCCATCAGTGGTATAAGAGCCTAGACATGCTTATTTTAGTGCTTTAGATGCATGAAAAAATTAATTAAAAATCGTTATTTTGAAAACATGCAAATCTGAAATTTTCTGTTTTGAGTTTTTTGCATTGTTTTGGTGTAAAAATGATTTTAATTGATTAGATAGGTATTATAATTAATATGACATGTTAATATACTGTCCTAAGATGTTATTAGGGCTGTTAATGGTCGGATTTAATTATTTATACCTGATGGTACATGTTAATTATGAAACTAGGTGCTAGTTGGCATGTAAATTGCTAGTTTAACAACTAGTTTTCAAAATTAAATGTAAAAACGTTTTTGGGATGTTTGTAAGTGATTTTTAAAGATTAAATATCAGGTCTGGACATGTTTTAAATTTGGTTTTAATTCTGGTCCATGACAATTTAATTGATTAATTTTAAAATCACTTAAAACTATGTCTAGTTTGTGTTTGTTACATGTTTAATCAACATTGTTTGTTATGTTTTGATTAAAATGGTAAAAACACATTTAGATTAAAATGGTACAGAATATTAAATCAATGTTTATGGACTTATTTAGATTATTAAATGACTCATAAAATTGATTTAAATGTTTGTGCATTTTATGGCATTACATAAACATTAAACAACTAGTTTTGTTGTTTGTTTGTTTTTCCTTGAATGCCGTGTGTTATTATATGTGTTCTTTATGATTTTATTTTTAATTCATGTTAGCACATATTATATGCATTTTTAATGTTTATGGGCTGTATGACATAAAATTAAAAATGGCAAAATTGGAAATTATACTAGAGTTGATTTATAGCACAAATCTAACTAGTTTGTGTTTTGGGCTTTTAAGAGAACTTATTCAATAAGAGGATTTAGTCCATTGGGCTTCGGCCCAGGCCCATCACGGGGTCATCTCTTAAAGGTTCAAGTACACAATTTCCATTAATGGGCTTGGCTAAATTAAATGAATTTGGACTTTGTTTTATCCATGAATGCTATGTATGTTTATTTACTAGTTTGGTGTGATGAATGGATATGCATGGTGCATTCATGGGCCCTGAGTTTTTGTAATTAAATATGGCCTGCGAGCCATTATATTTTATTGTAAAAGTTTCATTTATTTCTTAGAATAGAATATACTTGAAGACTTTGTAAATCAAGACGAAGCCCACCGGAGTGGAGAAGCCCAACTCGAAGATTCTTATGTAATAGTATAGAATCTTAGTTGTAGGTTTTTGGGCCCATGTTTGTCACGCTTTACTTTATGCAATTATATATATATATATGCATGCTATGTATGGATGACAAAGCGTATGCCATGTAAGCCGTAATAAAATGAATCCCTAAAAATAGTAAGTCACAAAGTTGCCTTCCTAATTCGAAACATGTCAAGGCATCGATCATCGGTCACGTAGACTAGGAGTCCTAGATGCGCCCGATTATCTTTGTGAGGCATGGGTTGTGAATGTAGGTTGGACTTATCATGGAAAGGGATGCCCGGACCTAGGCAACTAATAAATGGGTTGTGCTATAATATCCTAAGATGTTAGCCCATTTGATCCAAGAGTCATGTACGAGACATGATTGGAGTTTTCCTACCTAAGTAACTTAACTTGTTAGGTGTACAAGCTCAGCTTGACTAATAAGTTGTTGTGAAAAGTGGATCTTGGCCCACATTAAATCACTAACGCGAATTATTTAAAGGGATATTAATTCGGTTTGTGGGATCATTAATAAGACCTCATTTAATCTTGCTAAATTTTATTGTAGATTGAAAATGGCATCTTCAAACAACAATTTCTCATTGCGATCGGTCCTTGAAAAGGACAAATTGAATGGCACCAATTTCATAGACTGGTCTCGAAACTTAAGAATAGTTCTTAAGCAAGAGAAGAAGTCGTATGTTTTGGATGCACCCTTGCCTGATGAACCAGGAAGGAACGCCTCTGCGGTTCAAAAGGAAACTTTTGAGACCAAGAAGAGAGACTCCAATGATGTGACCTGTCTGATGCTGGCCACTATGGTGCCTGAATTGCAAAAGCAATTTATGGACCAAGAGGCCTATGCGATCATGGTGCACCTTAAGGAGATGTTCCAAGAACAAGCTCGTCACGAGAGGTTCGTGACAACAAAGGCTTTAATTTCTTGCAAGATGGCTGAGGGTACTTCTGTTAGTACCCATGTACTCAAGATGAAAGGGTATCTTGATACTCTTGAGAAGCTTGAGGTACTAGTGCCAAAGGAATTGGCCACTGACTTGATCTTAGGATCATTGCCTGCTGCTTATGATCCATTTGTGATGAATTATAACATGTATGCAATGAACATATCAGTCACTGAGCTTCATGGGATGCTTAAGAATGCTGAAGAAAACATTCGAAAGATCGACCAATCCCGTACTAATGGTTCAAAAAGGAATAAAGAAGGGACCTGCTAAGGGAAAGGGAAAGGGAAAGGGAAAACCCAAGTCAGTTGGGAGTGCACCTCAGGCCCAATCCAAGCCCAAAGCGCCAAAACTCAAAGAGAGTGAGAGCACTTGCTTCCATTGCAACAAGATAGGGCATTGGATGAAGAATTGCGCTCTCTTCAAGGAAGAACAAAAGAAGAATGGAGCCAAGGCGTCCAGTTCTGGTATTTTTGTTGTTGAAATTAACCTTTCTATTTCTACCACTTGGGTATTGGATACCGGTTGTGGTTCTCACATTTGTTCAAATGTGCAGGGGTTAAGAAATAGGCGGTTACTTGGGAAGAATGAAGTGGACCTCTGTGTGGGGAATGGAGCATGAGTTGCTGCCATGGAGATAGGCGACTATCACCTCACTTTACCTTCCGGACTTTGTATTGTTTTGAATAATTGTTATTATGTGCCTGCTATGAGCAGAAACATTATTTCAGTTTCATGTTTGGATAATGATGAATTTGATTTTGTTATTAAAAATGGCAATGCTCATATTCGACGCCAAGGCATTTCTTATGGCAAGGCCATGTTGCAAAATGGCCTTTATATCCTTGATTTACAAAACAAAGAGTCCATATACAACATTAATACAAAGAGGGTTAAATCAAACGAATTGAACCCTACTTACTTCTGGCATTGTCGCTTAGGACATGCAAACGAAAAATGCATTTCAAGACTCCACAAAACTGGAGTGCTTGGGTCATTCGACTTAGAGTCTTATGATACATGCGAGCCATGTTTGCATGGAAAAATGACAAAGAGTCCTTTTAATAAAAAAGGTGAGAGGACTAATGGCTTATTGGAACTAATACATACCGATGTATGTGGACCTTTAAGTACACATGCTAGAGGTGGTTTTAGCTACTTCGTGACATTCACAGATGACTTTAGTAGATATGGCTATGTCTATCTAATGAAGTACAAGTCTGAAACTTTTGAGAAATTCAAAGAGTTTAAGAATGAAGTAGAAAACCAATTTGGCAAAAGTATAAAAGCCATTCGATCAGATCGAGGTGGCGAATACTTAAGCCAAGAGTTTGACAGTCATCTAAAGGAGTGTGGTATTATTTCACAGCTCACTCCTCCTGGAACACCTCAATGGAATGGTGTGTCCGAAAGGAGAAATCGAACTCTGTTGGACATGGTTCGATCTATGATGAGTCAAACTAATCTTCCTATCTCTTTTTGGGGTTATGCATTAGAAACTGCTGCGTTTCTATTGAACCGTACTCCAACTAAAGCAGTTGAGAAGACACCATATGAGGTATGGACTGGGAAAGAACCCAATATGTCTTTTCTCAGGATTTGGGGCTGTAAAGCACATGTTAAGAAATTAACATCTGACAAACTAGAGTCCAAATCCAGTGTCTGCTTGTTTGTGGGTTATCCTAAAGAAACAACGGGATACTACTTTTACTCACAAGCCGAGAACAAAGTATTTATTGCTCGCAAGGCTGTTTTCTTGGAAAAGGAGTTCCTTCTCAAGAAAGACAGTGGGAGTAAAGTAGAACTTGGAGAAATTCAAGCACCACAAACTCCTATAGAGGATGGTTTGGAAATGGGATCAAGTTCACAACCAGTTGTGGAACAAGAACCCATTACACAAGAACCTAGAAGGTCCGATAGGGTACGTCAGGAGATTGAGAGATATGGATTTCTAATCACTGACAGTGACACTATTGAGTTAGTAGATCGTGAGGATCCTACTACCTACCGAGAAGCTATTGAGAGCCCATACTCGGAAAATTGGCTTGAAGCCATGAAATTCGAGATGCAATCAATGTACGATAACCAGGTTTGGACCTTGGTTGATCCACCGAAAGGTGCTAAGGTAATTGAATGCAAGTGGCTATTCAAACTCAAAGCTGATAAGACTTACAAAGGTAGACTAGTAGCAAAAGGTTTTCGACAAACTCATGGTGTAGACTATGACGAGACCTTTTCGCCTGTAGTCATGCTCAAGTCCATTAGGATCTTGCTTGCCATAGCTGCATATCATGATTATGAGATATGGCAAATGGATGTCAAAACTGCTTTCCTCAACGAAAATTTACTTGAGGATGTGTATATGACACAGCCTGAAGGTTTTGTCAATCCCAAGCATCCTAAGAAGGTTTGCAAGCTTCAAAAATCCATTTATGGATTAAAGCAAGCATCCCGAAATTGGAATCTTCGTTTTGATGAGGCAGTCAAAGAATTTGACTTCATCAAGAACGAAGATGAGCCTTGTGTGTACAAGAAGGTTAGTGGGAGCATAGTAGTATTTCTGGTCCTATATGTGGACGACATCCTTCTCATTGGGAATGACATTCCAACATTGCAAAAGGTTAAGCAATGGTTGGGAAAATGTTTCTCAATGAAAGACTTAGGTGAAGCCGAGACAATACTTGGTATTCGAATCTATAGAGATAGATCGAATCGGCTTTTGGGACTAAGCCAAGAAAAGTACATAGACAAAGTACTAAAGCATTATAGTATGGGAGACTCAAAGAAAGGGTACATACCTTTAGCTTTGGGATTTCCTTTGACTAAAGAACAGTGCCCTAAAACCAAAGAGGAAAGGGACAACATGAGTAGAATCCCATATGCATCTGCTATTGGATCTATCATGTACGCTATGTTATGTACTAGGTTGGATGTTGCTCATGCACTGAGTATAACCAGTAGGTTTCAGCAAGACCCTGGTGAGAAGCACTGGTCTGCTGTAAAAGGGATCCTTAAGTACCTGCGAAGGACTAAGGATCACGTCTTGGTGTATAGTGGTCAAGAAGAGCTCGTCATACAAGGTTATGTCGATGCTGCTTTTCAGACCAGCACTCAGGATTCTAGATCGCAATCTGGGTTTGTTTTTGTTTTGAACGGTGGTGCTGTCAGCTGGAGAAGCTCGAAGCAAGAAACCGTTGCCGACTCAACTACAGAATCTGAGTATATTGCAGCAAGTGAGGCTGCAAAAGAGGCTGTTTGGATTAAAAATTTCATTAATGGATTAGGAGTGGTCCCAAGCATCCTAGATCCATTAGAAATTTTTTGTGACAATAACGGGGCCATTGCACAGGCCAAGGAGCCCCGGTCACACCAGAAATCCAAACACATACTCAGGAGGTACCACTTGATCAGAGAAATCATTGATCGTGGGGACGTCAAGGTTAGCAAGATATCAAGTGAAGACAATGTAGTAGATCCTTTGACGAAACAGTTACGTCCAAATCTACACGAAGCTCATTTGAGAGCGTTCGGTCTTAGGGCTATGCCCAATTGGGACTAGTGCTAGTGGGAGATTGTTAGTGTAAGCCCTAGCCCCAATGCATTGTAACGAAACACTTGAAATTAATAAAATGAGGCATTAGTTTTATCTTTTGTATTCCTGTGCATATCAATTGATAAAACTATCCAAGAATGTCGTTTCGGTTTAAGTTATCATGTGTGAGGCACATGGATTGTAAGACCTTGAAACAAATGAGACTTCATTCTAAATATCCCTAGTCAGTCATTGTTATGGGAATAACAAATGAATTAAGACTAGTATGCTCTCTCTGATATTATGAGTTCTGTCTTACGGATCATTAGGACAAGAGTGTCAATTAGAGATCATAGATACATGTTAAAGAACATGGTATCTGGATTCGATCCGCTCATGAGAACACTACATGGTACAAGTCATAAGTGTTTCTCATATGCAAGTTTTGTATCGGAGTTCTTAGACCTGAAATCTCTATGAAACTCTTTATGAATTACTGTGTACTTTGACATACACCTAACGTGCTCGTAACAGAGTGACAAGTACGGGTATGATTGGGTATGCATTAATTCATGTTAGAGAGCATGAGAGAAATGAAGGGATTACCCCTCTCAATAAGAGAGAAAATATCATCGGCCACTTGATCAGTGAACTGAGAAGTGTATGGCCATAGCGAGATGAAATAATGAGTAATCATTATTTATCTGAGAGTTCAGTGTCACTGGAATATCAAGAAAGGAATTAATAAATATAAGGATGACTAGTTCCATGCCTTATATTAATTCTGATATTTATGGGTAAGGGACTATGCAAAATTGCATTAGGTCACTAAATGCCATATGCATTTTCATTTAATTTGGAATGCTATAATATCTTGCTAGAGAATATATATAGCCTTTGAATTAATTTATTAATTCATTGCCAACATTAAATGGACCTATAGGATCGCACACAAAGCATTGGGCTTAAAATACTTAAATTAAGTATTGGGCATTAATTTGGGTTTTTAATTAAAGTCAAATTAATGTATGTAATGGGTTATAAAATTGCTATTGGGCCTTGGTCCATGAGAGAGAAAAATTCAGCCCACAAGGTTTAATTTCAATTAATTAAATGTCATGAATTAATTTAATTAATTGAGTATTAAAGCCTAAAGACATATTTATCTAATTAAATCATCTAAATTGTATTTAATGTGGCCGAAATTCCTAGAGAAATCACAAGGAATTTCGGCACATATATAGTATATTATTTAAGTGATTTATTAGATTTAAATGTCTTATCTTTTATCCTAAAAATAAGTGATATTATTTGATTAAATAACTTTTGATTTTATCTTGGATAAATTAATAGAGTTTTTATCAATAAATATTACTAATTTTAATTAAGTGATAAATGCAAATGTTATTTATCTTGAGCTAAGATTAATTATCTTGAGGTAGTATATTTGGTATATATCACTTAAAGGAAAAATGAGACATAGATTTTTATGGGAGTTGGCGTGAAAAACCTTAGTTTTTCTTAGTTTTTTGCGTGAACTTCATCTCTCTCTCTCAATTCTTTTGGCCCAATTTTTCACAAGGAGAAAGGATAGTTCCTCATTCTCTTGTGTTCTTGGGTAGTAATAGCAACCTAAGAGAAGTACAAAATCAAATTTTGTAGCTTCAAACTATAACCATTACACAATACCGAAAAAGAGAGCTAGCAATCTTGATTTTAAGCCATCGATGCAAGTGTGTGTGTGAGAATAGAGGGAGTGGCACAAAAGGCTGTTCCTTGGCATTGGTGATCGAGAACTAAGGTGGATAAAGGCATCTTGGTTGCTGGATATCACAAAATCAAAGAATAAAAAGGCATCATCTATTGTAAGTTTCAAAACCCTAAAATTGCATGTTTTCGTTCCTAGTTTTGGATATGTATGGTATGCATGATAAAATTTTTGTTTTTCCGCTGTGCTATCATGATTATCATACCATGTCATATTCCATCAAGAACTTAGGTAAATAATTAAGACTTGTGAATCGTATGAGGTATCAATATGACATTATGATTTGACACTCAAATCGATGACTTGCCTGAGTATTAAACGATATGAGAAATAAAAACATAAATATACATATATATGTGGGAGTGTAAGTTGAGAAAGCTTGTTCACTTATTTCTGATAATTCGATATAATTAAACTATGAAGTGTTATCTGAGGCAGTAATATGTGTGACTTGCAAACCTAACATATGGAATTTATATATGTTATGATGTTTACATTTAAAATAAGTATTTATTGAAGTATTTTATGTGTGCATATACTTTGATACCAATTATAATAGAATGTATAATACAATAACATGTGGACTAAGGTAAGGATAATTAAATATTAGTGTAAAATTTTACCTTATAGATTATAAACTAGATAAGGTTAAAGTAGTTAATAAATGGTCCATTGAGTTCAAAAGGTATGATTAGATTGAGATATTTTCTATATTAATATACACATATATATGGGTATGAAATTGCAAATGAAATCCTATTCTTCTACTTGTTTGATGTTTGTATGCATCATAATCTGGAACTTACAATCTTTATGTGCCTTATAAATTGGTAAGTGTGTATGAAAATGTTAAATACATTGTATAATATATCATATGAGAAGTAAATTTGGTAGTTACTACTAAGCATATAGCTTAGCACATAATTTTCTCGAAGTCAATGAAGAAACCTTCATAGGTTGTTGCAGCTGGAGTTATGACATATCATGGTTTAAAAACAAGTCAATTATGTTATTTATGTATTTTTGAAACTTGGCATGTACACAAGTATTGGCATTGATATGATTTAAGTGTAATTTTTTAAGTATCTAGTTGAGATTCAATATTGTGATTTTAGCACAGACATGTGATAATATTTTGTATAACATTATCGAGAACAAAATATTCGAGTGTTGATATAGTAATATAGTGGCATGCAGATTAGCTTAAGTGTTGACTAAAGAGGATAGGAATACTTGTGTTTGAGTTTGCTTGGTATTGTGATGATATAGTTGGAAAATATTAGAAGTGCTTTTATTTATTTTTCTACATGAGGCTATTAATATTTAGGGGAGATTCTGCCAAAAGTTTTAGCAATTGTATACAAGTTTGATTCATTAATACATAGAAATATCTATTTGTTACCAATCAATACATCAAATCAAGTTATGCACCTTAGCTATGAGATACCAGACAAGTAACATATAACTATAGGAAACTTACATTAACTATAATTATTATTGACCAGACATCAATGATGCATAAGTTCATTATGCATATAGCTTATAATTCTCGTATGTACCTGTGATATTAAATGATGTATATATATACATCTATAAAATGAAACCTCCTTTAATCTCTTAGTTTTCATATTCTTGGTCTATTGAGGGTAATTATTACCTTAAAGATGAATTCCCTTTTGACTCCAAGCTTGCAGGCATTAATCACCTTACACTAAAATCGAAAGTCTTACCAACTCTCTTTAATCACAAACATATTTGGAACTATGCAGGAGTCACTATCACATCTATACATTCTAACTTGGTTTTATCAATCTCAACTTAAATTCATACTTGCGCATAACTCCATACCAAATATTGTTATACAACTCTATCATAAATTAAATCTAACATTGATAGTAAAGTCAATTAATATACCCAGAAGGACAATTATATGATTTCTGCCAGTTAATAATCGATTTTATCTTCATTCCATAAATCTATTTAATTTATGAGTCCTTTAACCTTAACTCATGTCATTGGAACAAATAAACCTCAAATAACCCTATGCAAGTGGTTAAATCAATAAATCAGCTTCTATTATAATTCCATAAGCTTTAATCCCATCAATAGATACCTAGGCAAGATGAGAAAGGTTCCCAAACTCTTCTCAATACTTACCTAGATTAGACATTTAATTCCATAATATAATCAATATCGACAAAATAAACATTCAATTCCACACCTTAATTTATGTCCAATAAGTTCAGAATTTACTTACATAATTTTTAAAGAGAAAAATTCTGGTGTCCCATACCTTAGGGGGTTGAATTTGCTCCAATCTGTCTATTAACATACTCGCTGGACCGGTCACCAGAGTTCCACCGAAGATGCACCAAAGTCGTCCACTGGTAGATCAAGCCACCGGTAACTTCCAGGCGACATTCACGCGTCCCAACACTATCGCCGTTCAATGGGATTGGAGCCAGAGTGTCCCGCCCTCACTATTGCCGACCTACTTGCTGCCGGTGAGTGGGGAGATGTGGTAATAGCCGGAGAAGTCGCCTCAGCCTCACGGAGTCTTTGGTGCTGGTCGTGACGCCAAAAGCCACCATCGATAACTAGAGCAAGGAGAAGAGCTCACTGCAAAAGAAAATAAGAAGAAAAGAAAGGGGAGAAAGAGATCGGAGCTGCCGTTGGTGGGGCGAGAGCATCGACGCACGAAGGAGAAGCGGCAAGGTGGAAGCCGGCCTGTCGACGACGGCACCGTCGATTGGCTCCACCGTTCTCCTCCCTTAACCCCCCAAACCCGATTCCCCCCTTCCTCAACCAACCCAATTCCAAAATATCATCCAAAAGAAATTACCAAATACCACCTTTGCCCCCAATAAAGCTTTAATAACAATTAAATTCTTCAACTTATCCCCTTTATAATTATGTCCCATAAACCTCAAGTAACGCTTAGCTAATTAATTGACAATTAATTAGCAATAAGGTCATCAAAGCACACGCATTTCTACTAGGGTCAAGACTGGAGAATTACATAAATAGTTACTTTACCATGTGTATAATTGGAACAAAAGTATGATTTTTTAGGTCAATTACAATAAAAGAAAGATAGTTAGCATGAATTTATGAGATAAGAAAAAGAAAGGACTTAAAGTAAAGTTTTTAGTAGGCCAAATATGATGTCATCTTCCACTTCAAGTTCCCATAGAAATTCAGTATAAAAGAGGGAGATTGAGGACTTGGAGCCAGCCATTCAAAAGGAAAAACAAAGAAACACTTATATCTCTTTCCTCTCTAATAAAATCTATAATTCCCCATGTCTCATTCTCTCTCTAAAAATCTGTAAATTTTACTCTTTCTTTCTTTTTTAAATTTGGTCCCTTCACCCCAAAGAGCATCCCTTCATTTCTATCATTATAATTGTGAGGAGAGCTTGATGAAATATGTCTTCAAGGAGATGAGAAAGCAAAGATAAGTAAAAATAAGAAATTGAGAGAAAAAAGAGTTTTGAAGAAGGATTTGGAGTTACGTGTCAGGTTTGGGAACTCTATTCATTTTGCATGTGATTATCTTGAGTTAAAATTTAGATATAATGTGTAATAGATGCTTTTAGGATGGAGATATGGTTTAAAGCATGAGATCTGAGATTATACCTTGCATGTGGTTGAATTGATGAAGATTAAATGGTAGTATTGAAAGAATATGAGATTATTTCATTAAATCTCTGCATGTGTTCATCTTTAAGGTCTTTTTAATTTAACAAGATGACTTTAGGTTAAAATATAGTTAAATTTAAGAGATATATAATTTGAAGATAGAAAAGTAAATTAATTTGCAAAAAGTGACAGAATTTTCATAATGAGCATGTTACTTTGTTTTATAGTAATTATTAGATTGATTTGATTATTAAATTGGAATGGAAACTTAAAGATGTTTAAAAGTAAGGAAATAACATTTATTTTTAAGGCACATTGCTGGGAAATGAGTGTAATTGAGATATGGGTTGATGGAAGATAATTGTTGGATTATGTTGTTAAATTTCATGAGCTGAGGGGTGAACTCCTCAATACTGTCATGCTCACGATAAAGCACGGCTTTTCTCCTTCACTTCTTTCTTCATCTTTTCCTTTATGTTTGTTTACCATCTTTTATAGCGATCATAATGAGTGTTACGCTCACGATAACTCCTTATGCAAGACTCTAAGATTGAGATTTTTGATTTGGGTATGATCAAATGATCTTAAGGTAAAAGTTAACAATGATAATATGGCATACAATGATTTATAAATACAAGAAATAATGGTAGTAATATGTTCTAAAATCATCAATAGACCTAAGTCAACATGATTTTATTTGTTACTTGAGATAGTTTGAGTATGTATGTATGCCTGCACCACTAAGTTATCATATGATTATAAATAATCACGATATTGTATGTTTGTAGTTATTTATGCAAATGCATCAGATTGCATATACATATATATAGATATTAATATAGTGTGAACATATATGATTGGGTTTCAACCTTGGAATAGGAATGATATATACATTTGAATAACTTTATTGGTTGTAGTATCTTGATCATATATGGTTAACATACTAACCAATATGAATATGTGATGATGTGTTTTAAATATAAAGATGCATGGGCATTGGACATAGTGAATTTTAAAGGTATGCACCTATGAAATGATAACATACATATATTTTTTATACTATATATTCATAGTTCTTTTGAATATATCTTACAAGTATAATAGTATAGAGCTTGTGCAAACATGAAATTAAAAGCATACCCCAAATGTGATTTTAATTCATATTGTATGTTTTGAAGAAGTGTGAAATATAAATATATACGCATATATCTTTTGAATAAAGAAACTCAAGATAACATGTGATAAGTATCACTTTTTTATGTGCATGATAAGATACATCCCTTTATATGGATTACAAGTACATAATTCTTATACTCAAGCATGTATATGATACCATGCTTATAGTTATACATGGATGTATATACATATGTATATGTACACAAGTGGACAAAGAGTAAAGTAAAGAAAGATAAAGTAAAGAGATTATATTGCCTGCATCTATATATAGGTTAGGGATAGATCGGCATGCCTATAAGGATAATTTGCAACTATAAGAGTTTGACCCCATTTAGGTCCAGAGCATAGTATTGACCTCGTTTAGATCCAGAGTATAGTTTCGATCCCATTTGAAGACCTTTAACTGGTCTAGAGTATAGTTTCGACCTGTTTGGATCTAAAGTTTAATACCCTCTCTAAGAACATGTTTCTATTATCAACCTTATATTAATTTTAACTGTAACTTACTGTTCTGCTCTATACTTCACTTTACTGTACAAAGGTCTTATAAGAAATTTTAAATCATCACATATAAAAATTTACTATTTGAACTTTATTTAAATAAATGTCTTTTTAACATTACAACATTTCCACTTATTATACATCTATACTATACAAAATTTCTAGTACAAATTAAAACCTCACAACCCAACAAAAACCAAACTAAAGACTTTATACTTTTAGTCTCTTCTATAACTTGTGTTAGCTATCCTACGGCAGATATTATCCCTGAGAAGAAGTCCTAGCCTGGCAACTTACACAGATAAAAACTCGTGCTAAGCTATATAGCTTAGTGGAAAACATAAAACAAGTGGACGATATCTTTCGAAAGTCATCAAAATATCACACATATAAAAGCATATTTTTAGGCATACAAACCAATCATTTTAAAACAGTGATCATAACACCTCCAGGTACTAATCAATCTTATATAATTCTTATATCCAATGTCAACTACCTATGTGCTAGACATGTTCATATGATTTATGTATTTGTTCATTACATGTACAATAGGCTTATATTCATAATATTTGCATTCAAACTCATTATGCATACTTAATTCAATTAACATTATTTGTAAATATTCATATATCAATGTGCCATAAAAAAATTTTAAGTATATTAAGTCATGTTATAACATTATACATGTGTTTACAAAGTCTTATTAACAGTCTAAAAAGTTTGAATGCGATTCAGGAACAATTGGGAGCAAAATATGCATAACAGGATGAAATCAAAAGGGCACATAGCTATTAAGGTTATGTAACAGCTGTGTAGGTATATTTTTTATAAAATTGAGTTACATAATGGGTGATATGCGGCTATTATGTTTTCTTAACAACCATGTAGTGCCTAGCAATTCCAAATTTCAAATGACAGATTCCTGAGGTCTTTTTATGAGGCATTAAGTTTAATCTTCAGTTTGAATCATTCAATTTGGAGATTCGTAAGTCAAAATATGGCCAAAATACTATAAATAGTAATGGGAAACATATGGCAGAATTCCATCAAAACTCCAATTATGGCCAAAATCAAGTTTCAACATGCAATTAATGAGTCTCAATTCTGGATTTCATCCAAATTATAATGCTCAAACTCATCCTTAAACACATTTAATTATGTCAAACATATACAAAGAGGGTAAGAAGTTCTTATAACTTTTTATGACTTTTCTTGCTTCAAGTTCTCTCTTTGGCATTTCCTTAGCTCCTTCTTCCACTAGAACACCAATTAATATCAAATCAAATACATAATCATGCACATACATTCGTATCCACATCTTGAATGATGAAGAGAGGAGGAAAGAAGAGAATCTCTACCAAAACTCATAAATTTCTTACCTTAATGCTTTAAATTACAACTTGATTTTGCTCTTTTTCTATTAATTCACTTATACTTGTAGATGATTGTGTATTAGATAAGAAGGAAAAAATCTGCAAATTTTTGGTGTATGATGGCCGGTCTCCTCTCTTTTATACCATGAAGTTTTCTGTCACTTTCTAGAGGCCCACATGCCTCATTCTTATTGGACCAATTTTTTTTTCCTTAGTTAATATCATTATATTATATTATATTTAGTTACCAATTGCATGCATTTAAAACTTATTTAGCATATTAATCTATGTGTTACATATATTTATGCAAGCATGATACAATTTAACAATTTACGGAAGTAATCCGAACATTTACATTAATATCATCTATATCCCGGATTTGTCACTAACTTGCATAACTATCTGTCATTTACTTCATAAACACATCATATTCCTACTAGGATATAATTTGGAACTTTAATACCATCTATATCCCGAACTGATCACTAACTTGTATAACCATTAATATTTATTTCATTTATTTCCATGAACACATCGTTTGGAGCTTTACAGTTTTCGTACTATCAACAAAAATTTTTAAATGAATACCAGCATATATTTCAAATTCAACTTTTAACATATAAAATAAATTTAGACGCAAATAGATCTATATTTACATCGTATAATCCTACATCTATAACCTAGATTTTTTCTATAAACTGTAACGTAAATTCAGCTGAAACAAATCGAAAAATGCAAATTTATTTCATATAAGGTTCCTTGTACAATTTCTGATTCTATGATTTTATACAAGTTCTCGAATATATTTTCTGATTCTATGATGTTATATAAGGTTCCTTATATGATTTCTGATTCTATAATGCTATATTGCTCGAAACTTTTCAATTGCTGTTTATATGAAGAAAGGCTGTATCCATTATCCTACTAATTTTACATTTATAGCGGTATAGAAAAACACCTTTGGATGATATACAAAATGCACTAGTGGACATTCTTCCACTTCAATAACCGTAGCTTCTTTTTTTTTTTTTTTTTAAGTGGATTTAAGGGACAAAGTATCAGTATATACTCAAAATAGTTTCTTAAAGAAGCATTTAGAACATTCATCAATGCAAAAATTCTTTCTTTTTTCTTTTTTTCAAGCAGGTGAACTGGACTGGGCATCCATGCCGGGGCTCGGTTGTTGCTTGCTATCACTAGTCTTCCGCTTAAGCATATGCTTAATCTCATCTTCTTTCCTATCTACAAAGTCAATCAAATTCTTGAAACTAGTTGAGCGCAGAGAGCGTCGAGGCCTTGCAGGCTCAATCTCTTCCACCTCCTGCTCTTCGGTTCCTTCAGGAGTAAATTTAAGGAACTGGCCAATGACCTTACAGAAGAACATTGCAAGTGCAATTAAGCATGCGAGGCCACAGATGAGAAACAGACCCCAGAAGCTACTCAAGGAGAGACGGTTCTCATCGACTTGGCTGATACCCGTAGAGCAATCTGATAGTGTTAGCCATTTGTTATGAATCTTTTGGAGGTCGCCATTTTCCGAGAGTTGGAGTATGGTAGTCGACAAGTCTACTGCAAGAGGGGAATCCCTCTGAAATGCCTGCAACCAGCAACTCTGGATTTTAGAACATTCTTAGTTTCCAGGAATTCTTGCGAACAACACTAAATTCCACCACAAGCACGTCAAGTTTTATTGCAACAAAACTATGATCCATTAAGCAACAAATTTGATTTGAAAAAGGGAGAGAAACAGTTCTGCACATGTGACCTCTATCCTACATCAATTTAACAAGAAAAAACAACAAAACATATTTTAACATCCAAGAAAAAGAAATGAATGAAAATTATATGCTTTTAAAAGGAGGAAATGCTCTACTAATCACATTACGAAGCATCTATATGCATTTATATGATATTACGGACAGGATCATAGTTATGTTGGATAACCATCATAAAATGATGTAAATCAAAGGCTGAAAAGAGCTGTGTGAGGTTTGAGCTATAAAATTAGTTTTTAGCTTGACATCCATAGGTATGTAATAATTCTCAGTTTTTAAGTCATGGAGAGCAGAAAAGCTATCACCAGACTAATTAAAAAATTGCGCATATACAATGAATTAGAAAAATTGTCTTGTTCAAACAGATTGAGAAACAAGGAGAAAGCATGCATGAAAATAACACAGAATTTCTTTTTTCTTTTTCCTTCTCAAGGAGACAAGCAACATAAACTTGAAAAAAAAGTAAGACATGTTCATTAAAATAGCAACCAAAACCTGAAACTTAAGCCCACTGGTAACATAAAATGATTTTTAATCATTTTGCATTAGCCTGTCGTTTTTCAACATTGACATTTAGAACAAGTCATTTGTATTTAGCAATAATCATTGAAACAAGCATTATCTGATGGTCTTTCTTTTTTAAGCTAAAATATCAATTTTGCACCACCATCTGTCAATATGCATATTTGTTAATCTTATTTACTCAACATCATCATATTTGAGAAGAAGTTACTCATTCTAAAACTGAGATAAAAATTTGATACTCACAAATCCCCACCCGCTTTTTGTGAACTCCTGTCCCACTGTCCTGAATGCACAATTGGTGTTGGACAAGAAAACCTCAACATAAGGAAGCTCGTCAACAATGGCAGCCACCCCACCAGATTTGGGACCTCGTTGAAGGGCAGTAAAATATTCATCTTGACTTTTCAATTTTACAAGCCTAGATTCTGCTATATGGAGCTCATCAACAAGGTAGTTCCACGCAAAGGACCCATCTTGAACTCCAATCGGTTCAGTACTTGAGATCAAGCTGTCAATCCCTTCAATCCGCGATGTTAACTGCTGCACCGTGAGGATTGATGTCAAACTGGCTGTGTAGCTAGAATTGATTATCAAGACTACAAATAGCCATATGATCAGCACCAAACGTCCCAAGGTACTCACAGTGTTCTCTCCTGCATTAGTCCCAGTCACAGAAAGTGTTAAAGAGTTTCGCATCGAGTTACATGGAGTAACTTAGAGAGAGAGAGAGAGAGAGAGAGAGAGAGAGATAGAGATTGTTGAGCTTAATGCACATACTGTGGGAGAAAAACATTGTTGAGAAACTAAACCTGCAATATCAGAACCACTGTCAGTCAGAATACTCATTGTAAACAAGAACACAGAAGGCCAGAATATAGCTAGAAACGTGACAATTCAACAAAAACTTTGCAATATGTCTCTGAAATGGACAATCATCTAATCACATCGTCCCTCAAGTTACTGGAATTTACACTAAATAGCATGCTTTCAGGACCATTATCTGTTGGAATGCTGATCCCAGGTTATATATAAGCATAATATATGACAATGATTTTGTGCAAATATTTTTTTTAATTTGTTTGTTAGAACTTGTGATACCTTGAGGTATTGAGGCAGTTATGCAATAACCAGGCATAAAGCCAGATTAATTAAAATTATCAGCCTCGGAAAACAGTTATGTGCTTTAGAAAAGGAAATGTAATTGAGTTGAACAGCATACTGACCAGAATATGGTAATAAGTTGTTGCCTTGGTGGACCACGGAATTCATGATTGAGCCGATGCTCAAGAATCCACACAACAGCACCAACAAAAAGAAAGAAGGCACCAGTGACAAACCACATTTCTAAAGTAAATGGCTTGAGGAAAGCCCAAGGGCTGGACTTCTCTTCCTTGACAGGGGCAACTACAACTAGTCCAGATTCCATGTAAGGCTGTGTAAAATCGACAATTCTTGTTCTATTTGTAACTATTGTGACATCACCAACAGCTGCATCAAAACTCTGAGAGGAAAACAGAAAAGTATAACAAAATAAGGTGTATCAACTTGTGAGCAAATTAAAGTTGCAGATCACCTATTAAAAGTTACAGTTTAAAGCCAGATACTCACATCTTGAGCAACTGCATTCACAAGATCATTGTAACTAGGGTTTCTCTCACCACTTCCATATAACATATATGTGTGAGGGACAGGATACGGCAGCAAGTTTATTGCAGCTTCGAACACATCAATACAATATCCTCTAACTCCTGGAGGGTTTTTATCTTTAGCCACAAATTCTTTATAACTTACTCGATTGGGTACTGCAATGCGCAGTGGTTTCCCATTGTTCGGAAATACCCATCCCTTAGGAACATTTGTGCTTTCACCAGGCCATATTATGGTGTACAGATGCTGGTTGCTGACGGAAGTATTTGGGGGCTTATGATATAAGGTCTCTGGAGCAACAATTGAAAGACCAGAGTAATTTGACCAATAGCCAACTCTGCGGGTTCCGCCACCAATGTTAAGGACATCATATGCAGGATGAACTAAATTCTTATCAAGATCAAACTGAACTTGACCACTAAGACCTGTAAAGTTCGTCCTAAGAATTGACTGGAGATATCGTTGGCCTCCATCAAAAATTTGAAGTGATTCCAAGCGCAATGTGCTTCCATTTGTGTTGTGCAACTTTGGATCAATGGAGTAAGATATGTTTCCACCCTCATTGAAAAAAGTATCAAGAGCTCGGGCAGCTAACCATACTGAATCATAAGCATAGAGTGCATAAGAATTGAACCCAGCAGGTCCACTGCTCTCCTTGTGCTTTAGGTTGTTCCACCTAGACATAAACCTTTTCTTTTGATCAGTATCTGGTGTATAATGGCGTAAAGCCACCACCCCTTGCAAGAGGTTCAATGTGTCAGTGTCCACTGGTTCCATTGAATCCAGAAGAGAAGGAAGCCAATCTGTAGCAATCCAAACATAGCCCTTGGTCATCATTCCCAGACTCTTGGCAAAAGAAAAAATTTGCAGACCAGAGTCAGGATTTACATGCACAACATAAACCCTAGATTCCATCAGGTTTACACCAACTAACAAGTCGTTGATTGCACTTTTGGGTGCTCCGGGGGTAAAGGCAGCCTTGTAAGAGATCCTGCAACGCTTCTTTGCTAGTGCATCACCTAATATGGATATGCCATTTCTTCCATAATCATCATCTACAAAGATGGGAATCACCTCCCTCCAGCCAAAATATGTGACCAGATCAGCAATTGCATACATCTGGTGGTAGTCATTCTGTGTAGTGCGGATGAAATACGGGTACTGTAGTGCAGAAAGAGTTGGGTCTGTTGCTCCAAATGATAAAAGTGGGATTTGAAGTTCATTAACAACATGTGAGATGACATGGGCTATTCCAGAAGATTGGGGGCCAATTGCAGCAACCACATTATCTTCTATCAGGTCCAATGCTACATGGCAAAGACAGTTCCATCAAAATCTGCCATCTCCACAAAGATACTGATCATTCAACAAAGTTATACTGACACATTTACGCTAGACATGATAGAGTAGTCCTAACTCCTAATGCGAAAAGTATATAAGACTTCAATTTGAGAAGCTTTATATTGAAATTGGCATTACTTCATGACTTGAAGAATTGGAAAATTTTGGAAGACACTGAAACCAGATGATAATAACCTGAGAGAACTATACAGACTAAACATAAACTCTAATTGATACTTCAACTTCCTAATCAAAAAGTGCATCTGGTTCATTATTTTATCTTCAATTATAACTTTAAGCTATTTGCATTACAAATCCATCCCTAATCTTCACAAGCCATTACAATGCATCCCATCTGTTTGACTTGCATAAAAATTTACATGGAAATCCTGTGTGATTGTCAACTTTACCCCATTATTCATGTTTTGTTAGGCTATACCATCCCAGATCCATTTCTCTACATTGCCTTTCTCCAATTTCATTTCTCAAAGAGAGAATCATATTAACATGACAAACTTAACAAAAATGCTGAGTCCTATCAATAGCGGCACATGAGGCTTGCCATACAGGATGAATAACAGAGCATGTGAAGATCAGGTAAGAAAAAAAAGTAATTTAAATTTTAATTTAAATGTCACTAAAATGTTAAGAAATTTTATTGAATTTCCTCAGCAAAACTGACTAAGCACCAGGAAGTTTTGATGTAAATACTCAACAATGATCTTAGCAATAATGGTGCACTTAAATCATAGAGCTACAGAGTTGGCAAATGCAATTGTGCTGTCAAAATCATAGTTCATAGCGACACTTTACTACATATATATATATATGTGTGTGAGTCAAAGCCAATTAAGGATAAATTGGCTTAAATTAAGGATAAATCATAGTTCAGATAATTTTTTGTCCTACACATTCTGGCCTGATGAATGTAGTTGTTTTTTGATTCCTAAAAAAACACAAATAAGCTTTATAGGAGAAATAGACTCAAAAACAGTATTAAGTCTTCATGAATTACCTTCCATGGTTCCCACAAATCCACTGCAATTAGTGTCGTGAAGAATGAGATTGAGCTTTGTCCCAGGAAGGATAGTGGAGTCAGAATTTACATCATCAACTGCAGCAAAAACTGCTGGCATAGCTGCTCTTCCAAGTACTGAATTCAGAGTAAGTAGAACTCCTATATTCACAACACTCGGCCTCGAAGAAGAAATGCTTGAATTTCCAACCTTACCCATAACTTCCACAGGCAGAAGAATACAACTTAAAATCAATAAACATCGTACGCTTGCAATTAAACTTCTGGCATAAGACGCTACAAAGAAGAGCACATCCATCTCTGAAAATGATTGCACTCAGAGAGATTGACTCCTCAACTCCCACTAGCCTTCATTCAACATTAGCAGCCGCCAGTCAATGATAAGAACATAAACTTAATTACAAATACATAATTTTTTTTCAAATAAAATCACAAGAACAAGTTCTAAATTACAAATCTAAGCAATAGAATAAATTTACTAGAGCATAACAAAAACTCAGATTACACCAATGTAATCAGAGTATAAATGAGTTAAAAAAGTAAATAAAGAAAAAAAAATGGAACCAGTAGCAATATCAGTGATACTCTAAGATGGGTAATTTAAAAATCCTATTTTTGTTTTTTTTTTTTTTTGGTATCATTGGATAGTGATAGCCAATTAGGGAAACAAAAAGATTAGAAGAAAGATTAAACTAACATTTAAAGTACAAAAAAAACCCACATGCAAATAAAATAAATAAATAGAATATTTTGCAAGAATAAATAAATGGAACAAGAAACCATATGAGAGAGAGAAAGAAAGAAAGAAAGAAAGAAAGAAACGTACGGCTAAGTCAATTTTCGGGGCAAGAGTAGTTGATGAAGCTCACCTTGATGCCCAAAAATGGCATATGAAAAGTTTGAGCCTGTAATATATAAGGTTTTAAAGGAGGAAAAAAAAAGATAAAATAAAATTTTTTGAAAAAATAAAAAATAAAAAAACACTTCACTTACACACCCAGAAAAAGAAAGAGAAGGAAAAGAGAGTCCCCATAACTCAAAACAGGCATCCTATCTCAAGCAAAGAATGATTGTCTCTCGCTCTTTTATTGTTAGTTTGTGACTGTTATTTATTGTGTTTTAAAAGGAATAATTAGATTCAACTTAAAATAATACAATTTTGATCTGTTGCTGTTCACGTCAAACACAAAGAAGGTGAGAAAGCAGTGACGATTGAGTTTTTTGGGTTTTTATTTTTACAATGCCGCTGAGATTTCACAAGGGAAATTTTAGAGAGGTGCTATATGTTGTAGGTCCCACTACCAATTGCGTGGAACATGTGGGGATTGCTCATCAAGCATTCATAGTTAAATATGGGAATATATATAGGAATCAATTAGGAAAATACATATTCAAGTTCAACCATTTAATAAAGAAAAAATCCGTTAAATTAATTTTTTTATTCTCCGAATAAAAGATAATTTTTTTATGTTAATTCTACTCAATATCTCGACTGAATTTTAGTTTTTCAATAAACTCTTTAGCTTTTAAAGTTGATGCTATTAAAAAAATAGTTGAAAAAGAATAACATAGAGGCCAAAAAAAATAGGGTAGTACGTTTTCTTTAATGGCGTAAAATTCAAAATTAAATAATTAATAGTGAATGCAGTTCAATTTCTTAATATTTTGATTTGATTCTTTTGAAAATATTCAACAGTAAAATTAATCTTAATTATTATGTGATTTTATGTTTATAGCCTACTCTTATTTCTTCTCTATCCAAGCAAACGTCTAGACATTTTGAGCTGCTCTATTAAGCATTTTATATATTTCTTTTTATTTTTTACATTCTTTTATTTTTCATTTAATGTTTTATTCCGTCCCAAATTTTTAGACACATAATTTTTTTTCATTTATCTTGTATTATACCCCACTTTCTTTTTTTTTATATTATAGTTAATTGTTTAAATTCCAACTCGTAACTAAGAGAGAGAGAGAGAGAGAGTGCCCCTCTCCTCCTTCTCTAAGAATCCCAAAATAAATGTGTGGGGAAAATATCTTCCCAAGAAAATTTTCATAATGCCTCTAAGCACAATTAAACCCCATTATTTCAATTCCTTCCAACTTAATCCTATGACTTTCTATTTTACTTCAATTGTATCCTTTTCTTTAATTATAATTTAACTGAACTCACATACTTACATGCTGAAATTGCCAAAAATACCCCTCTCAGAACTTAACCTCGATAATTGTAAAATAATTCAAATTTGCCTTAATTAATGATAGTCAACATTAATTAACAATAATCTGATTAGGGTCATGATTGGGTCCTCACAGATAATATTTACGGGTTTGAGATTTTTTGGTGAAAATATATCGTTTCATTGCATCATTAGTCTGGGTTTCTGCTACCTCCATCGAGGAGTAAGCAGTCTGAAGACACAGCAGTCTGCTGCATTATCCAACGTCAACACTGCTCTACCACGTGAAGATGTCGGCATCTGAACATGCAACCTACACTGCATCATCGTCAACAACCCACGTGATCTACCATGCATGCGCAACAAGTGCTAAATGCCTTTGACCATCCAAAGCCATCTCCCATTTTACCCTAAAAATTGGCTTTCATCTTCTTTACCATTTTCATTCTACATCTTCATCCATTCTCCCTTCTTTCATTTTCTTTCTTTCTCAAATACTATCTATTTTTTTTCAAGCTACACATATTGAAGGGATTGATTGAGTTAATTTCATAAACTAAAGGTTAATATAGTTTATTATATTTATTTATATTTAATTTATAAATAAGTTTAGTTATTTATATTATAGTTTATTATGTAGGCATTTTTTGTTGATAAATTTGAAGATTTGAAGAAAAAAAGGCAAGTTATCTCTTTTATATATTTCGAAAAATTTTATGTTAATGCAATAACATGTATTATTTTTTATGGGATATCACTTGGCATAAACATAATGATCACACAACGGAAAAATTATAAATTTTGATCATACATGCCATGTAATATATAATATAGAATCGAAACATGCAATTTTAGGGTTTTTTGAATAAACTTACATCCTTGAATGCATTTCAAAAACTTGATATTGTAATGACCAGTATATAAGATGGACTTATATACCTTAGATCTCAATCACCAATGCCAAAAGTGTTGCCTTTGCACCACACTACTCTATGGTCACACCACACACTTGCAAAGATGGCTTAAAACAAGAGTGCTAGCTCTAATTTTTTTTTTTTATTTGGCAATTGGTATTGAATAAAGGCACAAGATTTGATCTTGTTCTTTCTAAGGTTCACAAATGGTTGCCCAAAATCCAAGAGAAGAAGAAAGAATCCTTTTGTTTTGAGAGTGGCGGCAATGAGAGAGAAAAAACCTAATTAGGCAAAAACAATTTAATCAAATTGTATCACTTGTTTAGGAATCCTTATGGATGCCAAAATACCCTAGGTTTAGTTAGTATTTTCAGCCTCCATCTCTTCCTAATTAAGTGATTTAAATTAATTCAAATTCTTTTGGTATTTTAAATTCAAATTAATTTAAATTGGCATTAGTTATTTAACCAAAATAAATCACTTCTTTAGGGTTTAATACTTGCCGAATTCAACTATGAACCTAGCTTGAATTTTGGCCACAATATTTCCCTATTAAGTGTTATATCTTGATTCAAATACAATTTAGGATTCAAACTCAATTACCTTAATTATTCAAAGATAATTAATTAATTGATTTTATCCTAATAATGCCGATTTTCCCTCTCTCATAGACAAAGGTCCATTTAGCAATTTTAATACCCATTATCCACATTAATTTGACTTTAAATAAAAGCCCAAATTAATGCTCAATACTTTATTTTAAATATCTTAAGCCCAATGCTTTGTGTGCGGTCCTATAGGTCCATTTAATATTGGCAATAAATTAATAAATAATCCAAAGGCTATATATATTTTCTAGCAAGATATTATAGCATTCCAAATTAAATGAAAATGCAAATGGCATTTAGTGACCTAATACAATTTTGCATAGTCCCTTACCCATAAACATCAAAATTAATATAAGGCATAGAACTAGTCATCCTTATATATACTAATTCCTTTCTTGATATTCCAGTGACACTGAACTCTCAAATAAATAATGATTACTCATTTATTTCATCTCGGTATGGCCATACACTTCTCAGTTCACTGATCAAGTGGCCGGTGATATTTTCTTTCTTATCGAGAGGGGTAATCCCTTTACTTCTTTCATGCTCTCTAACATGAATTAATGCATACCCAAGTATAACCATACTAGTCACTCTCTTACGAGTACGTTAGATGTATATCAAAGTATACAGTAATTTATAAAGTGTTTCATAGAGACTTTAGGTCTAAGAACTCTAATACAAAACTTGTAATTGAGAAATACTTATGACTTGTACCATGTAGTATTCTCATGAGTGGATCGAATCCAGATACCATGTTCTAAACATGTATCTATGACCTCTGATTGACACTTTAGTCCTTATGATCCGTAAGACAGAACTCAACTAATCAGAGAGAGCATACTAGTTTTAAATCATTTGTTATTCCCATAACAATGACTAACTAGGGATATTTAGACTGAAATCTCAATGGTTTCAAGGTCTTACAACCATGTGCCTCATACATGATAACTTAAACTGAAACAACATTCTTGGATAGTTCTATCATTTGATATGAACATGAATACAATAGATAAAATAAATGCCTCATTTATTAACCTAAATGTTTTATAATAATGTATTGGGGCTAGAGCTTACACTAACAATCTCCCATTAGCACTAGTCCCAATTGGGCATAGCCCTAAGACCGAATGCTCTCAAATGAACTTCGTGCAGATTTGGACGCAATTGTTTCGTCAATGGATTTGCTACATTGTCTTCACTCGCTATCTTGCTAATCTTGATGTCCCCACGATCAATGATCTCTCTGATCAAGTGCTACCTTTTGAGTATGTGTTTGGATTTTTAGTGTGACTGGGGCTTCTTTGCCTGTGCGATGGCCTTGTTATTGTCATAGAAAATTTCTAATGGATCTAGGATGCTTGGGACCACTCCTAATCCAAAAATGAAATTTCTAATCCAAACAGCCTCCTTTGCAACCTCACTCACTACAATATCCTCAGATTCTGTAGTAGAGTTGGCAACGGTCTATTACTTCGAACTTCTCCAGCTGACTGCACCACCGTTCAAAACAAAAACAAAACCAAATTGTAATCTAGAGTCCTGAGTGCTGGTTTGAAAAGCAGCATCAGCATAACCTTGTATGACGAGCTCTTCTGGATCACTATACACCCAAAAGTTATCCTTAATCCTTCGCAGGTACTTTAAAATCCCTTTTACAGTAGACCAGTGCTTCTCACAAGGGTCTTGCTGAAACCTACTAGTTATACTCAGTGCATGAGCAACATCCAATCTAGTACATAACATAGCATACATTATAGATCCAATAGCAGATGCATATGGGATTCTACTCATGTTGTCACTCTCCTCATTGGTTTTAGGACATTGTTCTTTAGTCAAAGAAACTCCTAAAGCCAAAGGTATGTACCCTTTCTTTGAGTCTCCCATACTAAAATTATTTAGTACTTTGTCTATGTACTTTTCTTGATTTAGTGCCAAAAGCCGATGCGATCTATCTTTATAGATCCAAATACCAAGTATTGTTTCGGCTTTACCTAAGTCTTTCAATGAGAAACACTTCCCTAACCATTGCTTAACCTTTTGCAATGTTGGAATGTCATTCCAAATGAGAAGGATGTCATCCATATATAGGACCAGAAATACTATTATGCTCCCATTAACCTTCTTGTATACACAAGGCTCATCTTCATTTTTGATGAAGTCAAATTCTTTGACTGCTTCATCAAAACAGAGATTCCAACTTCAAGATGCTTGCTTTAATCATTAAATGGATTTTTAAAGCTTGCAAACCTTCTTAGGATGTTTGGGATTGACAAAACCCTCAGGCTATGTCATATACACATCCTCAAGGAGATTTCCATTGAGGAAAGCAGTTTTGACATCCATTTTCCATATCTCATAGTCATGATATACAGCTATGGCAAGCAAGATCCTAATGGATTTGAGCATAACTACAAGCGAAAAGATCTCATCATAGTCTACACTATGAGTTTGCTGAAAACATTTTGCTACTAGCCTACCTTTGTTAAGTCTTGTCAGCTTTGAGTTTAAATAGCCACTTGCATTCAATTACCTTAGCACCTTCTAGTGGATCAACCAAGGTCCAAACCTGGTTATCGTACATTGATTACATCTCGAATTTCATGGCTTCAAGCCAATTTTCTGAGTCAGGGCTTTCAATAGCTTATCGGTAGGTAGTTGTATCCTTACGATGCACTAACTCAATAGTGTCACTGTCAGTGATTAGAAATCCGTATCTCTCAATCTCCTAATGTACCCTACCGAACCTTCTAGGTTTTTATGCAATGGGTTCTTGTTCCACAACTGGTTGTGACCTTGATCCCATTTCCACCTCATCATGTACAAGAGTTTGTGTCACTTGAATTTCTCCAAGTTCTACTTTACTCTCACTGTCTTTTTTGGAAAGAAATTCCTTTTCCAAGAAAATAGCCTTACGAGTAACAAACACTTTGTTCTCGTCTTGTAAGTAAAACTAGTATCCCTTTGTTTCTTTGGGATAACCCACAAACAAGCAAACAGTAGATTTGGACTCTAGTTTGTCAAATGTTAATTTCTTAACATGTGCTTCAATACCCCAAATCCTAAGAAATGACATATTGGGCTCTTTCCCGGTCCATACCTCATATAGTGTTTTTCTCAACTATTTTAGTTGGAGTATGGTTCAGTTGAAATGCAGCAATTTCTAATGTATAACCCTAAAAAGAGATAGAAAGATTAGTTTTACTTATCATTGATCGAACCATGTCTAATAGAGTTCGATTTCTCTTTTCGGACATACCATTCCATTGTGGTGTACTAGGAGGAGTGAGCTGTTAAATAATTTCACACTCCTTCAGATGACTGTCAAACTCTTGGCTTAAGTATTTGCCACCTCGATCTGATCGAATGGCTATTATACTTTTGCCAAGTTGGTTTTCTACTTCGTTCTTAAACTCTATGAATTTTTCAAAAGTTTCGGACTTGTGCTTCATTAGATAGACGTAGCCATATCTACTAAAGTCATTTGTGAATGTTATGAAGTAACTAAAACCACCTCTAGCCTGTGTACTTAATGGTCCACATACATCTGTGTGTATTAACCCCAATAAGTCACTAGTCCTCTCACCTTTTTTATTAAAAGGACTCTTTGTCATTTTCCATGCAAACATGGCTCGCATGTGTCATAAGATTCAAAATCGAATGACCCAAGCACTCCAGATTTGTGGAGTCTTGAAATGCATTTTTTGTTTGGATGCCCTAAACTACAATGCCAGAAGTAAGTAGGGTTCAATTTGTTTGATTTAACCATTTTTGTATCAATGTTGTATATGGACTCTCTGTTTTGTAGATCAAGGATATATAGGCCATTTTATAACATAGCAGTGCCATATAAAATGCCTTAACGATCAATATGAATACTGCCATTATTAATAATAAAGTCAAATCCATCCATATCCAAACATGAAACTGAAATAATATTTCTGCTCATAGCAGACACAAAATAACAATTCATTAAATCTAAACATAATCCAGAAGGTAAAGTGAGTTGATAGTCACCAATCTCTATGGTCGTAACTTATGCTCCATTCTCCACATGGAGGTCCACTTCACTCTTCCCTAGAAATCGCCTATTTCTTAGCCCCTATACATTTGAATAAATGTGAGAACCATAACCGATATCCAATACCCAAGTGGTAGAAATAGAAAGGTTAATTTCAACAACAAAAATACCAGAACTAGATTCCTTGGCTCCATTCTTCTTTTGTTCTTCCTTAAAGAGAGCGTAATTCTTCCTTCAATGTCCTAACTTGTTGCAATGGAATCATGTGCTCTCACTCTCTTTGAGCTTTGGTGCCTTGGTCTTTGGTTTGGTCTGAGGTGCACTCCCACTAGACTTAGGCCGTACCTGGTCATTCTTAGGCTTTGCCTTTCCTTTCCCTTTTCTATTAGTGGGTCCCTTCTTAATTCCCCTTTGAACCATAAGTACGGGATTAGTCTTTGGAATGTTCTCCTCAACATTCTTAAGCATCTAATAAAGCTCGGTGACTATCTTGTTCATTGCATGCATGTTATAATTCATAACAAAAACATCATAATCATTATTCAATAAACCTAAGATCAAGTCAGTGGCCAATTCCTTTTGGATTTATACCTCAAGCTTCTCAAGAGTATCAAGATACCATTTCATCTTGAGTACATGGGTACTAACAGGAGTACCACCAGCCATCTTACAAGAAATCAAGGCCTTTATTGTCACGAACCTCTCATGATAAGCTTGCTCTTGGAACATCTACTTGAGGTGCACCATGATTGCATAGGCCTCTTGGTCCATGAATTGTTTTTGCAAATCGAGCACCATAGTGGCTAGTATCAGATAGGTCACATCATTGGAGTCACTTTTCTTAGTCTCAAAAGTTTCCTTTTGAACTACAGAGGCATTCTTAGCAAGTTTGTCAGGCAAGGGTGCATCCAAAACATACGAATTGATCTTTTGCTTAAGAATAATTCTCAAGTTTTGAGACCGGTCTATGAAATAGGTGCCATTCAGTTTATCCTTTTTTAGGACCAATCGCAATGAAAAGTTGTTGTTTGAAGAAGCCATTTTCAATCTACAATAAATTTAGCAAGATTAAATGAGGTCTTAATAAAATCCCACAAACCAAATTAATATCCCTTTAAATAATTCGTGTAAGTAATTTAATGTGGGCTAAGATCCACTTTTCACAACAACTCATTAGTCAAGCTGAGCTTTTACGCCTAAAGAGTTAAGTTAATTAGGTAGGATAACTCCAATCATGTCTCATACATGACTTTTAGATCAAATGGTCTAACATCTTAAGACGTTATAGCACAAACCCGTTTATTCATTGCCTAGGTTCGGGCATCCCTTTCCATGTTAAGCCCAACCTACATTCACAACCCATGCCTCACAAAGATAATCGAGCGCATCTAGGACTCCTAGTCTATGTGACCGATGATCGATGCCTTGACACATTTCGAATTAGGAAGGCAACTTTGTGACTTACTATTTTAGGGATTTATTTTATTACAGCTTACATGGAATACACTTTGTCATCCATTCATAACATGTATATATATAAATGCATAAAGTAAGGGGTGACAAACATGGGCCCAAAAAACCTATAACAAAGATTCTATACTATTACATATGAATCTTCAAGTTGGCCTTCTCCACTCCGGTGGGCTTCGTCTTGATTTACAAAGTCTTCAAATAAATTCTATACTAAGAAATAAATAAAACTTTTACAATAATCCATAATAGCACACAGGCCATATTTAATTACATAACCTAGGGCCTATGAATGCACCATGCATATACAGTCATCACACATAACAAGCAATTAAATATACATAACATTCATGGAAAAAACAAAGTCCAATTTTAATTAATAAAGCCCAGCCTATTAATGAAAATTGTGTACTTGTACTTTTAAGAGAAGACCTTATGACGGGCCTGGGCCAAAGCCCAATGGACTAAATCCTCTTATTGAATAAGCTCTCTTAAAAGCTCAAAACACAAACTAGTTAGATTTGTGCCATAAATCAACTCTAGTATAATTTCCAATTTTACCATTTTTAATATTATGTCATATAGCCCATAAACATTAAAAATATAAATAATATGAAACAACATGAATTAAGACATAAAAATTCATGAAGAACATATACCACATAAGACATAGATAATAAAACAAACAAACAACATGAAACTAGTTGTTTAATGCTCATATAATGCCACAAACGATGCACAAACGCTTAAAACGATTTTATGAGCCATTTAATAACTTAAATAAGGTCATAAAAATTGAGTTAAGGTTATATTCAGATATGATCTAGATGAGTTTTTTCCATTTTAATCAAAACAAAACAAACAAAGTTGATTAAACATGCAACAAGCACAAACTAGTCATCGTTTTAAGTGATTTGAAAATTAATCAATTAAATTGTCCTGGACTAAAATTAAAACCATTTTTAAAACATGTCAAGACCTATTATTAATGTTCAAAAAACACTTACAAATATGCCAAACACGTTTTTACATTTAATTTTGAGAAACTAGTTGTTTACAAACTCATATCATGCAAACAAGCACCTAGTTTCAAGATTAAAATGTATAATCAGGTATATATAATTAAAATAGACCATGAACAGGTCTAGTTGTTAGTGTAAGCCCTAGCCCCAATACATTGTAATAAAACACTTAGTTAATAAAATGAGGCATTTGTTTTATCTTTTGTATTCCCGTGCATGTCAATTGATAAAACTATCCAAGAATGTCGTTTCGGTTTAAGTTATCATGTGTGAGGCACATGGATTGTAAGACCTTGAAACAAATGGGACTTCATTCTAAATATCTCTAGTCAGTCATTGTTATGGGAATAACAAATGAATTAAGACTAGTATGCTCTCTCTGATATTATGAGTTCTGTCTTACGGATCATTAGGACAAGAGTGTCAATCAGAGATCATAGATACATGTTAAAGAACATGGTATCTGGATTCGATCCGCTCATGAGAACACTACATGGTACAAGTCATAAGTGTTTCTCATATGCAAGTTTTGTATCGGAGTTCTTAGACCTGAAATCTCTATGAAACTCTTTATGAATTACTGTGTACTTTGACATACACCTAACGTGCTCGTAACAGAGTGACAAGTACGGGTATGATTGGGTATGCATTGATTCATGTTAGAGAGCATGAGAGAAGTGAAGGGATTACCCCTCTCGATAAGAGAGAAAATATCACCGGCCACTTGATTAGTGAACTGAGAAGTGTATGGCCATACCGAGATGGAATAATGAGTAATCATTATTTATCTGAGAGTTCAGTGTCACTGGAATATCAAGAAAGGAATTAATATATATAAGGATGACTAGTTTCATGCCTTATATTAATTCTGATATTTAAGGGTAAGGGACTATGCAAAATTGCATTAGGTCACCAAATGCCATATGCATTTTCATTTAATTTGGATTGCTATAATATCTTGCTAGAGAATATATATAGCCTTTGAATTAATTTATTAATTCATTGCCAATATTAAATGGACCTATAGGATTGCACCCAAAGCATTGGGCTTAAAATACATAAATTAAGTATTGGGCATTAATTTGGGCTTTTAATTAAAGTCAAATTAATGTATGTAATGGGTTATAAAATTGCTATTGGGCTTTGGTCCATGAGAGAGAGAGAGAAATTCAGCCCACAAGGTTTAATTTCAATTAATTAAATGTCATGTATTAATTTAATTAATTGAGTATCAAAGCCTAAAGACATATTTATCTAATTAAATCATCTAAATATAATTTGATGTGGCCGAAATTCCTAAGAGAAATCACAAGGAATTTCAGCACATGTATAGTTTTTATTTAAGTGATTTATTAGATTTAAATGTCTTATATTTTATCCTAAATTAAGTAATATAATTTGATCAAATGACTTTTGATTTTATCTTGGATAAATTGAAAGAGTTTTTATCAATAAATATTACTTATTTTAATTAAGTGTTAAATGCAAATATTAATTATCTTTAGCTAATATTAATTATCTTAAGATAGTATATTTGAGATCCATCACTTAAAGGAAAGAGAAGATATATAATTATAGTGGGAAAAACGTGAAACCCTAGGCTTTCATTCTAGGTTTTGCGTGAACTCTTCCTCTCTCTCTCAAGTTTTCTTTTAGCCAATTTTTCACAAGGAGAAAGGATTGTTCCTTATTCTCTTGTGTTATTGGATAGAAATAGCAATCTAAAGAAGTACAAAATCAAATTTTGTAGCTTCAAACTATAGCCATTACACAATACTTAAAAGAGAGCTAGCAATCTCGGTTTTAAGCCGACGGTGCAATTGTGTGTGTGAGAATAGAGGGAGTGGCGTAAAAGGATATTCCTTGGCATTGGTGATCGAGATCTAAGGCGAACAAAGTCATCTTAGTTGCTGGCCATCACCGAAATTAATATCTAAAAGGCATCTTAACTTGTAAGTTCTACAACCTAAAATTGCATGTTTTCGTTCCTAGTTTTGGATATGTATGGTATGTATGATAAAAAAATTTGTTTTTCCGCTGTGCTATCATGATTATCATACCATGTCATATTTCATCAGTGGTATCAGAGCCTAAACATGCTTATTTTAGTGCTTTAGATGCATGAAAAAATTAATTAAAAATCGTTATTTTGAAAACATGCAAATCTGAAATTTTCTGTTTTGAGTTTTTTGCATTGTTTTGGTGTAGAAACGATTTTAATTGATTAGATAGGTATTATAATTAATATGACATGTTAATATACTGTCCTAAGATGTTATTAGGGCTGGTAATGGTCGGATTTAATTATTTATACCTGATGGTACATGTTAATTATGAAACTAGGTGCTAGTTGGCATGTAAATTGCTAGTTTAACAACTAGTTTTCAAAATTAAATGTAAAAACATTTTTGGGATGTTTGTAAGTGATTTTTGAAGATTAAATATCAGGTCTGGACATGTTTTAAATTTGGTTTTAATTCTGGTCCATGACAATTTAATTGATTAATTTTAAAATCACTTAAAACTATGTCTAGTTTGTGTTTGTTACATGTTTAATCAACATTGTTTGTTTTGTTTTGATTAAAATGGTAAAAACACATTTAGATTAAAATGGTACAGAATATTAAATCAATGTTTATGGACTTATTTAGATTATTAAATGACTCATAAAATTGATTTAAATGTTTGTGCATTTTATGGCATTATATAAGCATTAAACAACTAGTTTTTGTTGTTTGTTTGTTTTTGCATGAATGCCGTGTACTATATATGTGTTCTTCATGATTTTATTTTTAATTCATGTTAGCATATATTATATGTATTTTTAATGTTTATGGGCTGTATGACATAAAATTAAAAAAAATGGCAAAATTGGAAATTATACTAGAGTTGATTTATAGCACAAATCTAACTAGTTTGTGTTTTGGGCTTTTAAGAGAACTTATTCAATAAGAGGATTTAGTCCATTGGGCTTCGGCCCAGGCCCATCACGGGGTCATCTCTTAAAGGTTCAAGTACACAATTTCCATTAATGGGCTTGGCTAAATTAATTAAAAATTGGACTTTGTTTTATCCATGAATGCTATGTATATTTATTTGCTAGTTTGGTGTGATGAATGGATATGCATGGTGCATTCATGGGCCCTGGGTTTTTGTAATTAAATATGGCCTACGAGCCATTATGTTTTATTGTAAAAGTTTCATTTATTTCTTAGAATAGAATATACTTGAAGACTTTGTAAATCAAGACGAAGCCCACCGGAGTGGAGAAGCCCAACTCGAAGATTCTTATGTAATAGTATAGAATCTTAGTTGTAGGTTTTTGGGCACATGTTTGTCACGCTTTACTTTATGCAATTATATATATGCATGCTATATATGGATAACAAAGCGTATGCCATGTAAGCCGTAATAAAATGAATCCCTAAAAATAGTAAGTCACAAAGTTGCCTTACTAATTCGAAACATGTCAAGGCATTGATCATCGGTCACGTAGACTAGGAGTCCTAGATGCGCCCGATTATCTTTGTGAGGCATGCGTTATGAATGTAGGTTGGACTTAACATGGAAAGGGATGCCCAAACCTAGGCAACTAATAAATGGGTTGTGCTATAACATCTTAAGATGTTAGCCCATTTGATCCAAGAGTCATGTACGAGACATGATTGGAGTTTTCCTATCTAAGTAACTTAACTTGTTAGGTGTACAAGCTCAGCTTGACTAATAAGTTGTTGTGAAAAGTGGATCTTGGCCCATATTAAAATCACTAACGCGAATTATTTAAAGGGATATTAATTTGGTTTGTGGGATCATAAATAAGACCTCATTTAATCTTGCTAAATTTTATTGTAGATTGAAAATGGCATCTTCAAACAACAATTTCTCATTGCGATCGGTCCTTGAAAAGGACAAATTGAACGGCACCAATTTCATAGACTGGTCTCGAAACTTAAGAATAGTTCTTAAGCAAGAGAAAAGTCGTATGTTTTGGATGCACCCTTGCCTGAAGAACCAGGAAGAAATGCCTCTGCGGTTCAAAAGGAAACTTTTGAGACCAAGAAGAGCGACTCCAACGATGTGACCTGTCTGATGCTGGCCACTATGGTGCCTGACTTACAAAAGCAATTTATGGACCAAGAGACTTATGCGATCATGGTGCACCTCAAGGAGATGTTCCAAGAGCAAGCTCGTCATAAGAGGTTCATGACAACAAAGGCCTTAATTTCTTGCAAGATGGCTGAGGGTACTCCTGTTAGTACCTATGTACTTAAGATGAAAGGGTATCTTGATACTCTTGAGAAGCTTGAGGTACTAGTGCCAAAGGAATTGGCCACTGACTTGATCTTAGGATCATTGCCTGCTGCTTATGATCCATTTGTGATGAATTATAACATGCATGCAATGAACAAGTCAGTCACTGAGCTTCATGGGATGCTTAAGAATGCTGAAGAGAACATTCGAAAGACCAATCCCGTACTAATGGTTCAAAAGGGAATTAAGAAGGGACCCGCTAAGGGAAAGGGAAAGGGAAAACCCAAGTCAGTTGGGAGTGCACCTCAGGCCCAATCTAAGCCCAAGGTGCCAAAAATCAAAGAGAGTGAGAGCACTTGCTTCCATTGCAACAAGATAGGGCATTGGAGGAAGAATTGCGCTCTCTTTAAGGAAGAACAAAAGAAGAATGGAGCCAAGGCGTCCAGTTCTGGTATTTTTGTTGTTGAAATTAACCTTTCTATTTCTACCACTTGGGTATTGGATACCGGTTGTGGTTCTCACATTTGTTCAAATGTGCAGGGGTTAAGAAATAGGCGGTTACTCGGGAAGAATGAAGTGGACCTCCGTGTGGGGAATGGAGCACGAGTTGCTGCCATGGAGATAGGCGACTATCACCTCACTTTACCTTCCGGACTTTGTATTGTTTTGAATAATTGTTATTATGTGCCTGCTATGAGCAGAAACATTATTTCAGTTTCATGTTTGGATAATGATGAATTTGATTTTGTTATTAAAAATGGCAATGCTCATATTCGTCGCCAAGGCATTTCTTATGGCAATGCCATGTTGCAAAATGGCCTTTATATCCTTGATTTACAAAACAAAGAGTTTATCTTTAGCTAATATTAATTATCTTAAGATAGTATATTTGAGATCCATCACTTAAAGGAAAGAGAAGATATATAATTATAGTGGGAAAAATGTGAAACCCTAGGCTTTCATTCTAGGTTTTGCGTGAACTCTTCCTCTCTCTCTCAAGTTTTCTTTTAGCCATTTTTTCACAAGGAGAAAGGATTGTTCCTTATTCTCTTGTATTATTGGATAGAAATAGCAATCTAAAGAAGTACAAAATCAAATTTTGTAGCTTCAAACTATAGCCATTACACAATACTTAAAAGAGAGCTAGCAATCTGGGTTTTAAGCCGACGGTGCAATTGTGTGTGTGAGAATAGAGGGAGTGGCGTAAAAGGCTATTCCTTGGCATAGGTGATCGAGATCTAAGGCAGACAAAGTCATCTTAGTTGCTGGCCATCACCGAAATCAATATCTAAAAGGCATCTTAACTTGTAAGTTCTACAACCTAAAATTGCATGTTTTCGTTCCTAGTTTTGGATATGTATGGTATGTATGATAAAAAATTTTGTTTTTCCGTTGTGCTATCATGATTATCATACCATGTCATATTCCATCACTAGTAACATCTTAGGACAATATATTAACATTTCATAATTATTATAATACCTAATTGACCAATTAAAATCATCTTTACAGTCAACCAATGTAAAAAAACTCAAAACAAAAAATTTTAGCATTACATTTTATGCAATGAACGATTTTGAATCAAGTTGTAACGCATCCAAAACACTAAAACAAGCATGATTAAGCTCTGATACCACTGATGGGATATCACATAGCATAAACATAATGATCACGCAGCGAAAAAATTATCAATTTTTATCGTACATGCCATGCAATATACAATATAGAATCAAAACATACAATTTTAGGGTTTTTTGAATTAACTTACATCCTTGAATGCACTTCAAAAACTTGATTTTGTAATGACCAGTATATAAGATGGACTTATATACCTTAGATCTCGGTCACCAATGCCAAAAGTGTTGCCTTTGCACCATACCACTCTATGCTCAAACACATACTTGCAAAGATGGCTTAAAACAAGAGTGCAAGCTCTATTTTTTTTTTATATTTGGCAATGGGTATTGAATAAAGACAAAAGATCTGATCTTGTTCTTTTTAAGATTCACAAATGGCTATCCAAAACCCAAGAGAAGAAGAAAGAATCCTTTTCCTTTGAGAGTGGCAGCAATGAGAGAGAAAAAACCTAATTAGGTAAGTTTAATTTAATCAATTTATATCACTTGTTTAGGAATCCTTATGGATGCCAAAATCCCCTAGGTTTAGTTAGTATTTTTATGCTCCATCTCTTCCTAATTAAGTGATTTAAATTAATTCAAATTCTTTTAGTATTTTAAATTCAAATTAATTTAAATTGGCATTAGTTATTTAATCAAAATAAATCACTTCTTTAGGGTTTAATACTTTTCGAATTCAACTAGGAACCAAGCTTTAATTTTAGCCACAATATTTCCCTATTAAGTGTTGTATCTTGATTCAAATACAATTTAGGATTCAAACTCAATTACCTTTATTATTCAAAGATAATTAATTAATGGATTTTATCCTAGTAATGCCGATTTTCCCTCTCTCATGGACCAATGTCCATTTAGCAATTTTAATACCCATTATCCACATTAATTTGACTTTAAATAAAAGCCCAAATTAATGCCCAATACTTTATTTTAAATATCTTAAGCCCAATGCTTTGTGTGCAATCTTATAGGTCCATTTAATAGGCAATGAATTAATAAATAATCCAAATGCTATATATATTCTCTAGCAAGATATTATAACATTCCAAATTAAATGAAAATGCAAATGGCATTTAGTGACCTAATGCAATTTTACATAGTCCCTTACCCATAAACATTAGAATTAATATAAGGCATGAAACTAGTTATTCTTATATATACTAATTCCTTTCTTGATATTCCAATGATACTGAACTCTCAGATAAATAATGATTACTCATTTATTTCATCTCGGTATGGCCATACACTTCTCAGTTCACTGATCAAGTGGCCGGTGATATTTTCTCTTTTATCGAGAGGGGTAATCCCTTTACTTCTCTCATGCTCTTTAACATGAATCAGTGCATACCCATACTAGTCACTCTGTTACGAGTATGTTAGGTGTATGTCAAAGTACATAGTAATTATAAAGAGTTTCAAAGAGATTTTAGGTCTAAGAACTCCAATACAAAACTTGCAGTTGAGAAACACTTATGACTTGTACCATGTAGTGTTCTCATAAGCAGATCGAATCCAGATATCATGTTCTAAACATGTATCTATGATCTCTGATTGACACTTTAATCCTTATGATTCGTAAGATAGAACTCAATTAATTAAAGAGAGCCTACTAGTCTTAATTCATTTGTTTTTCCCATAACAATGATTGACTAGGGATATTTAGAATGAAGTCTCAATTGTTTCAAGGTCTTACAACCATGTGCCTCACACATGATAACTTAAACTAAAACAACATTTTTGGATAGTTCTACCATTTGATATGCACAGGAATATAATAGATAAAATGTTAGCTGTTTGTATAATAGTTGGTTATATTATGAATAAATAATAAATTTATAATGTTAGCTGTTTGTATAATAATTGGTTATATTATGAATAAATAATAAATTTATATATTACATATAATTTTATGTTAGTATGAAACAATAGGCTCATTTTGTTACTATTTGTAATTGTGTTATTATATAATTTATATATGCTTTTTATTAATTATATTTGTGATAAGAAAAAATAGGCACTTTATTTTTGTTGTATTCGGTTGAAATTGACATCAAATAATGTAAATTATTATTTGATAAAAAATATATAATAATTACTTTGCTAATATTGTAATGCCCAAATCTTGACCCTAATAAAAATGTGTGTAATTTGATGATATTATTGTTAATTAATTAGCTAAGTGGTAATTGGGGTCTAAAGGATGTAATTGTAAAGGGATAAGAGTTGGGGATTAATTATTGTTAGAGCAAAGTTTGTGGTGGCAAAAGTGGTATTTGTTTTGAGTAATTTAATTTGTTAATAAGCTAACTTGGAGAGAGAACAATGAAGGGGAGGGAAAAAGAATAAAGGAGGAGAGAGGATAAGAGAATGGGAGATCGGGATGGGGAAAAGAGATCGGCCGACGACGTCGATCAACGACGACCTCCTTGCCATCGTTTCCTCCCTCGCTTGGCCATTGTAGCAGCTTCACTCCTCTATCCTCAAGGCTCCGTGATTTTGCTCCACCATCATCCTCCTTCTTTTCTTTCATCGAAGGTTTCTCTTTCATTTTTCGGTGAACGATGATGGCGGTTACTAGCACGACCACCATTGGAGAACCCCTAGTGGTGAAACGAATCTCCCCATACCCTTTGTTTCTCCCCACCCACCGACATTAGGCAGATCGGAGATGTGATGGCTACTACCTTTCAGCATGTTGTTCGGTTGAACAGGATAGTGGTAAAACACATTACCACCATCGACGGGCTTGGAGTAGCATGGAATTCATTTTGACGCTAACTTTGCATCTTTGGCGAGGCTCCAATAATCGATCTGGTGAACACTGTAGCAAGAAAAATTGAAGGAAAAATGCAATTTTTTTTACTCTAATTAGTATGGGAACTAAACTATATTTGAATTTGAAACTTTCACATTTTTGTTTAGTATAGGATTTAGATGATCTGTTGTTTCTTTGTAGATATTTCTTGTAGGAAATCTTGCCATGGTTTCTAGTTTAATAGTGGTGCATTAGCAAATAACGATTAAATGTTGATTATTGAATGTAGGAAGATGTACGAGTAATTATGAAAGTTGTGGAATGATTTGGTTATGTTGTCCTTGCAAATTCAATTTTATTCAGTGCTTCCCCAATGCAAAAATTTTAGCTTGCAATAAGTTGTAATCAATTTGTGTGATAGGGGGGATGGCTTTTGGGAATAAATTTTACTCGATCTTGAAAATTAGTCTCAGTGTAGGCTAAAATACATCCAAGCATGCTGATATGCAGAACATACCCCTGCTGTTATCCCATTTACATGTAGTTTATGACTTCTATATAGATCCTGATGACTCTATTTTTTGTGCTGATCCATTATACATGAAGAATGAAAACCACCTTCTCTTTGTGAAAAGTTGCTGCATTATCTTGTTATACCTTTAACTGTTTGAAATAATTTAATTGGATCATAACATTACTTAAATTAGTCTACTTCATGTTTTCCTTATTTGTATTCTCATCAGAAATTCCTCACAAGCTAGTGCATCTTATTGCCTTGAAAGATAATTATATATATTTTGACATTTCTACAATCATATCACATGATATTTTCAATATCTAAATACACAGTATTGCTTATATCTATGTATGTATGGTTCCTTTATTGGCTTTTATTCTGGTACCAATGGTATTATGCTTTTTCAATGTAGAGAAATAACTGAAAAGATGCAATTTTAGGGTTTCGATTGAACTTACTTCTTTGAATGTACTTCAAAACTTGATTTTTGCAATGAACAGTATATAAGATAAACATATATACCCTTGAAATCAACCACCAATGCCAAAAAGTGTTGCCTTTTATGCCACACTACTTTATGTTCACACACACACTTGTAAAGTCGACCTAAAACGAAGAGTGCTAGCTTTAGGTTTTGTATTCGGCAATAGGTATGGTATAAAGACACGAGATTTGATCTTGTTCTTCCTAGGGATTACAATGGCTGCCCAAAATACAAGAGAGGAAGAAATAATTCTTTCCATTGTGAAAATTGCGGCAATAAGAGAGAGAAAAAACTTAAATTAAATATTTTTGGCCCAATGCTTTGTGTGTGATCCAATAGGTCCATTTAATATTGGCAATGAATTAATAAATAATATAAAGGCTATATATATTCTCTAGCAAGATATTATAGCATTCCAAATTAATTGAAAATGCAAATGGCAATTAGTGACCTAATGCAATTTTGCATAGTCCCTTACACATAAATATGAAAATTAATATAAGGCATGAAACTAGTCATCCTTATATATACTAATTCCTTTCTTGATATTCCAATGACACTGAACTCTCAGATAAATAATGATTACTCATTAATTCATCTCTGTATGGCTATACACTTCTCAGTTCACTAATCAAGTGGCCAATGATATTTTCTCTCTTATCGAGAGGGGTAATCTCTTTACTTCTCTCATGCTCTCTAATATGAATTAGTTCATGTCCAAGCATACCCATATTAGTCACCCTATTATGAGTACGTTAGGTGTATGTCAAAGTACATAGTAATTCATAAAGAGTTTCATAGAGATTTTAGGTCTAAGAACTCCGATACAAAACTTGCAATTGATAAACACTTATGATTTGTACCATGTAGTGTTCTCATGTGCGGATCGAATCCAGATGCCATGTTCTAAACATGCATCTATGATCTATGATTGACACTTCAGTCCTTATGATTCGTAAGATAGAACTGAACTTATTAGAGAGATCATACTAGTCTTAATTCATTTGTTATTCCCATAATATTGATTGTCTAGGGATATTTAGAATGAAGTCTCAAATGTTTTAAGGTCATACAACCATGTGCCGCACAGATGATAACTTAAATTGAAACAAAATTCTTGGATAGTTCTATCACTTAATATACATAGGAATACAATAGATAAAATAAATGCCTCATTTATTAACTTGAATGATTTATAACAATGTATTGGGGCTAGGGCTTACACTAACAATCTCCCACTAGCACTAGTCCCAATTGGGCATAACCCTAAGGCCGAATGCTCTCAAATGAGCTTCGTACAGATTTGCACATAACTGTTTCATCAATGGATCTGCTAAATTGTCTTCACTCGCTAGCTTGCTAATCTTGACATTTCCACGGTTAATGATCTCTTTGATCAGGTGGTACCTCCTGAGTATGTGTTTGGATTTCTGGTGTGATCTGGGCTCTTTTCCCTGTGAGATGGCTCCTTTATTGTCACAAAAATTTTTTAATGGATTTAGGATACTTGGGACCACTTCTAATCTAGTAATGAAATTTCTAATCAAAACAGCATCCTTTGCAGTCTCACTTGCTGTAATATACTTAGATTTTATAGTTGAGTCAGCAATGGTCTTTTTCTTCGAGCTTCTCCAGCTGACAGCACCACCATTTAAAACAAAAACAAAATCAAATTGTGATATTGAGGCCTAAGTGCTAGTCTGAAAAGTAGCATCGGTATAACCTTGTATGACGAGCTTCTCTTGACCACCATATACCAAGAAGTGATCCTTAGTCCTTCGTAGGTAATTCCCTTCGTAACAGACCAATGCTTCTTACCAGGGTCTTGCTGAAACCTACTGGTTATACTTAGTACATGAGCAACATCTAACCTAGTACACAATATAGCATACATGATAGATCCAATAGTAGATGCATATGAGATTCTACTCATATTGTCCCTCTCCTCTTTTATTTTAGGACACTATTCTTTAGTCAAAGGAACTCCCAAAGCCAAAGGTATGTACCCTTTCTTTGAGTCTCCCATACTAAAATGCTTTAGCACTTTGTCTATGTACTTTCTTGACTTAGTCCCAAAAGCCAATGTGATCTATCTCTATAGATCCAAATACCAAGTATTGTTTCGGCTTCACCTAAGTCTTTCATTAAGAAACACTTCCCCAACCATTGCTTAACATTTTGCAGTATTGGGATGTCATTCTCAATTAGAAGGATGTCATCTACATATAGGACCAAGAACACTGTTATGCTCCCACTAACCTTCTTGTACACACAAGGCTCATCTTCATTTTTGATGAAGTCAAATTCTTTGATTGCTTCATCAAAACTGAGATTCCAACTCTAGGATGCTTGCTTTAATCCATAAATGGATTTTTGAAGTTTGCAAACCTTCTTAGGATGCTTGAGATCGACAAAACCCTCAGGCTATGTCATATACAAATCCTCGAGGAGATTTTCGTTAAGGAAAGCTATTTTGACATCCATTTGCCATATCTCATAGTCATGATATGCAGCTATGGCAAGCAAGTTCTTAATGGATTTGAGCATGACTACAGGCGAAAAGGTCTAATCATAGTTTACACCATGAGTTTGCCGGAAATCTTTAGCTACTAGTTTACCTTTGTAGGTCTTATCAGCTTTGACATTAAATAGCCACTTGCATTCAATTACCATAGCACTTTTTGATGGATCAACCAAGGTCCAAACTTGGTTATCGTACATTGATTGCATCTCGAATTTCATAGCTCCAAGCAAATTTTTTGAGTCAAGGTTCTCTATAGCTCCTCGGTAGGTAGTTGGATCCTCACGACCCATTAACTCAATAGTGTCACTATTGGTGATTAGAAATTCGTATCTCTCAATCTCCCATCGTACCCTACCGAAGTTTTAGGTCCTTATGCAATGGGTTTTTGTTCCATAACTAGTTGTGAACTTGATCCTATTTCTAACTTATCCTATACAGAAGTTTGTTGCACTTGAATTTCTCCAAGTTTTACTTTGCTCCCACTATCTTTCTTAAGAAGGAATTTCTTTTGCAAGAAAATAGCTTTGCGAGCAACAAATACTTTATTCTCGGCTTGTGAGTAAAAGTAGTATCCTTTTGTTTTTTTGGGATAACCCACAAATAAGCAGATAGTAGATTTGGACTCTAGCTTGTCAGATGTTAATTTCTTAACATGTGCTTCACAGCCCCAAATCCTGAGAAATGACATATTAGGCTATTTCCCAGTCCATACCTCGTATGGTGTCTTCTCAACTGCTTTAGTTAGAGTTCGGTTCAGTAAAAATGTAGCAGTTTCTAATGCATAACTCCAAAAAGAGACATGAAGATTAGCTTGACTCATCATTGATCGAACCATGTCCAATAGAGTTTGATTCCTCCTTTCGGACACACCATTCCATTTTGGTGTTCTAAGAGGAGTGAGCTATGAAATAATTCCACACTCCTTCAGATGACTGTTAAACTCTTCGCTTAAGTATTCACCACCTCGATATGATCAATGGCTTTTATACTTTTGCCAAGTTAGTTTTCTTCTTCGTTCGTAAACTCTTTGAATTTTTCAAAAGTTTCAGACTTGTGCTTCATTAGATAGACATAGCAATATCTACTAAAGTCATCTGTGAACGTTACGAAGTAACTAAAACCACCTCTAGCCTTAATGGTCCACATACATTGGTGTGTATTAATCCCAATAAGTCACTCATCCTCTCACCTTTCTTGTTAAAAGGACTCTTTGTCATTTTTCCATGCAAACATGGCTTGTATGTGTCATAAGATTCCAAATCAAATGACCCAAACACTCCAGATGATGGGTTATCACATGGCATAAATATAATGATCACGTAACAGAAAAAAATAAAACTTTTAATCATACACGCCATGCAACAATCACTATAGAATTGAAACATGCAATTTTAGGGTTTTTGATTAAACTTACATCCTTGAATGCACTTTAAAACTTGATTTTTGCAATGACCAGTATATAAGATGGATTTATATATCTTTGATCTTGATCACCAATGCCAAAGGTGTTGCCTTTGCACCACACCACTCTATGTTCACACACATACACGCAAAGATGGCTTAAAACAAGAGTGCTAGCTCTAACCTTTTGTATTTAGCAATGGATATTGAATGAAGACATAAGATTTGATCTTGTTCTTCCTCTAGGATTTTCAATGGCTGCCCAAAATACAAGAGAAGAAGAAAGAATTCTTTCCCCTTGAAATTACGCAAAGATAGAGAGAGAAAAAACCTAACTTGGCAAAAATAATTTTAATCAATTTATATAACTTATTTAGGAATCCTTTTAGATGCCAAAATCTACTAGGTTTAGGTAGTGATTTTAGCCTCCGTCTCTTCCTAATTAAGTGATCTAAATTAATTCAAATTCTTTTAGTACTTTAAATTCAAATTAATTTAAATTGGCATTAGTTATTTAATCAAAATAAATCAATTCTTTAGGGTTTAATGTATGCTGAATTCAACTAGGAATCTAGCATGAGTTTCGCCCACACTATCTCCCTAATTAAGTGTTGATTCTTGTTTCAAATACTATTAGGATTTAAAATCAATTACCTTAATTATCCAAAGATAATTAATTAATTGACATTAGTAATTGCCAATTTTCCCTATCTCATAGACCAAGGTCCATTAAGCAATTTAATACCCATTATCCACATTAATTTGACTTTAAATAAAAACCCAAATTAATGTTCAATACTTTATTTTAAATATCTTAAGCCTAATGCTTTGTGTGCGATCTATACCTCCATTTAATATTGGCATTGAATTAATAAATAATCCAAAGTCTATATATATTCTCTAGCAAGATATTATATTATTCCAAATTAAATGAAAATGCAAATGGCATTTAGTGACCAAATGCAATTTTACATAGTCCATTACCTATAACTATTAGAATTAATATAAGGCATGAAACTAGTCATCCTTATATATACTAATTCCTTTCTTGATATTCCAATGACACTGAACTCTCAGATAAATAATGATTACTCATTATTTCATCTCAGTATGGCCATACACTTCTTAGTACAATAATCAAGTGGCCGATGATATTTTCTCTCTTATCGAGAGGGGTAATCCCTTTACTTTTCTCATGCTCTCTAACATGAATTAGTGCATGCCCAATCATACCCATACATGTGACCCTGTTACGAGTACATTAGGTGTATGTCAAAGTACACAGTAATTCATAAAGAGTTTCATAGAGATTTTAGGTCTAAGAACTTTAAACAAAACTTGCAATTGAGAAACACTTATGACTTGTACCATGTATTGTTCTCATGAGCGGATCGAATCCAGATACCATGTTCTAAACATGTATCTATGATCTTTGATTGACACTTTAGTCCTTATGGTCCGTAAGATAGAACTCAACTAATCAGAGAGAGCATACTAGTCTTAATTCATTTGTTATTCCTATAGCAATGACTGACTAGGGATATTTAGAATGAAGTCTCAATTGTTTCAAGGTCTTATAACCATGTGTCTCACACATGATAACTTAAACTGAAACAACACTCTTGGATAGGTCTATCATTTGATATGCACAAAAATACAATAGATAAAATAAATACCTCATTTATTAACCTAAATGTTTTATAACAATGTATTGGGGCTATGATTTACACTAATAATCTCCCACTAGCACTTGTCCCAATTGGGTATAGCCCTAAGACCAAACACTCTCAAATGAGCTTAGGTCCACTCGTAATCCAAAAATAAAATTTCTAATCCAAAGAGCCTCATTTGCAGCCTCACTCGCTGTAATATACTCAGATTCTGTAGTTGATTTGGCAATGGCCTCTTGCTTTGAGCTTCTCCAGCTGACAGCGCCACCGTTCAAAATAAAAACAAAACCAGATTGCAATCTTGAATCCTGAGTGCTCGTCTAAAAAGCAACATCAGTATAACCTTGTATGACTAGCTCTTCTTGACCACCTTGCACAAAGAAGTGATCCTTAGCCTTTCGCAGGTACTATAGAATCCCCTTTACAGCAAACCCGTGTTTCTCACCAAGGTCTTGCTAAAACCTTCTGTTTATACTTAGTGCATGAACAACAACCAACCTAGTACATGACATAATGTACATGATAAATCTAATAGCAAACGCATATAGGATTCTACTCATGTTGTCCCTCTCCTTTTTGGTTTTAGGACATTGTTCTTTAGTCAAAGGAACTCCCAAAGCCAAAGATATTTACCCTTTCTTTGAGTCTCCCATACTAAAATGCTTTAGTACTTTATCTATGTACTTTTCTTGACTTAGTTCCAAAAGCCGATGCAATCTATCTCTATAGATTCGAATAACAAGTATTGTCTCGGCTTCACTTAAGTCTTTCATTGAGAAACACTTCCCCAACCATTGCTTAACCTTTTGCAATGTTGGGATGTCATTCCCAATGAGAAGGATGTCATCTACATATAGAACCAGAAATACTATTATGCTCCCACTAACCTTCTTGTAGACAAAAGGCTCATCTTGGTTTTTGATGAAGTCAGATTTTTTTACTTTTTCATCAAAATGGAGATTCCAACTCTGGGATGCTTGCTTTAATCCATAAATAGATTTTTGAAGCTTGTAAACCTTCTTATGATGATTGGGATTGACAAAACCCTCAGACTGTGTCATATACACATCCTCAAAGAGATTTTTGTTGAGGAAAATAGTTTTGAAATCCATTTGCCATATCTCATAGTTATGATATGTAGCTATGGCAAGCAAGATCCTAATGGACTTGAGTATGACTACAGTCAAAAAGGTCTCATCATAGTCTACACCATGAAGTTACTGGAAACTTTAGCTACTAGTCTACCTTTGTTGTTCTTGTTAGCTTTGAGTTTAAATAGCCACTTGCATTCAATTATCTTAGCACCTTTCGGTGGATCAACCAAGTTCCAAACCTGGTTATCGTACATTGATTGCATCACGAATTTCATGGCTCCAAGCCAATTTTTTGAGTCAGGGCTCTTAATAGCTTCTCTGTAGGTAGTTGGCTCCTCATGATCCACTAACTCAATAGTGTCACTATCGGCGATTATAAATCCATATCTCTCAATCTCCCACCATACCCTACTAGATCTTCTAGGTTTTTGTGCAATGGGTTCTTGTTCCACGACTGGTTATGAACTTGATCCCATTTCTAACTCATCCTCTATAGGAGTTTGTTGCACTTGAATTTCTCCAAGTTATACTCTACTCCCGTTGTATTTCTTGAGAAGGAATTTTTTTTCCAAGAAAATAGCCTTGCGAGCAACAAATACTTTGTTCTCGGCTTGTAAGTAAAAATAGTATCCCTTTGTTTCTTTGGGATAACCCACAAATAAGCAGACAGTAGATTTGAACTCTAGTTTGTCAGATGTTAATTTCTTAACATGTGCTTCACAGCCCCAAATCCTGAGAAACGACATATTAAGCTCTTTCCCAGTCCATACCTCGTATAGTGTCTTTTCAACTGCTTTAGTTGGAGTACTGTTCAGTAGAAATGCAGCAGTTTCTATTGCACAACCCCAAAAAGCGATAGAAAGTTTAGCTTGACTCATCATTGATCGAACCATATCCAATAGAGTTTGATTCCTCCTTTTCGACACACCATTCCATTTTGGTGTTCCAGGAAGAGTGAGCTATGAAATAATTCCACACTCCTTCAGATGACTGTTAAACTCTTGGCTTAAGTATTCGCCATGTCGATCTAATCGAATGGCTTTTATACTTTTGCCAAGTTGGTTTTCTACTTTGTTTTTAAACTCTTTGAATTTTTCAAAAGTTTCAGACTTTCGCTTCATTAGATAGATGTAGCCATATCTATTGAAGTCATTCGTGAATGTTACGAAGTAACTAAAACCACCTCTAGCCTGTGTACTTAATGGTTCACATACATCGATGTGTATTAATCCCAATAAGTCACTAGTCCTCTCACCTTTCTTGTTAAAAGGACTTTTTCTCATCTTTCCATGCAAACATGGCTCGCATGTGTCATAAGATTCCAAATCGAATGACTCAAGCACTTTAGATTTATGGAGTCTTGAAATGCATTTTTTGTTTGCATGTCCTAAATGACAATGCTAGAAGTAAGCAGGGTTCAATTCGTTTGATTTAACCCTCTTTGTATTAATGTTGTATATGGACTCTCTGTTTGTAGCTCAAGGATATAAAGGCCATTTTGTAACATAGCAGTGCCATATAAAATGCCTTGGCGACGAATATGAATATTGCCATTATTAATAACAAAGTCAAATATATCCATATCCAAACATGAAACTGAAATAATGTTTCTACTCATAGCAGGCACAAAATACCAATTCATTAAATCTAAATATAATCCATAAGGTAAAGTGAGTCCATAGTTGCCTATCTCTATGGCCGTAACTCGTGGTCCATTCCCTATACGGAGGTCCACTTCACTTTTCCCTAGTAACCGCTTATTTCTTAGCCCCTCCACATTTGGAAATATGTGAGATCCATAATCAGTATCCAATACCCAAGTGGTAGAAATAGAAGGTTAATTTCAACAACAAAAATACCAGAACGGATGCCTTGGCTCCATTCTTCTTTTGTTCTTCCTTAAAGAGAGCGTAGTTCTTCCTCCAATGCCCTAACTTGTTGTAATGGAAGCACTTGCTCTCACTCTCTTTGAGCTTTTACGCCTTGGGCTTGGGTTGGGTCTCCGGTGCACTCCCACTAGACTTAGGTTGTGCCTGGTAATTTTTGGGCTTTGCCTTTCCTTTCCACTTTCCCTTAACGGGTCCCTTATTAATGTCCCCTTGAACTATAAGTACGAGATTAGTTTTTTGAATGTTATCTTCAGCATTCTTAAGCATCCCATGAAGCTTGGTGACTGTCTTATTCAATGCATGCATGTTATAATTCATAATAAATGGGTCATAATCATCATTCAATGAACCTAAGATCAAGTCAGTGGCCAATTCTTTTAGGACTTGCACCTCAAGCTTCTCAAGAGTATCAAGGTATCCTTTCATCTTGAGTACATGGGAACTAACAGGACTACCTGCACCATCTTATAAGAAATCAAGGCCTTTATTGTCACAAACCTCTCATGACGAGCTTGTTCTTAAAACATCTCATTGAGGTGCACCATGATCGCATAGGCCTCTTAGTCTATGAATTGCTTTTACAAATCGGACACCATATTGGCTATCATCAGACAGGTCACATCGTTGGAGTCACTCTTCTTAGTCTCAAAGGTTTCCCTTTGAACTATAGAGGCATTCTTAGTAGGTTCATCAGGCAAGTGTGGATCCAAAACATATGACTTCTTCTCTTACTTAAGAACAATTCTCAACTTTCGAGACCGGTCTATGAAATTGGTGCCATTCAATTTGTCCTTTTTTTGGACCAATTGTAATGAAAAGTTATTGTTTGAAGAAGCAATTTTTCAATCTACAAAAATTTATAAACTTAGTAAGATTAAATGAGGTCTTAATAAAATCCCACAAACTGAATTAATATCCCTTTAAATAATTCGCGTTGGTGATTTAATGTGGGCTAAGATCCACTTTTCACAACAACTCATTAGTCAAGCTAAGCTTGTAAACCTAAAGAGTTAGGTTACTTAGGTAGGAAAACTCCAATCATGTCTCGTACATGACTCTTGGATCAAATGGGCTAACATTTAAGATGTTATAGCACAAACCCATTTATTTTTTTCCTAGGTTCAGGCATCCCTTTCCATGTTAAGTCCAACCTACATTCACAACCCATGCCTCACAAAGATAATCGATGCATCTAGAACTCCTAGTCTACGTGACCGATGATCGATGCCTTGACATGTTTCGAATTATGGAGGCAACTTCGTGACTTACTATTTTAGGGATTCATTTTATTACGGCTTACATGGCATACGCTTTGTCATCCATTCATAGTATGTATATATATAAGTGCATAAAGTAAAGCGTGACAAACATGGGCCCAAAAACCTATAACTAAGATTCTATACTATTACATATGAATCTTTAAGTTGGGCTTCTCTACTCCGGTGGGCTCCGTCTTGATTTACAAAGTCTTCAAATAAATATATACTAAGAAATAAATGAAACTTTTATAATAATCCATAATGGCATGTAGGCCATATTTAATTACATAACTCTGGGCCCATGAATGCACCATTGATATACATTCATCACATAAAACAAGCAATCAATTATACAATAACATTCATGGATAAAATAAAGTCCAATTTTAATTATTTAAGCCTAGGCCATTAATGGAAATTGTGTACTTGTACTTTTAAGAGAAGACCCAGTGATGGGCTTGGGTTGAAGCCCAATGGACTAAATCCTCTTATTGAATAAGTTCTCTTAAAAGCCCAAAACACAAACTAGTTAGATTTGTGCCATAAATCAACTCTAGTATAATTTCCAATTTTGTCATTTTTAATATTATGTCATACAGCCCATAAACATTAAAAATACAAATAATATGAACCAACATGAATTAAAACATAAAAATTCATGAAGAACACATACACATTCGACATTGATAACCAAACAAACAAACAACGTGAAACTAGTTGCTTAATGTTCATATAATACTGCAACCGATGCACAAACACTGAAAATGATTTTATGAGCCATTAAATAACTTAAATAAGGTCATAAATATTGAATTAAGGTTATGTTCAGATCTGATCTAAATGTGTTTTTGCCATTTTAATCAAAACAAAACAAACAATGTTGATTAAACATGCAACAAACATAAACTAGTCATTGTTTTAAGTGATTTTTAAATTAATCAATTAAATTGTCATGGACTAGAATCAAAACAATTTTTAAAACATGTCTAGACCTATTATTAATATTTAAAAAATCACTTACAAACATGCCCAACACGTTTTACATTTAATTTTGTGAAACTAGTTGGTTACATACACATATCATGCAAACAAGCACCTAGTTTCAAGATTAACATGTACAACCAGGCATATATAATTAAAACAGACCATGAAAAGGTATAAGAACATCTTAGTTAACATGTCATAATTATTATAATACCTAATTAATAATTTAAAATCGTTTTTACACTCAACCAATGCAAAAAAACTCAAAATAGAAAATTTCAGCATTACGTTTCATGCAACAAACAATTTTTAATCAAGTTGTAACACATCTAAAGCACTAAAACAAGCATGATTAGGCTCTGATACCACTGATGGGATATCACATGGCATAAATATAATGATCACGCAGTCAAAAAATTAAAACTTTTGATCATACACGCCACGCAATAATCAATATAGAATCGAAACATGTAATTTTAGGGTTTTGATTATACTTACATCCTTGAACGCACTTTAAAACTTGATTTTTGCAATGACCAGCATATAAGATGGAATTATATACCTTTGATCTCGATCACCAATGCCAAAGGTGCTGCCTTTGCCCCACACTACTCTATGTTCACACACACTCGCAAAGATGGCTTAAAATAAGAGTGGCAATGGTTATCGAATGAAGACACAAGATCTGATCTTGTTCTTCCTCTAGGGTTTTTAATGGCTGTCCAAAATACAAGAGAAGAAGAAAGAATTCTTTCCCTTTGAAATTGTGGCAAAGAGAGGGAGAGAAAAAACCTAACTTGGCAAAAACAATTTTAATCAATTTATATCACTTATTTTAATCCTTTTAGAGGCCAAAATCTACTAGGTTTAGGTAGTGATTTCAGCCTCCATCTCTTCCTAATTAAGTGATCTAAATTAATTCAAATTCTTTTAGCATTTTAAATTCAAATTAATTTAAATTGGCATTAGTTATTTAATCAAAATAAATCACTTCTTTAGGGTTTAATGTATGCCGAATTCAACTAGGAATCTAGCTTGAATTTCGGCCACACTATCTCCCTAATTAAGTGTTGATTCTGTTAGAGAGTATGCCCTAGAGCCCATGTAATAGGGATGTTTTTCATATGTATGAAATTTATATTCTTAATAAAAGGCATCATTCATTTATTAATGCTGTGTTTGAATACATGAGTTTGTAAATCTTAAATTAATAAATGAAGTCCTAGATATTATAAACACAGTGCAAAGGCAATCATGAAAGTGTTCATGATGTGAGATGTCTATCGCATGCAAATGTGTTAATATCTAAATATCCCTAGTCATAGAATTAACAAGATAGGACATTGTTAATTCGGACAGACTAGCACATGTTATGCTTCTTGAATGGTTCAAGCAATGGTTCTCATAATTGTGATTATGGATGATAATCAAAGCTAACATGTGGATGCTTGTTAGAGGAACAAGTTCATTGGAGACCTGCAAAGAGAATCCTCATATGGATATTAAATCTATGTCAGTGAGGAATCTCTTCATAGCGGTTGTGCAAGTATCCTTAGACTTGAGATCACCAAAGTTATCTTAAGTAGCAAGTGGTATACTTTGACTCCATAACTGATTACTTCCAACTGGGAGTGAACATAGTTAGGAGATTGGGTATATCATGACCTACTTGAAGATAGTTGAGTGATTGACAAAGGATTCACCATCCCAGATTTAACAAGGGAAGTTATCTCACATGATTCTATAATTACCTTGTTCAGTGAATCTCTGGCCAGAGTAATATGCCGAGATGGATGGAGATCCATGAAGGGCATTTTAGGAACAATGGTTAAATTAATAGAACATACATAATTAGATTTATATGAGTTGACAGAAATCCATACTCAGAATCTGATTGAGATAAGAGTGGTGAAAGGAGTAATTGCACGGTAACTGTTTCTATGGAAGGGTACAGTCAAACCACATGACTTTCCTGACATTTGGGTAGTCATGATGCCTAGCTAGAGGCCAATCATGACTTGTATAATGATGTATCAAAATATCAATAGAGATTGATAAATTGATTTAAAGGAGTTTAAATCATGTGAGTTTTGAATAGAACTCACAATTACATATTATACTGCCAACATGGACAGGAACCCAATAGGTCACACACATATAGAGAAAAGGGTAAAATGGTAAAATGACAAGGATAATAATATTTGATATTATTATAAAGGTAGAGAGGAGAATATGATAATAATTAATTAAAGAGTTTAATTAATTATGATCAAATAAAATTGTCCGCGGAACTTTTGAGAAATGTTCTGTAAATTGGACCTAAATGAAATAATGTATTTCATGATTAATTATTATTGTCTTATAAGTGTTATAAGACTACTATAAGTGTTATAGGACTGATATAATAATTAATAGGACCATTGGAGAAATTATAGAGGGCCAAAGGAATGAAGAAGTTGGAGGAAGCCCTCCAGAAGAGGGCTACACGCCAACTTCATACAGAAGGGCTTAGAGGGCTTTTTCTTGGACCAAATTAATTTATATATGTTACATAAGTGTTATGGAACTCACATATTTAATTTGGTTGGATTTGGAATCCATTTGGGTATTTAAATCCAATTAGATGCACAAAGGGCCTAGTTTGTGGATTTTGTGCATGGTCTTTTATGAAAAGATTTAATTTGGATTTAATTAAGCCCAAATGATTATAATTAATTCCAGAAGCCCAATTAATAATTCTCCAGCAATTTTAAAGAGCCCAATCTCATTAAGGAGTTGGAATTTTAACCTAACTATAAAAGGCCAACTAATGAGAATTAGGGTTAAGTGATTAAAACAAAAGGAAAGTCTTTTTCTCTTAATCCTCTCTCCCTTTTGCGCCACTTCCCAAGCTAGCTCTTGGGAATTTCGGCCAGCCCTAGTTGAACACCAAGTTGTTGGTTCAATTTACCCCTCTCTAGTGTGGATTACTCATTGGAGGTGTTCGATTTTGGACACTGTGGTTTGCGACAACCCGGTGCGAAGTAAAATCAACTGTTCAACAAAAATCAAAGGTGATTTTTCTTATTCTCATATAGTTATATTATGTATTCATGGCAAGATCAGATCTTATGGTTAAAAAAAATTTAAAATTCCGCTCATGTATGTGATGCATGTAACCATAATATTCCAACATGGTATCAGAGACAGGTTTTGCCATGGATACACAATTCTATATTTTCTGTGGAATAAGTTTTGTTTTGTTTTGAGTTATTTATTTCATGAACTTTAAAATATTAGATTTGATTGTTCATGAATGAGAAATATTGATTTCTGGTTGTATGTGTGATCAAATAAATTTGACGGAAACAAAAACGGAACTTTTGAAGAAAAGTGACTAGGGTTTTGCGTGAAACCCATTAGGGTTTGGCGTGAAACCCTAGGTAATGTAGGGGCTGTTCTAATTTAATTTCTTATGGATCCATTTAAAAATCATTTAAATGATATTTTATGTGTTTAATATGTGATATTAAGCCGTAGGATCGAACGGAATTAAAATCGAACAAGTTTTGCATGAAAACTAGTTTTGTCGAAAAGTTCGATAAATTGGTGTTCTTGATGTGTTCTTGGTTAGAACGACTTTTGATCTTCTAAATATGATATATATGATATATTAAAGTGTTTTTAATTAATTGGATTAATTAAAATGGGCCTTAAATTAATTTGATTAATTTTAATTCATTAAAACCACTTAATGGGCTTAATTATGTTTACGGACTTGGTTTAAATTAGTAAATGACTTGGTAGGCCCAAGGAGCTGATTTAAATTAACTATTATAAACATTAATTAAGTTTATTAATGGGTTTTAAGGGCTGGAGTGGGCTTGGCTCATTCCAAAAGGCCCAAATGGTCCAAATGACACAAAACTAGTTTGTGTGTGAACACACTTAGGGTTTTTCTTCTGTGGGTTTCGGCCTACACTTATTTTAAGCCCAAAATTGATTCTTTTAATTATTTAATATGATTAATTAATTAAATAATTAATTTATAATTAATTAATAATCAATTTGATTGATTATTAAGGCAAGAACACATTCATGCAAAAGGGTTTCCTAAAATGAAAGTTTCCAAAATGGAAAAAGTTTCCTAATTTGATCACATCATTAAAATAACTCAAAATATAGTTTCAAAGGTTGAAACAAAGTTAGTAATCCATTTCTTTATGCATTAGAAAGGCATATAAGGGTGAATGATTGGCATGATGGTTAGTTATGGACAAAGCCCAATGTGATTGAGCATAATGCATGTTTTGGCCCAATGAGGACTTTCATGTCCCGGCCACTTGTTTTTGGTTTGTATTTCATTTCAAATTGTAATATGTAATTAGATTACTTAGATTAGAATTAGAAATAGAGATGGAGACCAATATCAAGGAGCAAGATGGGCCGGATGGAGATCCAACAAGCTTGAAGATAATGTAATTATTTTCTTGTTTGAATCATGCATACTACCTAGGTGTGACCTTTTGATTTCCCTCTTGGCTCGGGGAAATCAATGTAGTGAAGTCCATAACTATACCATATTTGTATGCTTATATTTATGTGATAGATATAGGATGCATACCAATGTATGCCAACCATGTATGATGAGACTTAATTAACTAAAACCCTCAAACAAATACTAAGGTTTATAAGCCTTCCATTAATTTGAGGAGAACCAGAGTTCTTTATAGTGTGGGTTGTTGACCACAGTCAAGCTCACATTATATCGAATATGTTCAAATCGAATTAAATGGGTCATCTTAGCTAGCCCATTAGTTTGTTGACCACAGTCAAGGCTAATGGTTCTAGAGGCAAGATTAGGGAATGCATATATGATATGCATGCATCAAGAGTTGATAACCTAATGATCCAATAGTTGTGTAGAGACACAATTGGTATAAAGATACCTACCTTTCAAGGGTATGGAATTTGGCTTGTTGACCACAGTCAAGGTCAAATTACATATCAAGGATTGGATATTGGCCCACTAAGAAAATCATCGGGTTTTCTCGGATTATATAGTGAGGGCTATTAATTCGCAATAAAATAGTGGGAGTAAATGGATTAATTAAAGACCTTATTAATGCATACATATATATGAACATACTCTCATATCTTTTCTTTTTCACATCTAGGTCATCATCATGAGCACATCAAACATTAATATACGATCAATCTTGGATAACAAGCTGGTTGGCAACAACTATTCTGACTGGATCAGGCAAGTGAGAATTGTTCTCAGGGCTGAAAAGATCCATTATGTCTTGGATAAAGATCCACCACCACATCCATCAGATGATGCCATTGATGAGATCAAAGGCATTTATCGGAAATACATGGAGGATAGTGAAGCAGCAGCATGTCTGATGCTGGGTGCTATGTCCTCGGAGCTTCAGAAGCAACATGAAATGATGGATGCTAGAACCATCGTTTTGCATCTAGAGGAGCTTTATTCTTCTCAGGCTAGAACTGAGCAATATGAGATTGCTCGAGCTCTATTTAGTTGCAAAATGGTGGAAGGCACTTCAGCTGCTGCTCATGCATTGAAGATGTATGGGTATATTGAGCATTTGAGTAGACTTGGCTATGTTATGGATAATGATCTATACATAGATTTAATCTTGTACTCGTTGGCTCCAAGTTATGCACCTTTTGTGCTTAACTTCAACATGAACAAGATCCAAGTATCCATTCCTGAGTTAATCAACATGCTCAAGACAGCTGATGGATCATTTAAGAAAGATCCAAAAAGTGTCATGGTTGTCACTTCTGCTAAAGGCAAGAAGCAGAAGAAGAAGATAACCAAGGTGCAGCCAAAGAATGGTGGGATCTCCAAGAAGAAGGTTGCCAAGAAAGAGAATCCCAAAGGGACTTGCTTCCATTGTGGAAAGGATGGTCATTGGAAGCGTAACTGCAAGGCCTATCTAGATTCTCTTAAGGAGAAGAAGCAAGTTGTTGCATCTACTTCAGGTATTCATATGATTGAAATTAATACTTATTCTATTGCTTCAAAACAATCTTGGGTATTAGATACCGGATGTGGATCTCATTTATGTAATGATCTACAGGGGCTTAGAAGCTTTAGAAGAGTTGGAAAGGCAGAGATTTGTTTGCAGTCAGCTACTGGACAAAACATCTCTACAACTGTTGTGGGGACTTATCATTTGCCTCTTCCGAGTGGATTAGTACTGGAATTAAATAATTGTTATTATGTTCCAGCTTTGTCCAAGAGTATTATTTCTTTCAGTTGTTTGATGAACGATTATGATATTTCTTTAAAGGACAAATGTTGTTACATTTTTAAGAACAATATATTTTATGCAAAAGCTATCATTGAGAATGGTATATTTGTTCTTGATTTAATTAAAGAAGTACATAATGTGGATACCAAGAGAATGAAACATGATAATCTAAATACCTCATACTTATGGCATTGTCGTTTAGGCCACATAAATGAAAAACGCATGACCAAATTGCACAAGTCAGGTGATTTGGGATCATTTGATTATGAATCATTTGATACATGCGAATCTTGTTTATTGGGAAAAATGACAAAAGCTCCCTTTATTGGTAAAGGAGAACGAGCTAAAATGGTTTTGGACTTAATACATTCGGATGTATGTGGTCCAATGACTACACATGCTAGAGGAGGTTACTCCTACTTCATTACTTTCATAGATGATTATTCCAGGTTTGGATACATCTATCTAATGAAATATAAGTCTGAAGCATTTGAAAAGTTCAAAGAATTCAGAAATGAAGTAGAGAAACAACTTGGCAAAAGTATTAAAACACTTAGATCAGATCGAGGTGGAGAATACTTAAGTCAAGAGTTTCAGGATTATCTTAGAGATAATGGGATTTTATCTCAATGGACTCCTCCATATACACCACAACACAATGGTGTATCCGAAAGGAGGAATCGAACACTATTAGATATGGTTCGATCAATGATGAGCCGAGCGGACTTGCCTAAGTCCTTTTGGGGATATGCACTAGAAACTGCTGTTTATGTGTTAAATAGAGTTCCTAGTAAATCGGTTGATGTTACTCCATATGAGATGTGGAATAACAAGAAACCCACGCTTTCTCATATGAAAGTATGGGGTTGTCCTACTTATGTGAAGAGGACAATGTCAGACAAACTGGATGTTAAGTCTGACAATTGTTTATTTGTGGGATATCCAAAAGAAACATTTGGATATTATTTCTATCATCCCTTAGAACAAAAGGTGTTTGTTTCAAGGCATGCTGTCTTCTTGGAAAGAGAATTTCTCCTACGAGAAGACAGTGGGAGTAAAATTGAGCTTGGTGAAGTTCAAGACCCACAAATAGAAGATGATCAATCGATTGAACCTGAAACTGAATTTCATAATGATGAAATCACAGTTGAACCTGATTATACACAAAATCCTAGAAGATCTACTAGGATGCGTTCTATCCCTGTGAGATATGGATTTCACATTGATTCGGATAGAGGCATAACTATAGTAGAGGACAATGAGCCTACAAGCTATCAAGAAGTTTTGAACAGTTCAGAACGTGATTTATGGCTTAAGGCTATGCAGTCCGAAATGGACTCCATGTATGAGAATAAAGTATGGACTTTAACTCAACCACCTGAAGGGATAAAACCCATAGGGTGCAAATGGGTCTTCAAAAAGAAGACTGACATGGATGGTAATATAGTTACCTATAAAGCTCGCTTAGTAGCAAAAGGTTATCGTCAAAAAGAAGGTATTGACTATGATGAAACTTTTTCTCCTGTAGCGATGCTTAAGTCTATAAGAATACTTTTAGCCATTGCAGCTCATTATGATTATGAGATTTGGCAGATGGATGTGAAGACAGCTTTCCTTAATGGAAATCTTACCGAGGATGTGTATATGACACAACCAGAAGGATTCACATCTGGAAATGGCGAAAAGGTATGCAAGCTTCAAAGATCCATTTATGGATTGAAGCAAGCCTCTAGGAGCTGGAACATACGATTCAATGAGACAATCAAAGAGTTTGGTTTCTCACAGAATGAAGATGAACCTTGTGTGTATAAAAGGGTCAGTGGGAGTGCAATTGTCTTCCTAGTTCTATATGTAGATGACATATTGATCATGGGAAATGACATTTCTCTTCTCCAATCTGTTAAAATATGGTTATCCAAGCAATTCTCCATGAAAGACCTTGGAGAAGCATCCTATATTCTGGGAATAAGGATCTATAGAGATAGATCCAATAGGTTGCTAGGTCTTTCTCAAAGTACATATATAGATAAAGTATTGAAGAGGTTCAATATGGATCTCTCTAAGAAAGGGTTTATACCCATGGTGCATGGGAAACACCTTTCTAAGTCTATGTGTCCACAGACACTGGAGGATAGAGAGAGCATGAATAGAATACCATATGCATCTGCAATTGGTTCTATCATGTATGCTATGTTATGTACACGTCCAGATGTAGCATTTGCTTTGAGTGTCACAAGCAGATTCCAATCTAATTTTGGAGAGGAACATTGGGCAGCTGTCAAGAATATTCTTAAGTACTTGAGAAGGACTAAGGATATATTCTTGGCATATGGAGAGGGCAGTTTGGAAGTAAACGGGTATACAGATGCCAGCTTCCAATCTGACAAAGATGATTGTAAATCACAATCTGGTTATGTGTTCATAATGGGAGGAGGAGCAGTTAGTTGGAAAAGTTCCAAACAAGAAACAACTGCTGATTCCACGACAGAAGCTGAGTACATTGCTGCTTCAGAAGCAGCCAAAGAAGCAGTCTGGATCAAAAAGTTCATAACCGAACTAGGAGTGGTACCTAGCATTGTTGATCCGATTCCTTTATATTGTGACAACAATGGAGCCATTGCGCAAGCGAAGGAACCACGGTCTCATCAGCGATCCAAGCATGTTCTCAGACGCTACCATCTCATAAGGGAAATAGTAGCTAGAAATGATGTGAAAATAGAAAGGGTTCCCACAGATGACAATGTGGCGGATCCCCTCACTAAAGCACTTTCCCAGATAAAGCATGATCACCATATAAATAGCATGGGTCTGAGACATATGAGTGATTGGCTCTAGTGCAAGTGGGAGATTGTTAGAGAGTATGCCCTAGAGCCCATGTAATAGGGATGTTTTTCATATGTATGAAATTTATATTCTTAATAAAAGGCATCATTCATTTATTAATGCTGTGTTTGAATACATGAGTTTGTAAATCTTAAATTAATAAATGAAGTCCTAGATATTATAAACACAGTGCAAAGGCAATCATGAAAGTGTTCATGATGTGAGATGTCTATCGCATGCAAATGTGTTAATATCTAAATATCCCTAGTCATAGAATTAACAAGATAGGACATTGTTAATTCGGACAGACTAGCACATGTTATGCTTCTTGAATGGTTCAAGCAATGGTTCTCATAATTGTGATTATGGATGATAATCAAAGCTAACATGTGGATGCTTGTTAGAGGAACAAGTTCATTGGAGACCTGCAAAGAGAATCCTCATATGGATATTAAATCTATGTCAGTGAGGAATCTCTTCATAGCGGTTGTGCAAGTATCCTTAGACTTGAGATCACCAAAGTTATCTTAAGTAGCAAGTGGTATACTTTGACTCCATAACTGATTACTTCCAACTGGGAGTGAACATAGTTAGGAGATTGGGTATATCATGACCTACTTGAAGATAGTTGAGTGATTGACAAAGGATTCACCATCCCAGATTTAACAAGGGAAGTTATCTCACATGATTCTATAATTACCTTGTTCAGTGAATCTCTGGCCAGAGTAATATGCCGAGATGGATGGAGATCCATGAAGGGCATTTTAGGAACAATGGTTAAATTAATAGAACATACATAATTAGATTTATATGAGTTGACAGAAATCCATACTCAGAATCTGATTGAGATAAGAGTGGTGAAAGGAGTAATTGCACGGTAACTGTTTCTATGGAAGGGTACAGTCAAACCACATGACTTTCCTGACATTTGGGTAGTCATGATGCCTAGCTAGAGGCCAATCATGACTTGTATAATGATGTATCAAAATATCAATAGAGATTGATAAATTGATTTAAAGGAGTTTAAATCATGTGAGTTTTGAATAGAACTCACAATTACATATTATACTGCCAACATGGACAGGAACCCAATAGGTCACACACATATAGAGAAAAGGGTAAAATGGTAAAATGACAAGGATAATAATATTTGATATTATTATAAAGGTAGAGAGGAGAATATGATAATAATTAATTAAAGAGTTTAATTAATTATGATCAAATAAAATTGTCCGCGGAACTTTTGAGAAATGTTCTGTAAATTGGACCTAAATGAAATAATGTATTTCATGATTAATTATTATTGTCTTATAAGTGTTATAAGACTACTATAAGTGTTATAGGACTGATATAATAATTAATAGGACCATTGGAGAAATTATAGAGGGCCAAAGGAATGAAGAAGTTGGAGGAAGCCCTCCAGAAGAGGGCTACACGCCAACTTCATACAGAAGGGCTTAGAGGGCTTTTTCTTGGACCAAATTAATTTATATATGTTACATAAGTGTTATGGAACTCACATATTTAATTTGGTTGGATTTGGAATCCATTTGGGTATTTAAATCCAATTAGATGCACAAAGGGCCTAGTTTGTGGATTTTGTGCATGGTCTTTTATGAAAAGATTTAATTTGGATTTAATTAAGCCCAAATGATTATAATTAATTCCAGAAGCCCAATTAATAATTCTCCAGCAATTTTAAAGAGCCCAATCTCATTAAGGAGTTGGAATTTTAACCTAACTATAAAAGGCCAACTAATGAGAATTAGGGTTAAGTGATTAAAACAAAAGGAAAGTCTTTTTCTCTTAATCCTCTCTCCCTTTTGCGCCACTTCCCAAGCTAGCTCTTGGGAATTTCGGCCAGCCCTAGTTGAACACCAAGTTGTTGGTTCAATTTACCCCTCTCTAGTGTGGATTACTCATTGGAGGTGTTCGATTTTGGACACTGTGGTTTGCGACAACCCGGTGCGAAGTAAAATCAACTGTTCAACAAAAATCAAAGGTGATTTTTCTTATTCTCATATAGTTATATTATGTATTCATGGCAAGATCAGATCTTATGGTTAAAAAAAATTTAAAATTCCGCTCATGTATGTGATGCATGTAACCATAATATTCCAACAGATTCATGATTCAAATACTATTAGGATTTAAAATCAATTACCTTAATTATCCAAAGATAATTAATTAATTGACATTAACCTAGTAATTGCCGATTTTTCCTCTCTCACGGACCAAAGTCCATTAAGCAATTTAATACCTATTATCCACATTAATTTGACTTTAAATAAAAGCACAAATTAATGCCCAATACTTTATTTTAAATATCTTAAGCCCAATGCTTTGTGTGCGATCCTATAGGTCCATTTAATATTGACAAAGAATTAATAAATAATCCAAATGCTATATATATTCTCTAGCAAGATATTATAGCATTCCAAATTAAATGAAAATGCAAATGGCATTTAGTGACCTAATGCAATTTTACATAGTTCCTTCCCCATAAATATCAGAATTAATATAAGGCATAGAACTAGTCAACCTTATATATACTAATTCCTTTCTTGATATTCCAGTGACATTGAACTCTCAGATAAATAATGATTACTTATTTTTTCATCGCTGTATGGCCATACACTTCTCAGTTCACTGATTAAGTGGTCGATGATATTTTCTCTCTTATGGAGAGGGGTAGTCCCTTTACTTCTCTCATGCTCTCTAACATGAATTAGTATATGCCCAATCATACCCATACTTGTCACCCTGTTACGAGTACGTTAGGTGTATATGAAAGTACATAGTAATTCATAAAGAGTTTCATAAAGATTTTAGGACTAAGAACTTTGACGCGAAACTTGCAATTAATAAATACTTATGAACTGTACCATGTAGTGTTCTCATGAGCGGATCGAATCTAGATACCATGTTCTAAACATTTATTTATGATCTCTGATTGACACTTTAGTCCTTATGATTCATGAGACAGAACTCAACTAATAAGAGAGAGCATACTAGTCTTAATTAATTTTTTATTCCCATAACAATGACTAACTAGGAATATTTAGAATGAAGTCTCTATTATTTCAAGGTCTTACAACCATGTGCCTTATACATGATAACTTAAACTAAAACAACATTATTGGATAGTTCTATCATTTGACATACATAGGAATACAATAGATAAAACAAATGACTCATTTATTAACCTAAATATTTTACAACAATATATTGGGGCTAGGGCTTACACTAACACTAGATTTGTGGAGTCTTAAAATGTGATTTTTGTTTGCATTTCCTAAACGACAATGCCAAAAGTAAGTAGGGTTCAATTTCTTTGATTTAACCCTATTTGTATTAATGTTGTATATGGACTCTCTATTTTGTAGATCAAGGATATAAAGGCCATTTTATAACATAGTAGTGCCATATAAAATGCCTTGGTGACGAAAGTGAATATTGCCATTATTAATAACAAAGTCAAATCCATCCATATCCAAACATGAAACTGAAATAATGTTTCTGCTCATAGCAGGCACAAAATAACAATTCATTAAATCTAAAAATAATCTAGAAGGTAAAGTGAGTCAATAGTCGCTTATCTCCATGGCCGCAACTCGTATTCCATTCCCCGCATGGAGGTCCACTTCACTCTTCCCTCATAACCGCCTATTTCTTAGCCCCTGCACATTTTAACAAATGTGAGAACCATAATCGGTATCCAATACCTAAGTAGTAGAAATAGAAAGGTTAATTTCAACAATAAAATTACCAGAACTGGACGCCTTGGCTCTATTCTTCTTTTGTTCTTCCTTAAAGAGAGCACAGTTCTTCCTCTAATGCCCTAATTTATTACAATGGAAGCATGTGCTCTCACTCTCCTTGAGTTTTTGCACCTTGGGCTGGGGTTGGGCCTAAGTCACACTCCCACTAAACTTAGGCCATGCCTAGTCATTGTTGGGTTTTGCCTTACCTTTCCCCTTTCTCTTAGTGGGTCCCTTCTTAATGCCCCTTTGAACCATAAGTACGGGATTGGTCTTTTGAATGTTCTCTTCAACATTCTTAAGCATCCCTTGAAACTCGGTGGCTGTCTTGTTCATTACATGCATGTTATAATTCATAACAAATGGATTATAATCATTAGGAATTGACCCTAAGATCAAGTTAGTGGCCAACTCTTTTGGGACTTGTACCTCAAGCTTCTCAATAGTATCAAGATACTCTTTCATCTTGAGTATATGGGTACTGATAGGAGTAGCTGCAATCATTTTACAAGAAATCAAGGCCTTTGTTGTCACAAACCTTTCATGACGAGCTTGTTCTTTGAACATCTCTTTGAGGTGCACCATGATAACATAGGCCTCTTGGTCCATAAATTGCTTTTGCAAATCGGGCACCATAGTGAATAGCTTCAGAGGGGTCACATCATTGGAGTCACTCTTCTTATTCTCAAAGGTTTCCTTTTGAACTGTAGAGGCATTCCTAATAGGTTTGTAGGGCAAGGGTCCATCCAAAACATACGATTCTTCTCTTGCTTCAAAACAATTCTCAAGTTTCGAGACCAGTCTATGAAATTGGTGGCATTCAGTTTGTCCTTTTCTAGGACCGATCACAATGAAAAATTGTTGTTTGAAGAAGCCATTTTTCAATCTACAATAATATAAACTTAGCAAGATTAAATGAGTTATTAATATAATCCCACAAAATGAATTAATATCTCTTTAAATAATTCGCGTTAGTGATTTGATGTGGGCCAAGATTACTTTTCACAACAACTCATTAGTCAAGCTGAACTTGTACACCAAAAGAGTTAAATTACTTAGGTAGGAAAACTCCAATCATGTCTCGTTCATGACTCTTAGATCAAATGGGCTAACATCTTAAGATGTTATAGCACAAACCCATTTATTTGTTGCCTAGGTCCAAGCATCCCTTTCCATGTTAAGTCCAACCTATATTCCAACCCATGCCTTACAAAGATAATCGGGCACATTTAGGACTCCTAGTCTACGTGATCGATGATCGATGCCTTGACATGTTTCGAATCAGGAAGGCAACTTTGTGACTTACTATTTTAGGAATTCATTTTATTACGGCTTTTATGGTATACGCTTTATCATCCATTCATAGATGTATATGCATAAGTGCATAAAGTAAAGCATGAAAAACATGGGCCCAAAAGCCTACAACTAAGATTCTATACTATTACATATAAATCTTCAAGTTAGGGTTCTCCACTCCGATCGGCTTCGTCTTGATTTACAAAGTGTTTAAATAAATTCTATACTAAGAAATAAATGAAACTTTTACAATAATCATCAATGGCATGCAGGCCATATTTAATTACATAACCTAGGGCCCATGAATGCACCATGCATATTTATTCATCACACAAAACAAGCAAACAAATATACATAACATTCATGGATAAAACAAAGTCCAATTTTAATTAATTAAGCCCAGCCCATTAATGGAAATTGTGTACTTTTAATTTTAAGAGAAGACCCTATGATGGGCCTGGGCTGAAGCCCAATGGACTAAATCCACTTATTGAATAAGCTCTCTTAAAAACCCAAAACACAAACTAGTTAGATTTGTGCCATAGATCTACTCTAGTGTAATTTCCAATTTTGCCATTTTTAATATAATGTCATACAACTCATAAAAATTAAAAATACAAATAATATTAACCAACATGAATCAAAACATAAAAATTCATGAAGAACACATAACACATTTGGCATTGATAACAAAACAAACAAACAACGTGAAACTAGTTGTTTAATGCTCATATAATGCCATAAACAATGCACAAACACTGAAAACGATTTTATGAGCCATTTAATAACTTAAATAATGTCATAAACATTGATTTAATATTTTATTCAGATCTGATCTAAATGTGTTTTTTCCATTTTAATCAAAACAAAACAAACAATGTTGATTAAACATGCAACAAACACAAACTAGTCATTGTTTAAAGTGATTTATAAATTAACCAATTAAATTGTCATAGACCAGAATTAAAACCATTTTTAAAACATGTCCAAAACTGTTACTAATATTCTAAAATCACTTACAAACATGCCCAACATGTTTTTACATTTTATAGAGAGAAATTAGTTAGTAACAAACGCATATCATGCAAACAAGCACCTAGTTTCATGATTAACGTGTTCAATCAGGTATATATATTTAAAATAGACCATTAATAGGTCTAAAAACATCTTAGGACAGTATATTAACATGTCATAAAACCCAATTAACCATTTAAAATCGTTTTTGCACTCAACCAATGCAAAAAAACTCAAAATAGAAAATGTCAGCATCACGTTTTATGTAACAAATGATTTTTAATCAAGTTGTAATGCATCCAAAGCACTAAAACAAACATGATTAGGCTCTGATACCAATGAAGGGATATCACATGGCATAAATAAAATGATCATGCAGCAAAAAACAAAAAACTTTTGATCTTCCAAGCCATGCAATAACGACATAAAATCAAAAACATGCAATTTTAGGGTTTCGATTGAACTTACTTCTTTGAATGCACTTCAAAAATTGATTTTCGCGATGACCAGTATATAAGATAAACCTATATACCCTTAAAATCAACCACCAATGCCAAAAGTGCTGCCTTTTATGCCACACCACTCTATGTTCACACACACACTTGCAAAGTCGACCTATAATGAAGAGTGCTCTAGGTTTTGTATTTGGCAATGGGTTTGGTATAACGACACAAGATTTGATCTTGTTCTTCTTAGGGATTGTAATGGCTGCCCAAAATACAACAGAGGAAGAAATAATTTTTTCCTTTGTGAAAATTACAACAATGAGCGAGAGAAAAAACCTAAATTGGCAAAGTTATTTTAAATATTTTAAGCCCAATGCTTTGTGTGCAATCCTATAGGCCCATTTAATATTGACAATGAATTAATAAATAATCCAAAGGCTATATATATTCTCTAGTAAGATATTATAGCATTCCAAATTAAATTAAAATGCAAATGGCATTTAGTGACCTAATGCAATTTTACATAGTCCCTTACTCATAAATATCAGAATTAATATAAGGCATGGAACTAGTCATACTTATATATACTAATTCCTTTCTTGATATTCCAGTGACACAGAACTATAAGATAAATAATGATTACTCGTTAATTCATCTCGATATGGACATACGCTTCTCAGCTCACTGATCAAATGGCCGATGATATTTTCTCTCTTATCGAGAGGGGTAATCCTTTTACTTTCTCTCATGCTCTCTTACATGAATTAGTGCATGCCCAAGCATACCCATACTAGTCACCCTGCTATGAGTACATTAGGTGTATGTCAAATTACATAGTAATTCATAAAGAGTTTCATAGAGATTTTAGGTCTATGAACTCCGATGCAAAACTTGCAATTGAGAAACAATTATGACTTATATCATATAGTATTCTCATGTTCGGATGGAATCAAAATGCCATGTTCTAAACATGCATCTATGATCTCTGATTGACACTTAAGTCTTTATGATCCGTAAGATAGAACTCAACTTATCAGAGAGAGGATACCAGTTTTATTTCATTTGTTATTCCCATAACAATAACTGACTAGGGATATTTAAAATGAAGTCTCGAATGTTTCAAGGTCTTGCAACCATGTGCCTCACACATGATAACTTAAACTAAAACAATATTCTTGGATAGTTCTATCAATTGTATGCACAGGAATATAATAGATAAAACAAATGCCTAATTTATTAACCTAAATGTTTTATAACAATGTATTGGGGCTAGGGCTTACACTAACAATAGCTACATGAACCTATAGGTTATAGGTAAGTGCCATTGAATGGTAAGTACTATCGAATGGAAATCTATAGGTTGGGACACTAAGAAATATAGAGAATGGCTATGGGTCCTTATGGGTACTTTGGTCTAATATGTGATATATGTAAGAATACTTGTACATACTAGAGACAACTATGTTATGGATTGTATGCTTTAACTCTTGTGATACCAGGAGAAAACCTACAGTTAGAATGTTATGCATTTATACATATTGTTTAAGTATAAGGGTATTTAGAATCATGTATCTATATATGTAACTATGGTGTTGAACATATAAGCAAGTATAAACCCCAAACTGTTTCGGGATGACATAAATGGGTATTAATCTTAGATTAGATATTACTTTAATGATGGTAATGTCATAACTAAATGTGTTTAATATGTTATATGAAAACAAACATAAGGTGATATGACAAATATTGTATTCTTAGACTCGTGTGCTGCCCTGATGAAACCAATAGTTATAGTATTAAGCACTTATAGGTACTGACATATGTTTATGTGTATTTATGTGTATATATATGAATATAGTAAAGACTATATTTCAGCATGAGTAGATATTAAAACACTATGAAATGGTATGAGTGGGTAATATTCTCAATTTGGAAATGACTTTGCCAATTATAATATGGTGATTATATGTACCTAATTTATAAATATATCTATCTGGTATAAATGTGAGATGATATAAGTACAAATGGTGCATTGAATTTTAGAGTAGTAGAACTACATAGTTCTAATTCCCTTCGTGGGATACGTAGGAAGCTTGAGAATTGGCATCTCAAGTTCGAGCCAAATAGTAATAATGTGGTCATGAATTTCGGGCTTGTAAATGTATGCTTGTTAAGATAACATGTTTATGAGTTAAATTCTAACCTATAGCTATAGTTATTAGTACAGATGAAAATTCAATTGAGTATTTGATTAAATACGATCCATATTGTAATTAAAAGAAAACCTACATATATAAAGTGAGGGCGGTGCTCAGTTATTGCCCCTCGTAATTTTGTGTAAAAATAGCAGTGTTAGGTTTTGATCTCTTTTTACACTTGGTTAGAGTACAGTGTCAGGTTTCGACCACTCCAATCAAATTAAATATAAGGTTGGAGTGTAGTGTCAGGTTTCGACCACTTCAATCCAAATGAATATAACATTGGAGTGCAGTATCAGCTTTCGACCACTCCAATCCAAAAGACTTTTCAAATGTGATCTAAAATGTAAAATTAATAAGAAATTGCAAATTTATACAAATGAGGGCAATGTTCAGTTGTGGCCCTTCATAATTTGGTGTAAAAAGAGCAGTGTCAGGTTCAAGCTCTTTTTACATCTGGTTGTAGTGCAGTGTCAAGTTTTGACAACTCTAATCCTAATGAATATAAGGTTGGAGTGTAGTATTAGGTTTTGACCACTCCAACCCAAATGAACATAAGGTTGGAGTGCAGTGTCAGGTTTTGATTACTTCAAACCAAATACGTCTATGGCACCTTAATCTTGTGCATGCAATTCGATGAATTCCATCAAATTAATTTATGTAGTAAATGTTTGATGTGGAACCCCAAGGCTAAAGAACCTAAAACCCCTTGAACATACACTTTGATGGTGAAAAAAAATTAGATAAACACCCTCCCTATTGAATCCCCAAACAACAAGTGATTGGAAACGTAAATAATTGGAATAATAAAGAAGATGAAAATGCCACAATCAAAGTAATTGATAAGTAATCAAATTCATCATACAATAGAAAAGAAAAGCAAACAAACTCATAATTCCCTCTAAATAATTCGGCCAAGCCAAGAAAGAGAAACCTCTCAATGTTAAAATTCATCAAAATCTAAATTTCACAACTTATCATAATCTATTTATACTATAACTAACCTTAGAAACTTATTAAATCCTAATCAAATACCAATAAGGCCTTAAACAAGATATGGCTGAATACCTTTGGGCGTTTACAAGTCAAAACAAGCCCATTCCAAAAGAAATAGTTTAACTTAAAACAAGGCCAAATAATAAGTCTTGTTGGCCGAATATCTAAGCCTAAAAGAAAGACTAGCTAAAAACCCAACTAGCTAAAATAAACCCAACCTAAATAAGGTCTACATGCCTAGCCCAAGATCATCTTACAACTTAAATGAGTCATGTGTCTTTTTAAATGAAGCATATGACTTGTACAAATAAAGCCCAAAGTTGTATAAGCCCTTGATGACTTAAGTTGGCCCAATTCCTTCACTTGCTTCCAAAAAGCTAAGTACTTTATATTGGCCTTCAAGTTCTCCATAACATTTCTGAAAGGTCTCTTCATGAAATTATTGAGTAACAAAGCCTTCAACGTAAGATGACATAGCCATCTTTAGCTTTTTAGCATGCCCTCTTGTAATTGGACCACTAGGCATCTTCAAAGGATCATTAATGGTTGATAGCATTAATGGTGGGTTCGTATCATTCCCTTCCTCCTTAAAAAGATTTATCCTCAAATTTAAATCTATGCAAAAGAAGAAAGGTCAAAAACATTAGATGTAGTAGAAACACCATACTCACCTGGTAGATCATCTTGTAAGCATTATTATTGATGCACTCGAAGACTTGAAAAGGACCATCACTACTTGCATCCAACTTGTTCTTCCTTTGGTTTGGATACCATTCCTTGCAAAAATGTACCTAAACCCAATCTCCAGGGATGAATACCACTTGTTTCCTTCCCCTATTTACTATTTCAGCAAATTTCTGGTTCTTCTTAATATTAGCTATTGCTTTCTCATGCAAAGACTTCACCAATTTTGCCTTCCTTTTATCATCCAAACTTGAAAGCTCATGTAAAGGCAATGGACAAAGATCAATTATAGTTAGTGGGTTAAAACCATAAACAAGCTCAAATGGTAAAAAACTAGTAGAAGAATGAATACTTCTATTATAAGCAAATTCAATTAAAGGCAAACAATCCTCTTATGTCTTAAGATTCTTACTCACTATAGCATAGAGTAAAGTACCCAAAGTTCTATTCACTACCTCTATTTGACCATCTATCTGTGGGTGATAAGTAGTAGAAAACAAAAACTTTGTACCCAACTTACCCCATAGAACATGCCAAAAGTGTGAAAGGAACTTTGTATCCCTATTTGAAATAATGGTGTGTGGAACACCATGTAAGTGCACAACTTCTCTAAAAAATAGGTCAGCAATATTAAAATCATCTTCACATTTATAACAAGCAATAAAGTGAGCCATCTTACTAAACCTATCAACCACAACAAAGATGCTATCTCTACCACATTTAGTTCTAGGCAATACAAGCATAAAATCCATAGAAATATCAGTCCAAGGAGAACTAGGTATAGGTAGATGCATATACAAACCATGGGGCATAGTTTTAGACTTAGCTTACCTACATGCAACACATGAATTACACACTTTTTCCACATCCTTGTGCATATAAGGCCAATAAAAATGCTCACTTAACATGCCATAAGTCTTATGCACCCCAAAATGTCCCATCAATCTCCAACAATAATACTTTAATATAAGCAAATCGTACATATAACACTTAGGCAAACAAAGCTTATTGCGCTTAAAAAAATCCATCATGCCCATAAAATTCATCAAAAGCTTGATGTTCACAAGCTACATACACATTTCGAAAATCAAGATCACCAACATATAGTTCTTTAACATGCTCAAAACCAAGAAATTTAGAACTAAGTGTAGAAATTAAAGCATATCTTCTTGACATTGTATCAGCAACAATTTTATCTTTACCATGCTTGTATTGAATAGCATAAGGAAATTGTTCAATAAATTAAACCCATTTAGCATGCCTTTTGTTCAACTTACCAGTCCCTTCAAATGCTTGAGGGACTCATAATCAGTGTGAATGACAAACTCCTTGGGAATGAGGTAGTGCTGCCACATGTCTAAAGCTCTCACTAAGGCATATAACTCCTTATCATAGGTTGAATAATCGAGTTGGGCTCCATAAAGCTTCTCACTGAAATAGGCAACTAGTTTCTTTTCTTGCATCAAAATTGCCCCAATACCTACACCAAAAGCATCACATTATATTTCATATGTCTTATCAAAGTTAGGCAAAGATAAAATAAGAGCAAAACACAACTTCCCTTTCCAAGTTTTAAATGCTTTTTGTTGTACTTCTCCCCGCTTAAACCTAACTTCCTTCTTGATTATTCCTGTAAGTGGTGCAGCAATGGAAGAGATGTCACACCTAATCCACTAACCATGGGTAATCATCAATCATCAACATAAACCTAGTAAAGACCAGACAATAATAATAATAAGACAGGCTATAATTACATGCCAAAATAAATTAAAAAAATCAAACTCTTAAATAAGAAGGCCTAACATAACTAGCCAATAGTACATAATGAAATCCTCAAAGGCAATTGTAGTTTGCCCGATCTTCTCTTTACTGGTTGTCTAGGCACTAGCTATCGATCCACTGGAGCTTAACTTGAAACCTACATGGATAAATAAACTCGTGCTAAGCTATAAAGCTTAATGGGGAACAAAACTCTATAGATAACTTCTTTCCATAATCCATCTTATCATATACAACTTTCTATATAACACAGAATAACATATGAGTATGTTTTATTGATCATCTCACAATGAACATTTTGGAAAGTCCTCAAACCTATTAAGAATATCGTATTTACTTATGTCTCGAGCATTCTGTAAATTATCTTATTTCAAAACTTGTCAATTTACTATCATCATCTTTACTTCTTCTTCTTCTTTCTTTAAATTGGCATTATTCATACCTTTCCTAACCTTCATACTCTAGAATTTAGACATCCAGGTTGTTCATAGCACAAAACTTTAACTTAATATATTAATCATATTATTACATAAGTTATACAATCTGCATTAAATCCATGCACAAGGGAGAGCTTATGCCATGTAGCACTATAGAATTATTGTTAGACATAATTTCTTCATATATCTTTATACAACTCTCACTATTGGGTTCATACACACTTATCCTTTAATGCTATTTTATCATTTCAATTTAAACATCATACCAAATCATAATATATTATGGTTTGCACTTTGGTTTATATTAGAATCATACATATGCATATACATGTGTAAATGTTCATATACATACTAACGGTTTTGCATGCCATTTCAACGAATAGGTACTACATATCATGATTAACAAACAAAGTCCTCATACCATATGCAAACACGCCATAGTTTCCATATACATAAAGATCAATATGTATATTACGGTTCATATGACTTTTAATATAACATTGTAAGCTTCTGGTCCAAATGGCCCCAACTATTTACCGTGGAACCCATTGGTGGAACTAACTCGCCCCGGTACTCACACGGGAACCTTCCTCATAATAGATGCGAGATATCAAAATCATATCATAATGAACATAACATTTCATTTAATAGAGATAGTTTTATAGCCAATGGGAATTTAAGATAAATAACACAATAGGCCATTCATCGTGCTTACCTTACATAAGTGAAGAAATTAATGCATTTATTACTTTACCTTTATGTACATTTTGTCATCTTTAATAGCCTGCCTAAGTACTAGTTTGAAGGGTGGATAATGGGAGCAATGGATACCCGAAGGTATCAAATGATGGATATCTGAGATATCAAACAATAGACCCAAATGGGGTCAAACAATGGTTCCAGTAAGGAACTAACTATAGACCCAAACGGGGTCGTGCAATGGTTCCATTAAGGAACAAGACCCAAACGGGGTAAACTATGGCAGTTGTGACTGTATCCCTCTAGGCATACCTATCTAATCAACAATTGAACTAAGACCCATAGGCTTTACCATTCTTAAGCATATTTAGATTCAACCTATTCTTCTTTACTTAGTACGTCATTTGGCTTAAAGCCATATTTCATAAAAGAGAGCATATCATTCTTATCATACATCAATGTTGAGCCTTAGGCTCCAATACACATTGTTGCAGATCATGTAATCACATAGCTATATAAACATCATTCATACATATCATAGTAGTTTACATGATAATGCAAACACAATAAAGTATTACTTTTATTGATCAATCTCATCATACATAGTATTATGCATGAAGCCAATGAGGCAATTACGAAAGTGTAGTTCTTGCAATTAAAAGTCTTCATAAGAATACATGCATGACCATATATATGTATGTATGTATGTATGTATGTATATATGCATAAAAGACAACTTGAATCATTTATAAAACATTAATTTACATAAATCATTGATAATCCTCAATGAAGTACCTTGTTGTTGTTGTCATGAGCAGCTTCCACAAAACATCATAGTTCACACCAATATATAATTATTTAATAAATACTCATGAATTTATGATACATATAATAATATGAGTAGGTTCTTTTCAACTTAAGGTTATCACTAATCCCTTTAGATCACTTTTATAGTCTATTAGATCATGAACAATGGTTATCTATCTTAAACCAATCATACAAGTTCACTCATCTTACTAGTACTTATCATCTTATAACATATTATACCCCGATAAGTTATGTAAGCATATTTCATCTTATTAATTAGCACAAAAATGTTGTAACCTACTAAACCTAGTTGAATTTGTATAAGGTTATTTCATCGTAATCATTAGCACATTAGGCAATTAGTTTCACTTACATCATGGCTAATCATTGCCTTCCACTGTGACTTAGAGTATAACCAACTCCTATAGTTTCATAATTAAGTGCAATGTATAATACCTCATTTCTTAACTTAGATATGCCACCTCGCATCTATCCTCTAATTGCCAATAACTTGTATCATAGTATTTTCATATCGTTGCACCGAAATACTAATATGTGATATTGGGCAAAACCATTTACTTTGACCGAGTACCTTTGTATTCCAACTTTATAGAATACTTCTACTAGATTCTAGATTAAGGCTACTAGGTTACCTCTTACTCTACTTAGTTTTGTGCTTGTTATGCACTAAAACACAATATGGCCAAAGTGATTCACATATATATTTCCACTTCCAAATTCCTCAAAGATCTGCTTTCAAGTGAACTCAATCTATTTCCTCCTACCATAATGTTCATGTCATTTAACTTCCATTAGTACTTCATTTTATATTCATCCCTTTATAAACTATGTCTTTCTAGTCTTTAACAACAAGGAGAGACTTCATAATTTATTAGCCCATCAGTATTAAACTAGCATATTAACTATCGCATTCATAATCAATTATCCCCACTATTAATTATTGCTAGCTTGAATTCACTAATTACATGCCTCTCTTAATAAACTTGTAGATAACACTCCATTCATGATTTAGCAGTAGCCATGCATAGCAAAAAGAAAAGCCTTGCTTGGCTGTGTGAAGGAAACTTGAATGGCCGTGCATGGGAAAGAAAGGAAACTTGAGTGGCCGTGCATTCAAGGGAACAAAAGGTGACTAGCCATGCATGGCATTAAGGAAATCCATAATTGGCCATGTGCATCAAAGGCAAAAGGCCATAATTAGCCATGCACATTAAAGGAAAAAGGCCATGCTTGGCCGTGCATACCAAAGAGAAAATGCCATGCTTCGTCGTGCATTCTCAAGAACAAAAGCATGATTGGCCGTGCATGGAGAAAAAGAAAAACACAAGTGGCCATGCATTCCCAAGAGCAAAAGCATGATTGGTCGTGCATGGAGAAGAAGAAAAAGGGCAAGTGGTTGTGCATGGGAAGATAACAAGAAACCAGAAATCTTGATTATGTAGACATGAATTTAAATCACAAATCTCACCTTACCACTTACATAAATGATCATTTAAGTCTCAAATCATATTATACTAATCAAAACTTACTAGATTGAGCCCCTAATCTCACTAAGAAAATACATATAACAAAAGAGGGAAAATATTTACAGTAACAGCTGAAAAAACAAATCCCGTACCTTATATTCAAGCTTCATCTCCTTCAATCCCAGCTCTACTACTCATGGTTCCTCTCTTCTCCTTCATGAAGCCAAACCCAAAACCCTATTTTCCTCATACCATAAAGAGAGATCCCTCAAAAAAATGCCGATCTCCTTATCTCTATAAACCTTAAATAGGTGAGTGGGGGTAAACATCTCCCCAAGGAAAATCCCATAATGCCCCTTATACATTTTAACCCTTAAAACTTACTTTCTTAACATTTAACCCCAAGACTTCTTATTTAATTGCAATTACATACTTCCTTAAAATTACAACTTACCCAAACTCAATTACATACATGTTGAAATTACCAACACACCCCTCTTGGGACTTAACCTTAATAATTGCAAAATAATCCAAATTTGCCTTAATTAATGGTAATCCTCACTAATTAACAATAATTTGATTATGGTCATGATTGGGGCCTCACAAGAGAAATCCTGCACAAAACCAAAAAACACAAGTTTATATGTACAAAATGTGCATTTCTTAAGTTTAGCATACAACATTTCAGACCTCAATGCTTGTAAAACTGACTTAACATGCTCAATATGCTCTTTATAAGGCTTACTATAAATGAGTATATCATCCAAGTACACAACAAGAAACTTCCCTAAATAAGCATGCAACACATGGTTCATAAGTCTCATAAAAGTGTTAGGGGCATTAGATAGCCCAAATGGGATGACTAACTACTCATACAAACCATATTTAGTTTTGAAAGCTATTTTCCATATATCACCAGGTTTCATTCTAATTTGATGATATCCACTCATTAAATCAATTTTAGTAAAATGCACAACACCATATAATTCATCCAACATATCATCTAGACTAGAATGGGATGTCTATACTTTATATACTTTATAGTGATTTTTTTGACTGCACGATAATCAACACATATCCTCCATGTTCCATCCTTCTTAGGCACTAAAAGAATAGGTGCTGTATATGGACTCATATTTTCTCTCACCAATCCTTTCTCCATGAGTTTGTTCACTTGCCTTTGCATCTCCTTAGTTTCCATATGATTGCTTCTATATGCTACTCTATTGGGAATGGTGGATCCAAGCACAAAGTCAATTTGATGATCTATCCCTCTTGAAGGTGGTAGTCCATCTGGCAACTCATTAGCAAAGGCATCAGGATACTCCTGCAACATAGATACAAAACTAGGAGGCAAAGAATCAAGATTAAGGTCAGCATAAGAGAATAAACTTCCTTGTAAATTACAAGGAGCAAAGGTTGTCCAACAACTAAGGCACTCTTAAGCTCTCTTGTTCTCATATAAAAGTTCAAAATTTTGCCGCCCTCTTGCTTGTTTTCACTTACCAATGGGTCATTTATTTGTCTTGTTTCTTTTTTGGCCTTTTTTCCCCTTTTCCTTTCTTTTTCTCTCTCTCACCCCTTAGGCCAAAACCTCTCTCCCCTTTTTTCTATTGGTTGAAGCTTTTTTCTCTCTCTTAAAATATTTTATTTTGATCTTCATAAATCTCTTTAGGAGATAATGGGGCTAAAACAACCTTCTTACCTTTATAAGAAAAAGAAAATATGTTAGTGTAGCCATTATGCAAAACATGTCTATCAAATTGCCAAGGCCTTCCTAAAAGAAAATGGCCTACTTGCATGGGCACAACATCACATAAAACTTCATCTTTGTCCATCTAATAAAAAATGGCACCTAACTTGGCATATGACCTTAACCACTCCACTATCATTTAACCATTGCAATCTATAAGGTCTAGGATGCTTTTCACATGCCAAGTTGGGAATTACAGTAAACCATGAAGAGAAGCCTTGAGCATGTGCATTGCATGTGAAATGTTTTAAATTTAGGCTATTTATGAGTTGGGCTTTGTTTTAAGTTAAGTATGACTTAATTAAGTTAACAATGTTAGGTTTCAACAAGGAAAAACAAAATAAAATTATTGCGGATAAATGAAAACCACCAGGCTCCATGCAATTCGATTGATTCAATGAAGAGAAAGTAACTATTACTAACCTCTTGAAAGGTAAAATCATCTTGTAGATGCTGCCTTACATGAAACGAACACCCTCTATTGGTATCCATACTTGAACATAATGAACAGATTCGCTCGGGGTGCTAGCTCCCTTTCTTGGCAACTAGGGTAAAAAGAGAAAAATGATTTTCTCTTTTTCACTCTCTCAAGGATGACGACTCACACCTTTTAGTATATCTTCTTAGCATTTTTTTAAAACCATACATATCATATATATGGGTAACCTTACCCTAATTAAGAGAGAGAGAGAAAATTTTAGGCCCGCATTTCTTATTTTAAATAAGAATTATAATATTAATCTTAATTAATATTTATTTATTTTATTTATTTATGTTGAATTTTCATTTGTCACAAAATAAAATTCAAAATACCCGAATTAACCCTTATTCCATTCATCACATTCTATCTGTATGATCCAATAGGTTCATATTATGTTGGCCATGGGGCCCCAATCCCATCATGAGCCCACAAGTCATAAGTGGCCTCTAGCAAAACATTATGACTACCTAAACAATATGAATATCGATAATTCTATTTTAACCTCATAGAACATATTATAATCCCTTTGTCACACAATATCTTGTTTGAACATAATTCATAGTCTATGTCAAACTTATTTTGTTCATACATATAATTCTCGATCACTAAGTAGACTGATAATATCAAATGACATTGATCGCTCCATCAATTCATTTGAGCACGGCCATGCATTTCTCAGTCTTACTTATCGAGGGGCCTAATAGATATCTCTCTCATAAGAGAGGGACAAATTCCATTTTGATTATTTACTATCCTCTACATAATTCTCATTATATCCAATCATAACCTTTATTATTATCCGATTAAAGATAATGTGTAATTATGTCAAAACATAATGTTCCTTATGTAGGATACTATGATGATTTCAGGTCTAAGGATCAATAACATAACTATTATTAGATTACTAATGACATTAACCTATGTAGTATCTTATAGCTCGTTAATCCAGTACTCTCTTCTCCAACGAGTACCTATAAGTTTGATTTATATCACCATATATAATCATCTCATGATTATTAATTACACTTGTACTAGTTTTTATTTATCATTATTCTTTTAATAATAAATAACTAGGGATAGTCAAAATAACATTAAATTCTTATTTACAAACATCACTATATTGTAACATGGTAAAAAATATAATAACATTAAGAAAACTCATTCTTATAAAACGAAATGTGACATTACGCAAGGAACCAAATATATGGCCTAAAGCATAACCACTAACAAATAATGTTTAGATTTGGGTTTATTGTTCAGGCCTTACAGGCAACCCATTCATTTGGTCTTTAAGTTGATTAAAGTTTTTCTAGTTTAGGAAGGATTAAAGGTTAAATTAACATAGTCCATTATCCTAATGACTCTAGGTTAATTCCTTGCCTATAAATAATTTTGTAAAGCTATAACTTGGGGTGGTAAGAAATATTAGACTTTGATTTATTTGAATTGAATTGATTCTTCGAAATTGCTTGTCAAGGTTAGTGTTTTTAATTTGATGTTGTTTTAAGAATTAGGGCTATTCAAGTTTTACTTGTGTAGTTCTTTTCTTCATATTATTTCTGCTTTAGGTTTTAATCTCCTTCAAAAATAAGGTTTAAAGTATTTATCTTTCAGATTGCATACTAAGTTTATAAACAATTGAATCGATAAAGGGTTTTAGGATTCTTAGATTTTAGGGTTCCTCATCATTTGGTATCAAAGCCTAAGTTACTGTTCAAAAATTATCAGTTTAATTTTTTGTTATATTTATAGTTAAATTGGATATTACTTAATAAAACAATGTAGGTACTATTCCTTATTACTATTTATTAGGGTACTATTCACATACTGTTAACAAAAAAAAATTATTAAAAGAGCCAAATCCACAACACTTAGTTCTAGATTTATCTTATTTTGCATTCTTATTTATCTTTATTGTTTAATTGCTTATCTTTGCTTTCATAAATATTATTTGATTGATAAATTTTCTTTGTATTGCTCACTAGCACATAAAAATCGATTATACATATTGTTTTCATCTTGTGTGTAACATTCTGAAAGGTTTTTCTCAAAATTTTTATGACTCTTCATGTCTATCACGCTCACGACAACCATCACATTCGCAACAAAGGTAACTTTACCTCTAAAATTTTTGTGAAAAACTTTATTTTCTATGTTTCATTGAATTTCCTTATTTTCTTTACTTAAGTTTTGCTTGAAGTACTTATTGATTCTAAAGAACAACTCTATTACTTCTTGATTCTAAAGAACAACTCTATAGTAGGAACAAAAGTGGGAAAAGGCAAGAGTATGGGAGGATATCAAATAGGGTAAAAGCCAATATTGAGTGAAACATGAGAGAAGTGTGACATTAATTTACACACATGAGGTAGTGTTTGTGAGGTATTATCTAATACTTTTTCAAATTTCTACAATGACTGAAGAGACTAACAATAAGGGAATAACTCTTGAAGAGGTAGCATATTCGGTACAAGCAGTGCATGGAAGATTTAAGAGATTTATAGGTAGTGTGAATGATAGGTTAGAATGATTGGAAGTGAGCACAAGTAATTCTAGAAGGACAGCTAGAAAAGGTTGATAGATTAATGATAATGTAGATGTTGAGCTTGATGATTTGGAAGAAGAAGAAAAAGAAGTTCGTTTAGTGAGGGGAAAAAAGAAAAGATAGAAGGAATAGTAACTTGAGTGCCATCAAGATGAATTTTCCACCCTTTAAAGGTAAGAATAATGCTGAGGAATATCTCAAATGGAAAAAGAAAGTATAAATGATCTTTGAGTGTCATAATTATTCTAAAGATAAGAAGGTTAGATTGGGTACTATTAAGTTCTCCGATCATGCATTAATTTGGTGGTCTAAGTTGAATAAAAATAGGAGGAGGAATAGAGAATTGCTAGTTGCCAGTTGGGAAGAGATGAAGAGGATAATGAAGAAGAGGTTTGTGACTATTTATTATTATAGAGAAACACATCAATGATTACAAAGGCTCACTCAAGGGATTAGATTTGTAGAGGAGTACCATAAGGAGATGGAGATATTGATGATCAAAGCCAACCTACAAGAGGAAGAAGAGTTAATAATGGTTCAGTTTTTGAGTGGACTAAATAGAGAAATAGCCAATATAGTGGAATTGTAGTACCTCATTGCTATGGAAGATCTAGTGAATATGGCTGTGAAGGTGGATAGACAATTAAAGTACAAAGGAAGTACCAGGAGTAACACTTATAGTTCCACATCCCAATGGAATTTAAGATGGAATAAGGGAGATAGCAAAGCTACTCAAAAGTCTATTGATGCAAAAGAAAAAGTCAAAGACAACAAAAGTGGCACACTTGAAACAAAAGGTATTTCTAATGTAACCCCTTCTAATACTAAGCATAGAGATATTAAGTGTTTTAGATGCCTAAGAGTAGGGCATATTGCATCTCAATATCCTAATAAGTGGGCTATGCTAGTTATGGAGAATGAAGAGATTAAGTCTGATCATGAGAGTGATTCTGATTCTATGCCTAGTCTTGAAACTATGTCTGATGATGATATTGAATTTGCTAAACAGGGTGAATCATTGGTAGTTAGGCATGCTATAAATTTACAATTTAAGGAAAAATTTGACAATGATTAAAGAGAGAATATTTTTCATACTTGATGTAAAATGCATAATAAGGTGTGTAGTTTGATTATCGATGGGGGTAGTTGTACTAATGCTGCTAGTACTACAGTAGTTAACAAATTAGGCTTAAAATGGATGAGACACCCTAGACCTTATAAGTTACAATGGTTTAATGATTGTGGGAAAGTAAGGGTCACAAAATAGGTCATTATTACTTTTTCAATTGGGAAATATCATGATGAGGTGATTTGTGATGTGGTGCTAATGCATGCTAGACATATTTTACTTGGCAGACCTTGGCAATTCGATAGGAAAGCTATTCTTGATAGGTATAAGAATAGGTATTCATTTAAGCTGAATGGACAAAATATCACTTTAGCTCCTTTAACACCCAAAGAAGTGCACGAGGAATAGTTAAAGCTTCAAAGGTCACTTAAGGGTGGAAAAGGGTAGTGAGGTTGAAAATACAAAAGAAAAATAGAGAAAAGAGGCAAAAGAGAAAAGAAAGAACATGGCTTATTGGTGAGTGACTATGCAGGAGAGAAAAAGAAAAAGAGATGCATAGGAGGGAAAAGTATGGAAGGAGTACATTCAATCACGGGCGCGAAAAAGAATGCAGAGAGAAAAAAATGCATTTTATGTAAAAGAGAGGGACATCAAGAGAGTTATTGAGTCAAGAAAGTTTCTCTTAATACTTTGGTTCAAAGAAAACTTCTTAAATTTGGCTAACCTTAACCAAGATTTGCCTAGTGGTGTTGTTTCTTTATTGCAATAATTTGAAGATGTCTTTCTTAAGGAGATTCCAAAATGATTGCCACCTTTGAGAGGGATTGAGCATCAAAACGATTTCATTCCATGAGCGACAATTCCAAATAGACGAACCTATAGAAATAACCTTGAGAAATGAAGGAACTTTAAAGGCAAGTTGATGATCTTTTGGAAAAGGGACAAATAAGATAGAGTCTTAGTCCGTGTGCGGTTCCCATACTACTTATGCCAAGGAAGGATGGGATATGGAGAATGTGCATTGATTGTCATGTAATCAACAAAATCACGGATAGGAAACCAACCACATACTTCAGTGAAAAGCTTAGTGGAGCTAAATTGAGGTATTCCACCTATGATAAAGAATTCTATGCTTTGGTGAGAGCTTCAGAGGTTTGGCAACATTACCTCTTGCTAAGAGAATTTGTGATCTACATCGATCATAAGTCATTGAAACATTTGAAGTCTCAAAGTAAACTGAACAAAAGACAAATAAAGTGGATGGAATTCATGGACACATTTCCATATATAATCCATTACAAGAAAGGTAAAGAAAATGTGGTAGCAGATGCACTTTTAAGAAGGTATTCCTTAATCTCTAATTTAAGTTCTAAGTTATTAATATTCGAGTATATTAAGGATTTATATGCTATTGATTCCAATTTTGGTAATGTGTTTGAAGCATGCAAGCATTTTACATTTTAGAAAATTTATAGGCATGATGGATACTTGTTTGGAGAAGGAAAATTATATGTGCCTATATGTTCTTTAAGAGAATTGCTGGTGCGTGAAGCATATAGTAGAGGTTTGGTGGGACACTTCGTTGTTCTTAAAACTTTAGATGTGTTGAATGAACATTTTTACTTGCCTCATATGCGTAGAGATGTTCAAAGAATTTATGACAAATGGCTTGCATATAGGCAAGCCAAGTCTAAAGTTAAACCACATGGTTTATATACTTATTTGCCTATTTTGAATGAACCTTTGATAGACATATCTATGAATTCATGTTAGATTTACCTAGAATAAAAAGGGGTAAATATAGTATTTTTATTATAGTTGACAGGTTTAGTAAGATGATGTATTTTATTCCTTGCCATAAAACTGATGATGCTACGAATATTGCTAATTTATTCTTTAGGGATGTAGTACATAACATGGCATACCTAGGACAATTGTGTCGAATAGAGATGCAATGTTCTTGAGTTACTTTTGGAAAGCTTTATGGGGAAAGTTGGGAACTTGAAAATAAGGTAAGAATGTTTACCATTGATTGAATTTGCATATAATCAAACTGTTCATTCTTCAACGGGTTTTTCACCATTTAAGGTAGTTTATGGTTTTAATTCTTTAACTCCTTTAGATTTAATGCCTTTACCTTTGTATGAGATATCTAATTTAGATGGATAAAAAATGCTGATATTGTTAGAAATATTCATAAGAAGACTCTTGCTCATATAGAAAAAAAAGGAACAAAACATATGTTGACCAAACCAATAAAGGGCGTAGGAAGATTTTGTTTGAACTAGGTGATTAGGTCTGGGTACATTTGAGAAAGAAAGGTTTCCAACTCAAAGGAAGTCTAAGCTTGATGTAAAAGGAGATAGACCTTTTTATATGTTGGAAAAGATCAATGATGCTTACAAGATTGATCT